>OZ014523.1:466418024-467018024 GCA_963966055.1 Lathyrus aphaca
CTGAGCGACGAGTGCGATTCTGCAGCAACTCAGTTGCGCATCAGTCATCCAAAAACTCAAATAAACCTCCACAAACATGATCAATGACATATATTTAACATCATACTTCGATTATAACAACTTCTAACCGATTAATCTACCATTTCTCACAATTTCATCAAAAACCCTAACATTTCATTCTCTCTAAACTTCACCAAAATAAAAACCCAATCATTCTCATACATACATAATCATATACAAGATTAAGATAACAATGTTTATCACCCTTACCCGATTATTTCGATTCCTAGGAGCAATCTTGATGAATTTCCAATTTCTTCCTCTTTTCTCTTCTTTTCTCTTCTCTTCCTTTTCTTTCTCCTCTTTTTCTTTCTATTCTCACAACTTATATCCTTTTTCTTTCTATCTTTCTATTTCTACACTTAACTCATTTTCTTCTCTTTTTCCACCAAATATCATTTTCTCACAAAAATATAATTCTATCTCATTCTAACTTATCCCTAATTAGTAATTGTCCAAAAATTTAATTCTATCTCATTCTAACTTACCCTATAATCTAATTTTACCCGAAAATTCACAAAACGACAAAATCACATATCATACCAACATATCACATTAACACATCAACATATCATATTATCATGTCAATTTCACAAATAAGACAATCATCACTCAAATAAAATAAAAGACTCAACAAAATTGGGAAATATCGAATCGGGGCGTTACAACTCTCCCCCACTTTAGAAATTTTCGTCTTCGAAAATATTACCTGATTCAAACAACTCCGGATACGACTCTCACATCCCACTCTCTAATTCTCAAGTCATATTGCCTTCCGCAACGCCTCCCCACGCTACTTTCACAAGCGCAATATCCTTGCCTCTTAGCTTCTTGATTTCACGGTCCAAAGTTTTAACCGGCAAAGCTTCCACCGTAAGGTTATCTTTTACTTCAACCTCGTCCATAGGAATAGCATGTGACGGATCCGGAACATACTTCCGAAGTTGCGAAACATGGAACACATCATAAAAATTTGAAAGATTTGGAGGCAACGCCACACGGTAAGCCACAACACCAACTCGTGCAGTAATCTGATACGGTCCAATAAAACGAGAAGTCAACTTCTTCGACTTTAAAGCACGACCCACACCTGTAACCGGTGTAACTCTAAAAAACACACGATCGCCTTCCTGAAACTCGAGATCCTTCCTTCTCTTGTCATGATAACTATTTTTTCTACTTTGAGAAGCCCTCATCTTCTCCCGAATAAACTTCACATTTTCCGTCGTGTTTTGTACCATCTCCGATCCAACTACCGTTCTCTCTCCGGTTTCAAAGGTGTCCGACATCTCTGACCATACAAAGTCTCAAATGGTGCCATACCAATACTCGAATGAAAACTGTTATTGTAGGTGAACTCAATCAACGCTAAATAACTATCTTAAACACCACCTTGTTCTAGCACACAAGCACGCAACAATCCTCTAACGACTGAATCGTCCTCTCGGTTTGACCGTCTGTTTGCGGATGGTAAGCCGAACTTAACCTTAGCTTAGAACCCAAAGTCTTTTGCAAACTTTCCCAAAACCTCGATGTAAATCTAGGATCTCTATCCGATACAATACTCTTAGGAACTCCATGCAACTTTACAACCACAGAAACATAAATCTCGGCTAACTTCTCCAAAGGATAACTAATATCAATCGGAATAAAGTGAGCAAATTTAGTAAGCCTATCAACAATCACCCAAATAGAATTATGACCTTAACTTGTATTCGGCAATCTCGTAACAAAATCCATCGATATACTATCCCATTTCCATTCCGGAATATCCAACGGCTGCATCAAACCACTAGGCTTCTGATATTCCACCTTAGACTTCTGACAAGTCAAACACGCATACACAAAATGAGCTACATCTCTCTTCAATCTGGACCACCAAAATATCTCCTTCAAATCTTGATACATCTTATTCGCTCCCGGATGAATACTTAAATTACTTTGGTGTCCCCCTTCCAATATCATCTTTTTCAACTCCACATCATCGGGAATACAAATACGACCATAAAATCTCAAAACTCCATAATTATCAACCTTGAAATCCTCATTCTCATTTATCATCAAATCAACAAACTTCAAATCCAACTTTTGCTTTTCACACATGGTTGCAAGAAAATCGTTCGTAACATGTAGCATATCAAGTCTCACACTTCTCGGCGTCATCTCACAAACCAAACTCAAGTCTCTAAAATTCTCAAAAAGTTCCCATTCTCTTATCATTAATGCGGACATATGTAACAACTTACGACTTAAGGCATCGGCCACCACATTCGCCTTACCTGGATGGTAATTCAAACCAAAATCACAATCCTTCAAAAGCTCTAACCACCTCCTTTGTCTCATGTTCAATTCCTTTTGATCAAATAAATATTTCAAACTCTTGTGATCACTAAAAACTTCAAATCTTGCACCATAAAGATAATGCCTCCAAATTTTTAGAGCAAAAACCATGGCCGCTAATTCCAAATCATGTGTAGGATAATTCTTTTCATGCATTCTCAATTACCTTGAAGCATAAGCCACAACTTTTCCATCTTGCATCAAAACACCACCTAACCCAACCAATGAAGCGTCACAAAACACCACAAATGGTTCCGTCGGATTTGGCAAAATCAAGATCGGAGCCGTTGTTAACCTTCTCTTAAGTTCCATGAAACTCTCTTCACAATGAATATCCCAAATGAAAGCATTTCCTTTACAAGTCAACTGCGTTAATGGAAGTGCTAACTTTGAAAATCCTTCTATAAACCTCCGATAATAACCCGCCAAGCCCAAAAAGCTTCGAATCTCTGTAACCGATCTAGGAACTTCCCATTGCATTGCTGCATCAATCTTGGATGGATCTACAATAATACCACCATCAGAAATAACATGTCCAAGAAAACTTACCTTCGACAACCAAAACTCGCACTTTGACAACTTAGCATACAATTGCTTCTCTTTCAAAATTTGTAGTACAATCCTTAAATACTCTTCATGTTCCTCTTGAGACTTAGAATAAATCAAAATGTCGTCGATGAACACAACCACAAAACGATCCAATTGTTCATGAAAAATACGATTCATATATTCCATAAACACACCCGGCGCATTAGAAACTCTAAATGGCATCACGAAATACTCGTAATGACCATACCGTGTTCTAAAAGCCGTCTTTTGAATATCCTCCTCTTTCACACGAATCTGGTGATATCCTGATCTCAAATCAATCTTACTAAAAACACGCGCACCAACCAATTGGTCCATCAAATCATCGATCCTCGGAAGCGGATACTTATTCTTAATTGTCACATTGTTCAACTGTTGATAATCAATACATAACCGCATACTTCCATCCTTCTTCTTTACCAACAATATCGAAGCACCCCAAGGAGAAACACTCGGCCTAACAAATCCCTTGTCCAACAAGTCATTCAATTGCTTCTTCAATTCTACTAACTCTGAAGCTGACATATGATACGGTGCCATCGAAATCGGTATAGTACCCGAAACTAGATCAATAGAAAACTCAACTTCTCTTTCCGGCGGTACATCCTTAATATCGTACGGAAACACTTATGGAAAATCACACGCCACTGGAAACCTACCGAGCTCAACTTCTCTCTCCACTGACAATGATACAAACAAACCAAACAATTGAGCTTCGTCCACTAAAAGTTTCTTCAACTCTTTCGTGGATAGGAAACTCTCATCTTCATCATCATCACCATCCAAAGAAGGAAACCTTACTAACTTATGATAGCAAACTATATGAACTCGATTAAATTGCAACCAACTCATACCCATGATTACATCCAAACCCTCCAATGACAAACAAACTAAATCCATAACAAAATCTTTACCATACATGGTCAAAGAACAACTTACACACACCAAAGAAGTAGTTATTGACCCTGAAGCAGGAGTCTCAATAACCATCTCACCACCCCAAGAAGGCATAAACAAATTCAAACGCTTAACGCACTCAAGAGAAATGAATGAATGAGTCGCTCCCGTATCAATAATAGTAACTAAAGGCGTACTATTAATAAAACATATACCTTTAGTCAAACGGTCTGCACTAGTAGTGTCCTTTCCTGCTAATGCAAACACCTTTCCGCCCGCCTGAGCTTGCTTCGGCTTAGTATACTTAGTACTAATGTGACCCACTTCTCCATAATTGAAGCACTTCATAACATTCCTTCTACACTCGGTAGTAGCATGTCCAAGGCCTCCACAGTTTGAACATTTCACAATGTTCTTCCCACACTCAAAATACTTATGACCCAAATCGCCACACTTATAACACTTAACGGGACCAGAACTCCCTCCACCAGATCTCTTATCAAAGTTTCCCATATGCTTGCCCTTATCAGCGGGTGTCACATAAGGTCCACTTCTAGCTTGTTGCTTTCCTTTCCTCTCATTCAAACTCTTGTAATGTGTAGAACAAGCTTTGCTATCTTCCTCAAAAATTCTACAACATTCCGTCAAATCTGAAAACCTTCTAATTTTTTGATATTACACAGGTTGCTTAATCTCAGGATGCAAACCATTATCATACTTAATACACTTCAAAAACTCAGCAGTAGCAGCAGCATAATGAGGATGAAATTGAACCAACTCCATAAACTTAGCAGTATAGTCCACCACAGACATACTACCTTAATTCAGTTCAAGGAAATCCATCTCCTTCTTCCCCTTCACACTTTTAGGGTAATACTTCCCTAAGAACTCAGTACGAAAAACTTCCCAAGTTATCTCTTCATCATCCTCCTCAAGAGCTTGACTTCTACCGACCCACCAATCATTGGCTTCTTCCTTCAGCATGTGAGATCCAAGTCTCACCTTACTCTCTTCAGCACAGTCCATGACTCTGAAGATTCTTTCAATCACTTTCACCAATTCATAGCACCATCAGGATCAAATCTTCCTTTGAAGACCGGCAGTTGATTCTTCCTGAACTCATCATTAGCATTCACATTCGGCGCTTCCTGCACCGCCCTAGCCATTACTTCCAAAGCAGCAGCCATCACATTGTCATTTCTACCAGTCATATTCTGATCATTCCCAAAAACAACAACAATGGTAAATAACAGTTCAACCATCACAACAACAAGACAGACACAACTGACTCGAACATTGGCTCTGATACCACTTAATGTAACACCCCCTTTCTATACCCCAAATAATCAATTAAATCATTTAGGCACGTGTTAAAATTTTTATCAGAGTATAGTTTATACATGGTATAAAAGAGGCATGTCACATCAACAGTGAAATTAAACATACAACACCTGCTCATTAAAAGATATGCAACAAACAGGGTAACTTGCAAACAGAAGGATTTCATCCTTACACCCGTATTCCAAAGATTCAAATAACAGCGGAAACTAACATCAAACTTATATACTTATATAAATATATCAACAAGTTTGATTCACCAAATATTTCATGTTTATATAAAACATGCATCACCAAAATACATGTACAAAATGTATCACAAAAGGCATCAAGCCGACCCTAACTACCCGGTGCTACATATCAGAGCCGACCGACCAAAAGAAATAAAGACACGCTTCACCAAAAAGACCTCCAGCAACCTACTATGCAATGCCTCATAGAGCATCATAAAACAGCAGAAGGGTGAGAAACATTATCATAATAACATTTCATATAATTATATATCTCAACATATAAAATACACATAAAACATGTTCTCACCACAATTCATTTCTCATCACCCATATACATCCCAATGTGTGTGTGTATATATATATATATATATATATATATATATATATATATATATATATATATATATATATATATATATATATATGTGTGTGTGTGTGTGTGTGTGTGTGTGTGGATACACACACACACACACACACACACACATATATATATATATATATATATATATATACATATATATATATATATATATATATATATATATATGTGTGTGTGTGTGTATATATATATATATATATATATGTGTGTGTGTGTGTGTGTATCCACATATATATATATATATATATATATATATATATATATATATATATATATATATATAAACAAGCATGTTTTCATCAATACATACTTTCATCTTCATATAAACTTATATATATATATATATATATATATATATATATATATATATATATATATATATATATATATATATATATATATATATTCATGTTTAATTCATCAATTCACAATTTAGATGATAGATGCAAATCATAGAGAACGACGCACGACTCTATGCAAATGCAATGTGGTACCGACTCAATCATCATCAAGTTCACTCAGGAACTAATTGGAACCATCGCTCGTTACCTAAAGTAACTCCCTGTCGGTCATACGATGTTCATCCATTGCTTACATCCCACATGGGCACACAATGTTTATGGATTGCTCACACCCCACACGGGTACACAATCCGATTGCTCACACTCCACACAGGCACACAATCAATGTGAATAAATCACCCATTGCTCACACCCCACACAGACACATAATGTTTATGGATTTCTCACACCCCACACGGGCACACAATCTGATCGCTCACACCCCACATGGGCACACGATCGTGTTGTAGTCATCACTCATACTCCACATGAGCACATGATGCTACGACTGATTCACAAAGAATCCCACAACACAAGACTACATACGTTATGCTTCACATGCAAAATGACACACAACATTCTTGAAAATGCATACATTATTCAAAACATAATCATGAACTCATCTCATTCAATTAGCATACATTTGCATTCATTTCAAGCAATGTATTCATTTTCCAAACGGCCACAACATCACATCAAACCCACATTTCCATAATTAACTCAATTACATTTTATCGGAAAAGTCGGGAAAAAGTCGGCTAAAAATTACATCTCTTACTATCATTAGTTCCTACACGTTTTTATCTTCAAAACGATATTAAGAACGCCTAAAACGGATAACCGAAACTAAAGTTATGAATTAAAACACAAAACCTTCCAAAACTCGTTGAGCGAGAGATTTCTCGTTGAGCGACGAGTGCGATTCTGCAGCAACTCAGATGCGCAACAATCATCCAAAAACCATCCAAAACTCAAATAAACCTCCATAAACATGATCAATGACATATATTTAACATCATACTTCGATTATAACAACTTCTAACCGATTAATCTATTATTTCTCACAATTTCATCAAAAACCCTAACATTTCATTCTCTCTAAACTTCACCAAAATAAAAACCAAATCATTCTCATACATAGATAATCATATACAAGATTAAGATAACAATGTTTATCACCCTTACCCGATTATTTCGATTCCTAGGAAAAATCTTGATGAATTTCCAACTTCTTCCTCTTTTCTCTTCTTTTCTCTTCTCTTCCTTTTCTTTCTCCTCTTTTTCTTTCTATTTCCTCATTCTTTCTATTCTCACAACTTATATCCTTTTTCTTTCTATCTTTATATTTCTACACTTAACTTATTTTCTCTTTTCTCCACCAAATATCATTTTCTCACAAAAATATAATTCTATCTCATTCTAACTTATCACTAATTAGTAATTGTCTAAAACACCATCTAATCTAATTTTACCCGAAAATTTACAAAACGGAAAAATCACATATCATACCAACATATCACATTAACACATCAACATATCATATTATCATGTCAATTTCACAAATAAGACAATCATCACTCAAATAAAATAAAAGACTCAACAGAATTGGGAAATATCGAATCGGGGCGTTACACATGCTATGGAAACAAAGAGAAATATATGGTTCAAGAAAAATGATGTTGTTAGGGTGGTTGTCAAATGTGCTAAAATTTGTACATATCTTATGTTAGTAGCTAAAAGGAGTGGAAGTCAGTATTGGCAAGTTACTAGTTTACAAAAATACCATGAATGTCTTAGGTATGTTGGGAATAAACAAGCTAGAACTAATTGGCTTGCAAAAACGTTGATTCCTTTAATTAGGCACACACCACAGATTAAACCCAGTGGATTGGCTGAGGAGGCATTTAATAGATGGAATGTGAAGCTTAACCATTCCCAAGCATATAGGGCAAAAAAGAGAGCATTGGATTTGATTGAGGGTGCTGCTAGTGACCAATATTCACACTTAATGAGTTATGCTGAGGATATTAGAAGGTCAAATCCTAATAGCACTGTGATAATTAAATGTGGGACATCTGAAGTAGGCCTTATTTTTGAAAGGTGCTGCTAGTGACCAATATTCATCTTGAACGGTCGATAGCCCGTGCTACCGTCCTTTTCAGATTAACAGTTGCTTGAATAGGGGCAGCTGTAACACCCCAAATTTGCCCTCTTCTTTTTTAAGCATCATCGTCATACAATAGTCTTCATAAGCATATCATTTTCTTGGCATCTTTGCATGGAAAGATGAGGCATAACATTCTCATGACCTAGCATTAGGCATATGATCATCTGTGGAGGGTTTTGAAGCATTTCAAGCTATAACAAGAGGCCCAATGGATTTGCTCAAGTCCTATGGGGAGTCTACATTGCATTCACAAGCTTAAGGTTATTCACAAAAGCCCAGGAGGTTGGAGGATCATCAGGGAATTCAAGCTAGGGCAAAGCTCATACACAATGATCCCAAATTAGGGTTTGAGTTTCAAGCATGAAAACTTTGGGACTTTGGCCATTTCATTCGGGAAAAGTCTCTCATATGTTAAGATGATCCTAGGGGTGAAATTTGGTGATAAAATCCCTTGTGGAAGTCAGGTATTTCTTCAGTTGCTTGTAAATGAAGAAATTGGTCAACTGGGCACTCTAAAAGTCAACTGTGAAATTTCAAAGGGTCCAACCCTATTTTTCAAGTCAAGGGATGTTCTTATAACATTATAAGAGGTTTGGCAAGACCAAAGATCAAGAATCAAGAGGTTTTGAGGTGTTTTGCATTTTTGGCATGTGATTGGTCATGAAATTTTCCATTTTTAGTAACCTTTTGCCCTAATTTTCAAGTGTACATAACTTGGTGAAAAAAGCTTCAAATGGATTGCCACCAAACATGAAAATTGAAGATTAAAGTCTCCCATTTTTGAAAAGTACAAGTACTTTTTCATAGCCCTCATGGTTTGAGAGATATGCCCTTCGAAAATTTCTTAATCTAGGGCATGGCATGAATTCTAAGCCTCCTCCAAATGTAAAAACTCATTTAACTTATTTCCAAGTGGTGTTATGGACAAAATAAAGTCACAATACTACAATGCATGGCCAAGAAGATATTTCTCCCAAGAGAGCTCACCAATTTCGTGCATGAGTGCATGGTGTTTCACAAAATGCATTTTTTGCAAAGTCATGGGAAAAGCATGATACAAGCATCCAAGGGCCAGGATTTATGCAGTGGTGAATGAGTGAATCAAATGAGGTCAGCATGTGCCAAGGAGGGGAAGCATGCACGAGTGAAAGAAAGGATCACAGTCTTCTTGCCATAATGCAAATTCTGATCACACACTCTCTTCTCACGTGCCTATGCTTATAAACCCTAATCAGCATGATAAACACCTCATATAAAAGCTAACCAAACCCTAAATGAAAGCTAGCAGTCTCTCATTTCTCAGATTCAAATTTTCTTGCACAAGAGCAAAAGTTTTCGAATCTCTCTCCTCAAGCCACACCTCTCTCATTTCTCTTCATATTCTTCTTCTACAAGCTTCAAGGATCACATTTCTCTCTTCAATCAAAGATGAAAGTGAAGAATTAGAGAGTTGCCATTCAGAGCAGGTTGCTTCGAAGCTTCAAATTCAAGCTCTCTCAAGCTCCCTCTTGCATTTATTTTGCAAGAGGAGATCAAAGTACACAGATCTGCAGCATCTGGAGTTCTATTTTGGTGATTTTGCAGTGGTTCCATCTCAGGTATAACTTGAAATTCATAGATCTGAAACTTGTTTTTCTTATGTGTATTATGATTTGTGAACTTTGCTGAGTATGCTGCACTAATTAAATTTGAAAATGCATGAGTAATGAGTGAGAAATCTGGATCTGAAAGTTTGATGTCAAACTTTATTTGCTTCAATTTGATGAATTCATGGAGTATTTGTGTATTTGAGTGTTGGATTCGTGTTTAGCTTGATTAAATGGTTAGATCTAGAGATTTGTGGCTTTGTTCATGTGATTTTGTTCTTAGTTTGAATTTTTCGGTGCCGGAGCCCTAGCTCCGGTCACCAGATTCTGCATTTTGTTTCACCTGAGTTGAATGAAGAAGATGAACACATAGCCATTAGATCCACAATCTGGACGCTGCACATGTTGCCAGCACATTAAAAACCTTGCTCCCTCTCACGTGCCTTTTAATTTCTATTTAATTGTTTTTGTTTGTCAGCGCATGGTAGTGTGTGTACATCTTGATCTGAGCCTTTACTTTAGTTGACCTAGGGTTTTGACTTTGAATCTGATGCGTTGTTTGTAATTACTTTGAGATAATTGATGTGTACCTTTGGATTGGATTACCTCATGTTGACTTGACCTCATCCTGACCAGTGGATTAAATGACTGAAATTTGTTTGACTGCGCATGGACCTTGGATGGTGTGGACTTTTCTTTTTGACTTTTGTTTGTAACCATTGGATTGACATACTATCATCTAAGTTGACTAAGCACCATTGGGCCTGACCTGCTTTTCGCACCCCCTGTCCTTGCAATCCCAATTAAATGAACTGAGTTTACTTGCTATTTGCACCACAACCTCCTTATCTCTTATTTTTTATTTCATTTTAATTCCAGTTTGCTTTTTAATTTTTAAAAATAGAATTAGGTCTCTAAAAATTATAAAAAAAATTCATGAGTGTTCCTTTTAATTTTCTCTAATTTTTGGTATTTTTGTTTTTCATTTATTTTTAATTACCAGGTGGAAATTAATTGTTTCTCTTAATTAATTGTTTTTATTCCTTTTTTAAGCATGCTGACTTGTTCATTTTTTAGCTTGATCATTATTTGGAATTTTTAAGTGATTCTTTTTGCTCTGGATTCATAATGAGATGTAGTTTATTGGTGATTTTTGTTTTGATTTTTAGAATCTTGTTTAATTGATTTTGGTATCTAACTTGTGCATAAAGCTTTCTATCCTTAATCCATGTTTGAACCCTCATTTGAATGGCTAAGCTTCAGATTTTGATCCTCTCCTTTTGGCATGTTGTTATGGTATGATTGAAGATCATTTGTGCAAGATTGTGGAATATTTGAATGCTTATTTGAATTGTTTTGAATTTTTTATTCTTCACTTGTCCCTTTTTGTTTCTTTTGGATCATTTGTTCTCTCCTTAGTTTAGAAGGGCACTTGTGCCAACTTCTTCAAGTTATTTAGAGCCATCTTAGGTTTTTAATACCTCTCTTATTTTGAGTTGTGGTTTGTGCCTTGGGAATTTTGTAATTTGTTTTCTTTTGAAGTTCTTCCACACTTATGCATGCTCACCTCACCTCTTTTGTTTCTTTCTTCTCATGATGTGAATACTTGACTATGTGCACTTCTTCTCTTCATCTCATGTGATCCTTAAACACTTTTCTAACATGTTAGGGTTCTGGTCTTGAACTTTGTGATGTTGCTTTGACTATTTTGCTTTGTGGCTTCTCATGTTCACTTTGTTTTGTCTTGGTGATTCATAATGCTTCATGTTGAGTGGTGTGGTTCTCTTCTCATTCTTGTGATTTAAGTTTGCATTTGGCATTTGTGTTTATGACTTCACTTCTGGTTGTGTGACTTTGGTTTTACATTATGTTCATTTTGTATTGCACTTATGCTTGTGTCACTAACCATTTCAAGGGCTTTGGTAAGTGAGAGGTGTGGATGTGATTCCCACATCTCCAAGTCTTATCTCTTCTCTTTTCTTCATTAATGCTCTTATTTGTGATTGTGATGTGCTTAGGCCTTATTTCCTCCCTCCTCTATTCTTCATTCTTCTCTTTCTCTTCTTCTTTCTTTCTTCTTTAGGATAGTTAACCTCACTAACCTAGGATTACCATTGCATGATAACTTTAGGATTCATTAGTCCCCCATTAGACTTTTACCTTTGTGATCCTTTGGTTTCTCTTCTCTTCTCATCTCAAAACCCTAAAGAAGACACTTAATAAAGATTGAAGTGATATCTTGAGCAATAGCCTTATCCCATGAGACACTTGTAGTCTTCCCATCTTGGGATAGTACAAGCTTGTCTTGTGATGTACAAGTTTGATCAGGATATCATCTTCACCAAGAAAATCATAAAACACACTTCTTCATTGTAAATACAAAAACACTTAATAAGTTAATGAGTTAGTGAGCTTAAGCCCTAATCTCTGGATTCAAGTTTAGGGGATCTTCTCCTTACTTGAGTGTGCTTGTTCTATTATTCCATCTTGGAATGTAGTGAAAAGTGCACATTCCATGGAAAAAAGCTTGAGTTCACTTCCTTGTGACACACTCCTAAAAGCTTCTAAAAAACACAAACAAAAAATAAGCATCTTTCCTTCGGGAATTCTTTTCTCATCACCTTCGCTCCGTACGCGAACTTGCTTCTTCTTGTCATTTTGCAAGACGGTTACGCACTTGTCGTCCGAGCCTGCAACACCTGAGCATTGACATAGGCAGTTCAAGCCTTAATTCACAAGCAATCGTTTTCCACGCCTAGTTAGGGGAACTACGGCGACTCTGATCCTCATTGTCCATATGAGGTACGTAGGCAGCGGGGTAGGGCCCGTTCGAGCACTCTTTTATTTTCCCTACATTTTCTCCCTTTCTTTTCTTTTCTCCAGTTCCAGACCTTCTTTTTGCAGCAGCTTTCATTTCTTCACCCTTTGAAACAGTTACTTTGCAAGCGTGGATCCCGTCGGGTACGGCGGACGATCTGGGGTGCTAATACCTTCCCAGGTCGTAACCGACTCTCGAACTCAGTCTCTTTGGTTCGCAGGACCCGTGTCCTTCCTCTTCTTTCTTCTGGTTTGTGCAACATTACCATTCCTGTCCCTTCGAGATAAAAATGCCTGGCTGGCGACTCTACCTCTTTCCGCGCCACTTTCGCGTTTGTACCAGGATGGAAATCCGGGGAGCGACAGAGACCAATCAAGATATTGTGCTGAGGCTATATTGTTGCATTTGCCTAGGATAACTGCCCCCTTAGTCTGAATATTGTCCCAAGCCCAGGCAGCTTGTCTGACAATAGCTAAGTTGTGCTGGATGTCACAATAGAGGGTCTCTGTCAAGTCTTTCCCTCTTGGGGGATGTACTAAAGCATACCCTAATTGCCTCTTGAAAAGCAAAGGGTTGTAGTTGATGCAACCTTTTACTCCAATCAAGGGTACATTGGGATATTGCCCACAACTAGTAATGATGTCTTTGCCCTTGGTGCTTTGAGTGCACCATCTGATGTCTTATGATGTAAGGGCAATCAACCTCTTAGCCCAGTTTCTTGGCTGATGAGGGTTCAAGAAAGTGTCTGACTTTGGCAAATGTCTTAGCAACTAACAGTAGAAGAGGGGTGCACAACATCTGACCAATCTCCCTCTTTGCTTCTCATTCCTTTGGTGCACTAAGTAATAAAAATCTCCAAGCAGGGTGGGGACTAGATTCCTCAACAAGAACAGGTGAATAGCATTCTTGCTTACAAACTTTGGCTCATCTGCAAACAAGATAACTCCATATATGCTCAGGGCTAGAAGTGCACAAACAACATCCCACTTTCCTGCTGCAGCATGCATGGTGGCCTGAGAGATCAAGAAATCCAAGTGAAGACTTGGAACCCTAGCCTTGGTGGTCATGCTTTGATCAATAAGGGTAGACTCCAAGTGTAATGCCTTAGTTATATCTTCATTCTTGGGAGCAACCATCTCAGGGTTGAAGGGAATCCTTCTCCTGATGGGGACACCTAACAACATGGAAAATTCTTCTAGCAAAGGTCCCATCTGAAAGTCAGGGAATGTAAAACATCTGAGAGGACGATCAAGAAACTGCAAGCAAGTGTGAATCATGCTCCTCTGGGATGCATCCAGGTCCATGATCATGTCCAATATGCCTCCATAATGTTCCCTGAATAATGGGACATGATCAGGAGTGATGAGAGACTGGATCTGTCTGATGCCTGTCAGGGTAGGCTCAAAGAAATGGTAAGTGATGTTGCTCTTTCTGGAAGTGTCCATGCTGACAATGGATGCTGGTGAAGAAGACTGAGAGTAACTCTGATGAAGGTAACAGCTGAAAACCGATGAAGATAACTGGAGAAGATGCTGAAGAAGGGTCTCTGATGAAGACAATTGGAGAAGAGTCTCTGATGAAGACAAACTGATGAAGTCTGAGCAGCAGAACAGGTCAAAACCAAACCAAAGATAAGAAGGTGGATACCCTATAAAACAAATAGGCAAATGCTAAATGATGCAAAATGATGTATGCAGAATGATATGCAAAGGGTTGGTGATCAATTGATGGATCTGTTATCTGCCTTGATAGGGTCCATGTGTGTTCATAAGTCCGGATGAAGCTTAGAAAACCAGTAACTAGGTGGGGGACTCAAATAAAGAGTCACAAGTCCAGGGTTTCACAAGAACTTTCCAAAACAATATAACCTTAACAAATCAAGTAACAAGGTATGATGAGGCCAAGGGTTCCTGCAAACTTGTAAACATCCCAACCCCCTCGCATGTATTGTTCTAGAACAAGGATCCTCAGACTTGGATCAGTTATGAGAAGTGTAAACACTTCTAACCTGGAGGTACAATGTTTACAATAACCATAAAAGATCCTCCTCTAATTCACCTCAGATGCTGAAGGTCATAAAAAAGGTCATCCAGACTTAGCAGGCTTCCCAGATAGCCCTAGTGCTACAGGAAATCCGTAGCACAAAGTTCTCAAGAAGAAACCCATGTTTGAACCGTGTTTCATATTCCCGCACCAGACCGAAATGGAATGGGAAAGAATATGAAGCCACTCTAGCCTATGTGTCACTCAGGTCCCCGGTATGGAACCTTAATCACTCAAAATATCCCTCCCATCAAGGTAAACACAGATCCAGCACCAGTGATATGATAATAACAGTATGAAATGCATAAAACTGTAAATGAAAGCAATAAATAAAGTTGTACAAAAAGCAATAAATAAATAAGCACAAGTAGCACATAAACCCCTGTAAACACAAATCAAACAAGCGCTAGGAAGAACCCACAAAAAGAACCAGAAGCCCTAGTTGCAATATAAGGGTCCCTAGCAGAGTCGCCAAGCTGTCGCTCCCGAAGATTTGCATCCCGGTACAAGCGCGAACAGTCGGCGAAAGGAGAAAATGAAATGAACTGAATAGAGTCGCCAGCTAGGCATTTTTATCCCGAAGGAAAGGTAATGCTACATAAACCTAGGAAAAGATGGATAAGACGGTTGCGAACCAGAGAAACTGAGAAAGGGGGTTGGTTACAACCTGGGAAGTTATTAGCACCTAGATTGTCCATCGTACTCGACGGGATCCACGCTTAAGAGATTGTGTTTAAAAGGGGTAGGTGTATGTGTTATTTGTGTGCAAAAGCTGGAAAAGAAATGCAAGTGTCAGTGCAAAAAGGTGAATGCTCGGGAACTGAGGCTTTTAGAAAGAATGCTGAAGGAGGGGGAAGACAAAGAGACTTTTGTTCGATAACAGTTAAGTTATGCCTACGTATCCTCTCGTGCAATGAGGAAGTCAGAACACCGTAGTTCGACTCAAAGAGACTGGATGATTTGCTGTGAACTGCTTGCTTGTCTATGCTCAAGTGTATGACTCGTCTGGCTCGAGTGCTAACTGTCTTGCATTAGACGGAAAAAGCAAGTTCGCGTTTATGAATGAAAGTGATGAGAAAAGAATCCCGCAGGAGACGATTATTGTTTGTTTTTGTGTTTTCTGTTTTGTTATTTTTTTTGGTGTTTTGCATAAGTTAATGAGCTTAAGCCTAAATCAAGGGCTTGCAAACTCATTATATCCTCCCTGATTAGGGATAATGAGCATACTTAAGTATGAGATAAGCATCTCAACTTAATTACCATGATGATGCAGGATTAAGATCATTAACCTACTTGTGATTAATTAGATGTTTTTGGGTTTTTTGTTTAGTGTTAAGTAATGAGTTTAATCTCTAATCATAGATTAGTGAACTCATTACACCATCCTAATAAAAGGATAATAGATGAGAACACTTAAGCTGAGGAAGATACCTCAACTTAATCCATGGTGTCATACCCCAAATTTGTCCTACCCGCACCATTTTACTGTCTAACCATTATTCAAAAATCCAAAAAATTATATTACTTTATTCTTCTGTCTGTTATTAAAAAAATCAAATAATATGTCATTTATTTTTCAAGCTCGGGGTTTGTACGAGAAATCAGATTTAAAAGTCGAGTGTGTGTTGTCGCTTTTTAAGAAAATCAATGTAGTATGTGAAAATATTTGCCCAATTATTATCCTCATCTTCCATTTTTTTATTATTACAAAATTCAACAAAAAAAAATCCGTTTATAATCATTTTTGTAATCCCCTTTTTTAAACGAAGTTTTCTTTTTATTTTATCATTACTATTATCATTTTTATCATTATTCCATGTCTCCTTTATTTACTCAAAATTAAAAAAAAAAAAAATTATTATTATTTTCTCTCTATTTTATTTCCTATTTTCTTTTTATCACCATTTTTATTATTATTAGTATTTTTATTTTACTATTATTATTATTATTATTATTATAGTTCATTATTATAGTTTATTATTATTTCTATTATTATTATTGTTATTAATATCCATTAATATCCATTACCATTCTATATTTTTTATCTTTATTTTTCATAATAGTATCGCTTAGGTCAACCTTCACTCTGCAAGTTTGCTACCAACAAATCACCTACAAATAATAAAAAATTCTGCAGCAAAGGACAATTTTTTCATAACACACGACCTCGCACATGCCTTACAAAATCTCAGCAAGGCACCCCAACAAACGAATCTTCCAAAACTCACATGAGGTCCCACACACTACTCCCACAGCAACCACAACAAACTTTCTGCAAATTTCTCACAGCTTGCATTCTTATCCTCACAAACTTTGATCCAAAAATTCCATTCTACCCTCACTCAAATTCTGCTATATAATCAGCATCATTCTCTCACAAATCTAAGTTTGGATAACACATAGAACCCCCGCAGAAATCAATACAACCAAGCTTCAAAAAAATAATTAAAAAAAAGAAAAAACTTTGTTCATAAAAGAAAAATAAAACCAGAAATATTTATCTGCACCTCTTTTCACAACCCGCAAATCATACAAGAACACCTCACATTCGGACCTTCCTTCATCCAAACCTTAAACGCAAAATCAAAATACTTCATCCACCAAAAAAAGAACACTCGCTACCATACTGTGAGAAAGCCGCATAAACCACCTTTCACGAAACCACCGTCGACCACCTTGCTGCGAAAACAACACCACCACAAACACGATCCTTTACCGCCGCGACCAAACCACCAAAACTCACTAAACCCGCACGAACCATCACCGTGCTTCCGATCCGAAAACCATCTATCTCTGACCCAAACGCTCCCAAATCGCTCATCTCCATCAACCACATACCCTTCCTTCCGTCAAACCATCGTCGGTCCGCTTCCAAACCTAAGACTGCCATTAGAACCGCGAGCCTCGTTAAAACCGTGAACAATCCGAGCGAACGAAAAGCGACGATGATGGTTCTGAAGCGAAATTGCAAAACGCCGTAAGCCAAGAAAATCGCGGTAAAAGAGTAAGAAGATGAGACTGCAAGAGAGTTAGCGAACCGTGAGTTTTTTGTTTTCGACCCTCAGCCTAAGGTCCGCCGTCGTTTCTATGAAAGGGGTGAGTGAGAGCTTTGCCTTGTTGTGTTTGAAACGTGAACTCTGATTTTTTACTTTGTTAATTTTTGTTTTATGAATTTATTATGTTTTAGATTGTGTTTTGATGGATTGGGCACCATATGACCAATACATGCATATTTTATTTATTCAGTTATTCATGTTTTTTTAATTTTGTTTCTTTGGTTAAATGAGTGATCTTTGTGAGATGGGCTTGACCCATCTGCTTTTTCTAAGCATACAGATCCATACCCATCGATGCACCCCTTTCTGTTATGTTTCATTATTTTCACTTATTAAGTTAATACTTTTATTTTTTGACCAAGATTTTCATTCTATTGTTTTATCTATTTTTATTCTTCTTATTGTTTTGTTTTTTTCTTGGTCGATGATATAAATGCGATTTTTATTTTCTTCGATATTCGGTTTGGAATCGACATTATTAAAATCGTTATGATACAATATTTTATTTCTTTTATTTCTAACAATTTATAATTAATTTGTTTAGATATATTGTTATCTTATTTATTTATTTAAGGGGCCTATGATATAATAAACGGCCGAATTGTGTCCGATCCCATTATCGAAAAATTCGGTCAATATGAGGCCTACGTAGTTTAATTTATTGTTTCGCTTTCATTTTTATTTCAATTTATTTTCTATTGCCATAATCTAATTCAATTCGCTTTATTATTCAATTATTTCTATTTAATTTATTATTTGTTTATCGCTTATTCTAATTTATTTAATTTATTTGTTTCATCGCATTTTAATTAAACGATTCGACTCCTCATAGAACGGTTCCAAATTTTAACCGGCTCTAAGGAAGTAAACGAACCACATCTCGACGCGTCCGAAAAGGTCCAACGCCTTCGAATAGTTGTCTTCGAATAAAAAGGCCGAACGCCTTCGAACAGTTCAAAAACACTGCACACACGCTTTCTCTTGGGCGAATTACAACGAGACCATTTATTTCTCGCAATCCCCTGTAATTTATTTTGTATCCCTCCCCCATTTTATGTACGCATTTTATTTTCCATTTTTTTATCGATTTAGTTTAGTTCGCGAACCCTTGGTCCAACGCCAAGTGGTTGCACTCGCACACTCACACTTTATTTTTTAGTTATTGTTTATTAGGATCCACTTCACCTCGCAAGCCGAACGCATTGTGTCTCGCTAACAAACCACAAAATAAACCTCCATTCGCATTCACCCTTTAACTTCAAAAAACCAAAATGTTTCGATTAGATCCAAACCCTTGATCCAACGTCAAGTGGTCTTAGGAAATAAAAAACATTCTAATAATACAAGAAGAATTGTACGCCACGAGCCTTAAGCGGTAGAAAGGAGGATAACGAGCTCTCGTTACTTGCTCCGATTATTTTGACGCAAGACGCTCATCTTGTTGGACGGAATAAACTATTCATAGTCTTTAGTGCAATCCGACTCCTAAACCCTTTCATTAAAGAAAGGTAATAAAATCAACAACCATCAACCGTAGTAGGCCGAACTACGAGGCTCTGACTTTCCCATTACACACGGGAGTACGTAGGCACAAGGATCTCAATCCTTGTCGAGCACCTAGGATCAATCTAACTTATAATTCAACTCATTTCCCTCTAGCAACTAATTCATTTAAGCATAGACATCCTTTTGCGCGTGATAACTTAGATGGTTCCCATCGAGTACGATGGATGTAGGGGGTGCTAATACCTTCCCCCTGCATAACCGACTCCCGAACCCATGCAATGGTTCCGTTAACCTTTGTCCTTATCTCTCTCTTCCCGGGTTGTATCTATATCTTCCCTTTCCCTATTCGGGAATAAATAGAATTAGGTGGTGACTCTTCAGTCTGTCCAGCGCGCGGCTCCATCCTTTCGGATCGCGTGAGGTCGTATTTTTTAGGGTGCGACACATGGTTAGGGATTAAATTCATTATATAACAAGCCTTTATTAAATGGATTTTAATTAAGGGTGAGATTAAGAAATGAGTTTTATGGTTTGTAAGACAACTTGAGGGGGACTTGTCCATTAAACACTAGGGTTAGTCCTTAAGGAGTACGTTCTTCGGATCCTCGTGGAGAATAAAGATGCGGAGAAGTTGTTTTTTATACCGTTTAATACCGGGTTAGCATTTCATTCTAAATTCATCTATTATAATTATTTTCCAAGTTACCATCTAACATTTGCCTAATCATTACAGTGGACATTGGTTGTTGCTCGCAATCAATCCTATCCGAGAAATTGTGTATTATCTTGACTCGTTAGGAAATGATTGGACAACATACCCGGTTATGAAGGACCTAATTGACACGTAAGTGAGAATGTTCAAAATTTTTCTTAGTTTATGTGAATTGTTCTAATTGCTTCATTTTTATTTTATTAGCGTCCTACAAGCTTTTCGTGCCCAACGAGTTATCCAGACCTCAAGGAGGGGCGCCAACTCCATTTCATGGATTAAAGTGGCGGTATATTTTTAATTACCGCGTTTTTAATTATATTAGTGATGACTACACTTGATAAAACTTAGGATTTATAATTCATATTTTTTTTTTCATATGTAGTGTCCTCTTCAACGTAATGAAATAGATTGCGGGTATTTCATGTTGAGGTTTATGCGAGATACTCTCATGTTGGGCCGATTAGAGATTCCCACCGATGTATGTATTTCTAACTTATGAGTTATTTTTATATTTACACATATCTCATATAATTAAATAGTTGGAATTAATTCAAAATATGTTATATTATTATGTAGTACTTTGATGAATTCAAGTGTGCATCTTATACAAAGGATCAAGTGGATGAAATCAAAGAGGAGTGGTGTCAATACATGATAGAGCTCAAAGTGTGTAATTAATTGTACATTTGTAGTAGTATATGTAATGACTTATAAATGTAAACATATATTTTGATACATTTGTAGTAGTATTTGTACATTTGTATATATTTTGATACATTTATGGCAAATTTGTTTTGAATTGGTTAGCCAAATTTTGGTAAAAAAAGGCCAAAATGGCATATATAAAATGTGATAATTGACTGCAAAAATCTGGTTGAAAACAGGTACCAATTCTGGTTTATAAACCTGGAAAAAATGTGGTTACAAACAAATCCTACAAAAAATGTTTCGTATACCTTAGACAGCGCTTTTGCCAAAAGCGCTGTCTAAGGGGGGGATTAGAAAGCGCTTTAGGCAAAAGCGCTGTCTAAGGGGGGGGCTTAGACAGCGCTTTTGGCCAAAGCGCTGTCTAAGGTATACCTAAAAAAATTAAAATAGGAGGGGCTTAGACAGCGCTTTTGGCCAAAGCGCTGTCTAAGGTATACCTAAAAAAATTAAAATAGGAGGGGCTTAGACAGCGCTTTTGGCCAAAGCGCTGTCTAAGGTTGGGGGCTTAGACAGCGCTTTTGAAAAGCGCTGTCTAAGGTGTACCTAAAAAATTTAAATTAAGAGGGTCTTTTAAAGCGCTTTTGGCCAAAGCGCTGTCTAAGGGTGGGGGAATAGACAGCGCTTTTAACATTTTTAAAAGCGCTGTCTAAACCTTTAGCAGCGGAGGTTTAGACAGCGCTTTAAAGCGCTGTCTAAGGCAAAAAAAAGCGCTGTCTAAGGTCTTGTTTGTTGTAGTGCTTCTTAACCATAAGGAAGAATTATAACCCTAATGTAAGGCCCAAGTTACAAGATGAAGTCTTAGTGATTATTAAGATGAATTGATTAAGAGGTTTAAACAAATTAAAGGTTTAACACTTAGGATTAAAGTTATACAATCCATCCTAATAGAAGGATACATGCATAACCCTAATTCCAAAGTCCTTAAACTTTAAGAGTTTAGTCTCTGATTATGGAGGTGAGAAGAGAGACTCAAGGAGACTCAAAGGTGAAAGACTAAAGGGGGACTGTATACAACCCTAAAGTTATCATGCTTGTTTATCCTATGGTTTGTGAGGCTTAAGAGAAGTCTTCAAGATGGCCACCAAGGAAGAAGCAGATGAAAAGAGAAGAAAGGAGGATTATATTACTTACTTCATTTAAGAAGATAAGTAAACCAAAGAGAAAGAAAAGAAAGTAAGAGGCACAAGTGAATGAAATTCACTTCAAACACAAGTATAATGCACAAAGATAAAATAGAAAGAGACGTTAGATGTGGATGTACATCCACACCTTAAACAACTTACCATAAGCCCCTGAAATGTTAGTTGAACATGTAAAGAAAGAAATGAAATGAAAATGCATCAAACATAGGTGCTATGATCAAAGTAAGAAGTGCATATGCAAGGCAAATGAGTTATGAGATGATGCAAAGTCACACATGATGCATATGTATGCTTATATGAGAGATGGGATGCAAAGGAAGCAAGTTAGAAGCATGGAAACACACATGGATGTTCATGAAATGTTATGAATGCAAAGCATACCAAATGAATGAATAAATGATCAAGCAATGTTCTAACATGTCCTAGGATGTCTAAGATGACATACAAATGCTTGAGATGTCATGGCAAGTTCATGTATTGATGTTTATGCAAGGATGAATGCATATGAACATGAGAAATTAGGGTTTTATGAATGCATGAGATACATATGACCAAAATAGATGCAATGTATAAGATAAAAAATTGAAAATGCACTCAAAGGAACCCTAAACCTATACTAGGTTACCATCCAAAGGGGGAGGTCAGAAGCTAAACCTAGGAGAAGTTATGGATTTTCTAAGTTTGCTAGGGTTTTTGGGTGATCTTCAATGTAAAATGCCAAACAATTTGAAAATGCAAGATAAAAATGAAACAAAAATGTTTTTGGATGCTAGAAAACATGCATAGAACAATGCAAAAAGAACCATTCACAAACTCAACTTGGTTCTAGGGTTATGAATTTTTGAAGTTAGGGTTAGAAAATGAACTTTTTAAGAACCCTAATTCATTGAAAAATGTCAAAGCATGATCAAAACCAAAAAGAAATTGGTATGATGAGTTTGTAAATGCTTCTAAATGTCTAAGAATGCTCTCTGATTTTTTTGGTTATTTTTAAATACTTAAATGCATTTTTAATTAATTAAAATGAATGAATTAATTAATTAAACAAAACATTTAAATGACTTAAAAATACGTTTTTAATGCAAAAAATAAAAATAAAAATATTTTTGGTTTCTGAAAATTAATAAAAGTCTTGACAAAAATTTCCAGAATTTTTAAATAATTTTTGCTATTTTTAATAAATATATGAAATAAAATACAAAGAAAACAAAATAAAAATAAAATAAAGGGAAATTATGTCAATCTGAGGGCTGAGATTCAAACTCAAAAGGGAGGGGTTGACTGCGGGCGTGTTTGGAGGGCTGGGATTGATTCTGGAAAAATAATCTTAATTTACTTTAATTAATCACAATTAGGGTTTAATGACAAATCCTGACGACTCACACGCTAAGCTAATCTTCATCCAAGGGATGTCATTGATTATAGGCACGCTAACCTTAATGATTTTCAGGTGACCGGAGCTAAGCTCCGGTCATCTTCTCCGGTGACCCTAAATCCCAACTTCTTCTATAGCTCACTAAAACTCAAACTAACTGCCCAGAAATGATCCCCAAACATCATGGAACTCAAATCAACAAACAAACAACATTTATAACACATAAATCAAGAGAATCGAAGCAAAACATTTTTTAGGTTAAACTTTCAGAACATCATGAAATGCTTATTTCTCAACCATTTTTAAATTTAAACACATCAGCATGATCAGGGAAGCATGTAGAATCATTCTATAACAAGAAAAAGGATTTCTGGAAAAAAAAGTTCTTGAGGTATACCTGAGCTGAGCTTCTTCAAAATGGAGCTTTCTGACCTCTTCCTTGGTGCTTTTCCACTCCAATGAACCCCTTGATGCTTATGGCAAGCTTGAAACAAGTTTATGTTGGTTGTTTTAAAGGTTTCAGTTCATAGCAAGCTGAAATCATGTTTTTGTTTGAGGTGGTTTCAGGCTAATGTGAGGGGTGGGAAATGATCCTGGGGTTATGTGGAGATGATTGGTGAAAGAATTTTGAAGTTTTGATGGCTGAGTTGGGAGATTCGAAGAGATGAATTTTTGAGAGGATTTTGTGTAATATGAGCTATGGAGAGTTTCAGGCTTGTGTGTTATGTTCTTTGTGATCCATAAGGTTTGTATATGCAATTGTGATTGGTCAGAGGAGTTGGTGTGGCATAGTATGATTGGTATGAGGTGTTTTGCAAAATAGTCAACATTGTGTACTTGAGGTATGGGCATGGTGCAGGCCTGATATTTTGGGGTGTCTGGCCTCAGCATGGATCAAGGAAGGCCATAGGATTGAAAGATTGCAGCTGGAACACTTGATGCTAGGGTTTCTATGAGTTTTGCATATTTTCCCTCTTTGGTGTATCTTGTGGTTCAAGGCATGAAATGATCCAATTCTTGGGCTAATTCTGATGTTTTGAAGTTGTTTTATCATGTCATGAAGTATTTGTACACATTTGAAGTCATTAGAAGCCTTGGCAAGTGGTTTTGCAAAAATCCCTCTTTGGTGCATTCTTGAAAATTATAGGATTTTTGCCAACTTTGAAGGATCATAACTTGAGTTACATAATGAATCAAGACATGTTCTTGTACTTTTTGAAAAGGGAAAGACCTAATCTACAACTTTCATGACCAAGAATTTTTCATTTGAAGCATTTTTGGTTGAGAAAGAGGAGGTTGAAAACTTTCCCAAAATGGAAAGTTTCCATTACAAGTCATTTCCCTTTTTGGAAACTTTTCAAATGGCTCAAAATTCTCCAATCTTGTGAACTTCCAACCTCTTATAAGATCAAATAAAGATCATAGAACTTAAATTTGATGAAAATACCCCTCTGGTTCCATTGTTGGGGGGTCTCAGATGCCCTGATTTTGACTTAACTTGCTCAAGAAGTTACCCAGTGAACAGATGACTTCCACAATGAATTTCTTCATCAAACTTGGTACATATGATCCTTATAACATCTTAAGAACATTAGAAACAAGAATGGCCCAAAAATTTGGAGTTGAGGCCTCTGAAACCAAAACCCTAATTTTGGTCATCTGTGTAGTGAAAACCCTAGCTCTGTTTCCATGCTTTACCAGTTCTTGTGATTTCTTGACTTCTTTGAACTTTGAGGGATATAATATGATGATATAACACACATGGACCCTCTTGGAACACCTTTAGGCCTTTGGGATGGCTCATATGGATTCTTGGATTGCTTAGATCACAAACCCTAGATGCAGATGAATTTGAACTATGCAGATGAAACAAAAATACAATATGAGATAGTATGCCTATGATAATGCAAACATGAAAGATCACAAGCCATGGTGTGATATGAGTGAGGGAAAATTTGGGGTGTTTACAAGTACCCACGCTGGAGGACATGCTATGACAAAGAAACTGTTAAGATCGGGATATTATTGGATCACCATGGAATCCGATTGCTGTAAATATTCCCGCAAACATCAAAAATGCTAGATTTATGCCGATAAGGTCCATGTACCTCTGAATCCATTGAGTGTCATGTCTTCACCTTGGCCATTCTCCATGTGGGGCATTGATATGATTGGCAAGATTGAGCCAACAGCTTCCAACGGTCACTGCTTCATCCTGGTTGCAATAGACTATTTCACGAAGTGGGTCAAAGCGGCATCTTATGCCAATGTTACTAAACAAGTGGTAGCCCGGTTTATAAAAAGAGATATTATTTGCCGGTATGGAATTCCCAAAAGAATCATTACTGATAATGGTTCTAATCTCAACAACAAGATGATGGCTGACTTATGTCGAGATTTCATAATAGAACATCACAACTCTTCGCCATATCTCCCAAAGATGAATGGCGCCGTCGAGGCGACCAACAAGAACATCAAGAAAATTATGCAGAAGATGGTTGTGACATACAAAGACTGGCATGAGATGATACCATTTGCGCTACATGGGTACCGAACGTCCGTGCGTACCTCGATAGGGGAAACCCTGTTCTCGTTGGTATATGGTATGGAGGCAGTCCTACCAATCAAAGTGGAGATCCCCTCGTTGAGGTTAATGATGGACATTAAGCTAGCTGAAGCTGAGTGGCTCCGGTCCAGGTATAATCAACTAAGCCTCATCGAAGAAAAATGCCTAACAACTGTATGCCATGGACAGTTGTATCAACGACGCATGAAAAAGGATTTCGACAAAAATGTACAATCTCAAAGGTATATACCAAGCAACCTGGTGCTGAAATGAATTCTTCCTCCTCTTAACGATCACAAGGGCAAATGGACACCCAATTATGAAGGACCATTTTTGGTTAAAAATGTTTTCTCAGGTGGAGCCTTGATGCTAACAACCATGGATGTAGAAGACTTCCATTCCCCTATCAACGCAGACGCAGTAAGAAAATACTTCGTGTAAAAAGACCCGCTGGATAAAAACAGAATAAAGATCCAGGCAAAATTAGGCATCCCGGCGAGCCAAAAATAGAATAAAAGGCTCGAGAAAAAATTAGGGAAATCTTGGAAAAAAATGTACACCCGCTGAGTTGAAAAGCCACATCAGACAACTCAGGCAAAAAAGGGTATCCCGGTGGATTGAAAACCCGAAAGGGCGATCCACGCAAAAGAGGGACTAACACGAACGACTGTGATCTGCGAAATTCGTAATCCATCTGTGTTGTACCCCAAAATTTTCCCTCCCACAATCAAATCCAGGTGTCCCTAGAGTTCTCTCAAGGTTCACAAGGTTCACAATTGGTCAGAAAGTTTGAAAGTTATCTCAGACAAAGCATCCTCCTAAGCAATGGATCCACAACTAGGGTTTTGAGTTTATCTGAGTTAAATGGACTTCCAAGGCCTCAAGTGAGCTTTAAAACATCCCACATGTATTCAAGAATCCCCATGTCAAGTTGCAAGACTTTCCCAATAAGTTTGACCAGTCAAATGATCAGATATGCAAAAATCAGTCAAAGCAGTTAAAAAGTCAAACTGAAGTCAACTGTGGTCAAATTAAAGTCATACTTCAAGATTTTTTGCCAACATCAATATTATTAAATAAATATCATCATTTGATCAAGGGTTGATCATGATTCATCAAGGAGATCTCAGATCATCAAGAATCAAGAAGTTTCTAAAAAAGGATTTCATAGAAAAAGTCAACTGAACTTTGACCAGCCATAACTTTCACATGCTTCATCAAAAATTTCCCATCCAAAGCTCATTTTTAAGGAAATTGAATTATCTACAAATTTGTATATCACAAGACAAGCCTAAAAATGCTTCATTTGGAAGGTATGAGCTAAAATATTACAAGTCATTTCAAAAGTCAACAAAAGTCAACTTTTTCCAAAGAGCATAATTTGAAAATGGTAAAAGATATGGACATAAGACCAAAGAGGTTTGTTAGAGGACTCTTTAAGCTTTCCAAATTTTCCAAGAAAACCTTCATAGCCTTAAAATTGAGGTATTTATGCCTTGTCAAAGTTGAGAGATTTTGAAAGGGTGTATGAAGAAAATAAGGTCTTAAATCCAAATATTTCCAAATGGGCCTATCATTTTGCAACCCAAACTTAACAATAACACCAAGCACGACCCAATTCAAATAATTTCTAATTTTTATAATTTATTTATTATTTATTTGGATTTTATTTATTAAAATTCATTTTAAATCAAAATAAAATATGAAAATGCAAATATTTGATTTGATTTTTCTTCTAGAAGCTCATAAACATCATTCAAGTTTATTTGATTCTATCCAAATTCGTGCACAACCTCTTGGGTATGAAAATATATGATTTTTCATCACATTTATGGTTGATTTTACTTCACACTCAAGGTATCCACAAGCCCACTAAACCATCTGTTTTTTTTGACCTAAATTGATTCTTCTATAAGAATACAAGTTGATTCCCCTTTGAACATCATTAATGCAATCCCAATCATTCACTGCATCCAAAACACCAAGAAACATGCAAACCGAACCATGTTTCTTTAGAATTTAATTTTTTTCGATTCCATTAAGTTACATGTTTATAATGCATTTTGATCATGTGTTGATGTTTTTATACTCCTATAGATGCTTTCTGGACAGTTTGTGTGAAGATTCATGGCTTAATCGTGAAAACGCCATTATTAGGGTTCATACCTTCCAATTGGGGTTTTCTAATTTAATGGTTATAAATGAATTCTAAGACCATAATTGAATTAAGTGAACTGTCTAGATCATGTTGGCATGATCAATTTGGTGAATTCGTATGTTTTTGTGGTGGTTCGTGTTTCGCAGATTTTACGCGCAGGAAAATCCGTAGCAAAGTTCACAACAAATTTCGTAGGAAAACCTGCGAAATTCAGAGGAAAAAGATGACCAGCGATGGCGCCAATTTCTGGTTTTCAAAAATTGTTTTATCTTATAATGTTTTGTTTTCTATATATTATTTGAATGATGCAGTGGTCTGGTGGCAAAGACATACGCGTAAAGTATTAAAGGGCAAGGGTTCAAACCTGGGTGAGACCATTATTTTTCTCATTTTTTAGATATTTAGCATGTTTAACATATAATCATATGTTATTGTTTTGTTACCAGACGCGCCTCATGTGGCTTGGTGGTAAAGACTTTGTTTCATATGCGTAAAGTTGAGGGTTCAAGTCCTGGTAACGACATCTTTTTTTTTGTTTTCTCAAATATTTAAGAGGGTTTCATATATTATTATATGATAGTCATTCAAGAACACCACGCGCACGCAACTCAGTTGGTTATCATCCTCTTCATCCAGGTTAGAGACTTGGGTTCAAACCCCAGGTCCACCATTTTCCTTATTTTTTTCCTTTTCTAAGTTTCTTTGTATTTTATATTCTTATTTTTCAAAATAAATTTAATTAATAAAAGTAAATCTTTTCTAAATAAAATAAAAACGTAAAAAATAAACAAATATTATTTTTGTAAATTCATTAAAATTTTGTATATAACTTTTATTATAGAAATATTTTGTAAATAAAATCTAATTGACCATTTTTCTAATTGAATAATAATTCTAAAATCTTGTATATAATTAATTTGTAAATAAACCTATTAACTTAATAATTTAATATTCTCTATAATCTTTATTTATTTTGTAAATACTAACTTAATACTTTTTGTTATATAACTCTTTTATTTTATATCTTGTATATAATAATATTGTTTTCTTAATTATAATATAATAAGTAATTATTTTATTCTTTTATTATTATTAAATTATCAAAACTTATACTTTCTTAAATAACTTCAAAAAAATTTATAATTTGCCTAACCTAAAATAATTTCTTTTAAAATTCTAATATTTTTATTATTACTTTATTATTATTATTGCTTTATTATTATTGCTTTATTACTATTGTTTATTTATTATTATTGCTTTATAAATCATTTTTATCTGATTATTATGTATTTTCCAAAGCCTTGTAATAGCTTATAGATTTATTTTTCCGTCTTTATTTTCTTTGTAAATATTTAATTGCGTGGTTAGTAAATAGGGAGTGAAAACTAATTGAAAATTAATATAGACTTAGAAAATTAAATTCGAGATAAATATCTGAAAATAAACACTCACACACGTAAGTCGATCTATGATCGTTGTCTGCACTTCCTAGGGTATTCCTCTTGGTTGCCTTATTTAAAATGGTCGAGTCTCTCGAATATAGGGGTGTCTTAAGCAAAGTCCCTTCACGTATAAATCATCAAGTCCCTACAGATTTAAAAGATCAAGTCCCTACGAGGTTGCCTATGATATAATGATCTTGTCCCTTCGCTAAATACGATGATAGTCCATACGAATTGCTAAAGACACCCCTTATGTTGCCTTCATTGACCATACGATGACCCTACGCCTGTCCCTTAATCAAATCCAAGGTAATGACTACATATTCCTTAATAATATGAATACTCTTACCCTTGAAAGGACATATAAGAACATGAATGACTTAGTATAGGGTAGGTACCTCATAGTTACTTGCTCACTCTTCAAAAATAAAAATACTTTTCACACCTCACAATATTTTCAAACATTTTCAAACAAGGCTTTGTATACACCCATACGAGGGTCATTAAAAAGTACTTAGAAAGTTTTTCTAATCACACACTTCACATTTTCAAAAAACATTTAAGTGAGCTAAGTAACTAAGAGCCCATGGATAACCATGGATATAAAGGGTGCTAACACCTTCCCTTTATATAACCTACCCCCCGAACTCAAGTCTTTTCAAAACGGTCTTTCATGTTCTTTTATGTCCCTTCCTTATAAATAAAATAAAAGTCGGTGGCGACTCTTGCTATCCGCAACACTACTAAAAGTCAGTTCTCCCACCGTGTTACAATCTACAACTAAGGTTATTCTAAGGATTGAAGACCAGTTCAATTACCTTTCTCAAGGGGCAGAGCAAACGGATAGTCTTGAGATATACAAGTCATAGTCGGATCGAAACTTGATGAGATCCATTTTTCACATTGCCAATAGGATAGTCTATTTTCCTTTTTGGCTTTTTCCTCTTTCAAGGGAATTGCTCCTTATTGTAATGCCTATTCATGGCCATGTCCCATGAAATTCTGGGATCAGGTACGTGATGTCGAATGAGATGTTTAAACACTTGAAGACTTAAACAAAACTTAAAGTGCAGGTAAATTAAACAACACAGGAAATTGTTAACCCAATTCAGTGTATCTCCACACTTACATTTGGGGGCTACCAAGCCAGGAAGGAAATCCAATATAAGTAATATTAATTCTGGACTTAAACCACTCAGTTTAATCCCTCACTTAATATCTACCCAAGGCAATTTCTACCTAAGACACAACTTAGATATGAGTACCAACTCACTCTCCCTCAATCACACAGTGATATGTTACAATGTTTAATAAAATTGAAGTCACACTTCAAACACAACAGCTTGATTTTACTTCACAGTTTCAATCAAGACACAATACATTTTTTGCTTAAAAGCTCATAAAGTGATACACATATAAAACCTGCTATTAAACACAAACACCCTATTTAGTCTTCTTAATTTCGTGCTCTATTCTGAGAGTTTCTGTTCCTTAAATAGATGCTTGGATTTTGGGCTTTCTGTAGGTTATCCAGTCCTGATACGCATGTTGTCATCACCTTGAATTAGGGTTTGTTACTTCCTTGATTCTAGGTGAGATAGTTCTTCTGTTATACTGAAATCATATAACCAATCTCCCTACAGATGCGCCTTGTATTGTTTATCCATTCACAATTAATTCCAGATAAATTCCCTGAATTTACTCAGTTCTGTTATGCATTATTTAAGTCTGGTAGCAGGTTTGAGATGTCACAACATCTGGTGTGACATACTGAAAACTGAACTTACTTCATTAACTTATACAATGTCACAACATCTGGTGTGACATCCTGAATTAAGTTCATTAACTTATACTCTGTTTGATAATGTTACAACATCTGGTGTGACATCCTGAACTAAGTTCAACACTTCTTGTTGGTCAAAAATTCTGCCAATTCTAAACATCTATAAACTCCCCCTTTGGCTAATTTTTGGCTAACACAATCTTCTGGTTTTATTAGAGTGCAGCAGAGTTTCATTTATCAGAGTGCAACAGAGTTCTTTTCTGTTTTAATCATATGAGAGTTTGCTCCCCCTCAAACATGTATGTATTCTGACTTGTTCAACAGAATAAAAAAAAACTTAGTTCATAAGCAGATATTAAACAGACAAACAGCTTGTTCATTAATCATGTAAACTGCAGCAAACATTGTTGTTGTTCAATTCTCTTCTCCCCCTTGTTAGACAGAAATTGGGGCCAAATTACATAAGCAGACAGAAAAACAAAATATTCAAAATTACAATGCTGATACAGTACACTTTCCTCACACATTTTCACTCAGAGTCTTCATATTCAGTATCTTCCTATTCTTCAGATTCATCATCAGAGTCATCATCAGTTTTAGCAGCCTTCTAAGCACTCTCTTCCATATCCAGCCTTTGAATAATTTCCTCAAGCTTTTGCTTCCTGGCATCCAGCTCTTTGCAGGTCTTCTTCAGTTCTGCAATCAAGGCAGCTTTGGATATGGGAGTCTTTGCTTTTGAAGGTCCAGCAGATGTCCCACTGGGAGCTTCAACATCAGCAGCATGATGGATCAAGAAAAGTTTGTAGTGGAAGGCCAGTGGACTTTCTCTTTTGCTGACTGAATCCTTCTCAGTGAGGATACCTGGATACTGGCTGAGGATGATTCCACATAGCAGAGATGGAAAAGCAATAGGAAGCTTTGTTGCTGATGTTCCTGCATGCTTCAGTGTTTGATCAAATATGTAAGCCTCAAAGTCCAGCTTTGTTTGGGTGCCCACAGCATAAATGAATCTTCCCAATCCAGTTGCTATTGAAGAGGTATGGTTGGTAGGGACCCAGTTGATAGTACCAATCCTATGTAGCATTGCATACTTCCTTGTTAGCAAGCTAACAGAAAGTTTGCCCTTGACTGGCCAAGTTTTGACCTGATTGGCAGTGATGACCTTGCAAATTTGGTTGTCAGTCTTCCCCAACTCATTAGGCCCATGAGATTCTCTCCCTAGGTAATGATTGATAACCCTAGGAGAGAATTCTACACATCTCCCTCTTACATAGACTTTTCTGAATTCTTCTGACTTTCCATCAGCACAGTCTTCTTGCAGGTTGACAATGAATTCCTTGACTAGCAGCTCATAGCAGGGTAAAAAATTTGAAACTGTTTTGAATAAACCAACAGAAGATATTAGGTCTATTACCTCAGTGCACTCAAGTGCATTGCTGCCCAACTCTCTTTCAAGTGCCACCCTTCTTTGGTATACATATTTCCATCTGCTCACACTTGACACATGATGGAATGACACATTGTCCAGAGGAGCTTCTGGAATAGCAGAGGTAGACCTTGAGGGTGCTGGTTTCTTCTTTGGTTGGGATGTTGGGACATCCTCTTCAACATCTGAATCTGGTGGAGTTACAGCTTTCCTCTTTTGGGTATTCACCTTGCTCCATTGTTTAGTAGGTCCAAATACCACTTTGGCCTTGTCTTTCTTTGGAGTAGGCTGTTTCTTTTCAGGAGTTGCATGTCCTGCAGTCTTCTTTTCCTTCCTAGCCCTAAGCCTTTTGGCTATGCTAGGGTCCACAGATGCAATGATCTCTGTGTCAGAGTCATCATCTATGGCTTCAACAGGAGGAGGTTGAGAAGTCTCCTCTTCAGCAGGTGGATCAACAGAAGCTTGGTCATCAGTGGCTTCATTATCATCATCAGTTAAGGCCTTGTTCTGGTCCTCAGATGTTTCAACATCTATTGGGACATCCTGTTGAGCAGGATTGTCCTCTTAAGCCTGATTGCTCTGTTCCTCTTGTGGAGCAGGCATGGTGTTCAGGGGAACAGATACCCCACGCACTACTCTTTGCTCATACAAAATCCTATTTACCAGATGCTTGATGGATGCATCTACATATTCAGAGGCTTTGGGGGTGGTGTTTGAGGATGAAGGAACCCCTTTGCTTTTGCTGAACACGGGTTCCTTTTCTCTTCTCACATTTGGAGTTCTAGGCTTTTGAGCAAGAGGAACACTTCCTCTGATTTCGTCTATGGGAGTTGTATCCATAGGTACCATAGAGATTGGGGTTGCATGCACCACATCTTCTTGGTTGAGATTCTCATCCATGATGTTAGGGTTTTGATGTTGAGACATTTTCGAATGTGGTGGAAGAAAAGTTTAGGTTTGTTTGATTTTGATGAGCTCAGAAAATCAGCTTTAGCATGCAATTTGTTTTGAGAAGATAATGAGGAGATGAAGAGCTGAACACTAGCTTGAGCTTTTATAAAAGCCGTTACTTGTGGAATTTTAAAGAGTGGAATATACAGAGTTAGTGACCAGACTGATGTTGCCATCTGGTGATAATGCCACACGATGTCATATGACATGTTGGCACTTCTCCATAACTGCTATATTTCAGATAAGCAGATTCCCAATTTACCCCTTAGGTTTTCAAATTGGGTAGCATCCAAAGCTTTAGTAAATATATCAACCAATTGTAGATCTATGGCTACATGTTCTAATGAGATCACCTTCTCTTCCACAAGATCTCTGATGAAATGATGCCTGATATCAATGTGCTTGGTCCTGCTGTGTTGGATAGGATTCTTTGATATGTTAATAGCACTTAAATTGTCATAGTACAATGTCATGACATCTTGTGGGACATTGTATTCTGTGAGCATTTGCTTCATCCAAACCAACTGTGAACAACTGCTACCAGCTGCAATATATTCAGCTTCAGCAGTGGATAAGGATACACAATTTTGTTTCTTACTGAACCAAGAAATCAAATTTTTTCCAAGAAAGAAGCATCCTCCAGATGTGCTCTTTCTATCATCAGTACTTCCAACCCAATCAACATCACAAAAGCCAGTGAGAATTGGTTCACATCCATGGGAGTACATTACGCCATAGTCACACGTACCATTGACATATTTCAGAATTCTCTTAACCTGGTTTAGATGGCTTACTTTTGGCTCAGCTTGATATCTTTCACATACACCTACTGCAAAAGCTATATCTGGTCTGCTAGCAGTCAGATATAATAGGCTTCCAATCATGCTTCTGTATAAGCTTTGGTCCACCTTCTCACCCTTGTCATCCTTTGTCAGCTTTAAATGAGTGGGGGCAGGTGTTCTTTTGTGACTTGCACTGTCCATCCCAAACTTCTTGACAATGTTCTTGGCATACTTGCTTTGGGATATAAACATGGAATCCTCCATCTGCTTGATTTGCAGTCCAAGGAAGTAGGTTAGTTCTCCTACTAGACTCATCTCAAATTCAGATTCCATTTGAGTGACAAAATGTTTAACCATCATGTCTGACATCCCACCAAAAACTATGTCATCTACATATATTTGAGCAATCATGACATTTCCTTCTTCATCCTTCACAAACAAGGTTTTGTCTATTCCACCTTTCCTGTACCCTTGTTTTATGAGAAAAGTAGTCAGTCTCTCATACTATGCTCTTGGGGCTTGCTTCAGTCCATAAAGAGCCTTCCTTAGTTTGTATACATGATTTGGACAACTTGGATCAACAAATCCCTTAGGCTTTTCCACATATACCTCCTCATTAAGGTATCCATTTAGAAAGGCACTTTTAACATCCATTTGAAATAACTTGAACTTCAGGATACAAGCAATTCCTAAAAGTAGTCTGATTGATTCAAGCCTTGCTACTGGTGCAAAGGTTTCATCAAAGTCTACTCCCTCAATTTGTGTGTATCCTTGAGCTACAAGTCTAGCCTTGTTCTTTGTAACAACTCCCTGCTCATTTGACTTGTTCTTATACACCCATTTAGTGCCAATCACATTTATGTCATCAGGTCTAGGGACAAGATCCCACACTTCATTCCTTGTGAACTGGCCTAATTCTTCTTGCATAGCACAAATCCAGTACTCATCATTAAGAGCTTCCTTGATGTTTTTAGGTTCTATTTTTGAAACAAAACAAGAACCTGAAATCACCTCTCTTGATCTAGTGATTACACCACTGTTGGGATCACCAATTATCAGATCTTTAGGATGATACTTCTAGATTCTGATGGAGGGAGGTTTGCTGAATTGTTCTGTCCTTGCCTCAGTTAGAGTGAAGTCAGGATGATCACTCTTTATTTCAGCTTCAGTCTGACTGTCAGCAGATGTTCCAACATCATCTGCAACATCTGCAGGGGCATCATCAATTATCACATTTATGGACTCCATTATAACCTTGGTTCTGGAGTTAAATACTCTATAGGCTCTGCTATTTATGGAGTATCCAAGGAAAATCCCTTCATCACTTTTAGGATCCATCTTTCTTCTTTGATCCCTATCAGCCAGAATGTAACAATTACTTCCAAACACATGGAAGTACTTAACTGTAGGTTTTCTACCCTTCCAGACTTCATAGATGGTGGACAAGGTTCCTTTCCTTAGAGTGACTCTATTATGAATGTAACAAGCTGTGTTCATAGCTTCAGCCCAGAAGTACAATGGTAACTTTTTAGCATGAATCATAGCTCTTGCTGATTCTTGGATAGTTTTGTTCTTCCTCTCAACAATCCCATTCTGTTGAGGGGTGATAGGAGAATAATACTCATGACTGATTCCCTCTGAAGAACAGAAATCTGAGAATTTTTTATTCTCAAACTCCTTTCCATGGTCACTCCTTATTCTGACCACACAGCTTGCTTTTTCTCTTTGTATTCTTTGGCATAGGTCTTTGAATACCTCAAAGACATCAGACTTTTCTTTGATGAAATTTATCCATTTATACCTTGAAAAGTCATCAACAACCATATAGGCATACCTTTTTCCACCAAGGCTCTCAACCTGCATTGGTCCCATAAGATCCATATGCAATAATTCCAAAACTTTGGAAGTTGTCAGATGTTGGAGCTTTGGATGGGACATCTTGGTTTGCTGGCCTATTTGACATTCACCACATACTTTGCCTTCATCAATCTTCAGTTTAGGAATACCTCTCACAGCCTCCATAGATATGATTTTCTTTATTCCTCTGAGATGAAGATGACCCAGTCTTTGGTGCCATAACTTCACTTCTTCTTCTTTGGCTAAGGAGCAAGTTGAAATGAGACTGAAATCTTGAGGTTCCCACATATAACAGTTGTCTTTAGATCTGGCTCCTCTCATGACAACCTTCTGTTCTTTATCAGACACTATGCATTCAGTTTTGGTAAAGTTTACACTGTAACCTTGGTCACATAATTGACTTATGCTGATCAAGTTAGCAGTCAATCCTTTTACCAGCAACACATCATCTAGTCTTGGTACATCTGGGCAGTCCAAGGTCCCAACTCCCTTGATTTCTCCTTTAGCTCCATCTCCAAAGGTTACATATCTGGATGAATGTGACTTTAAGTTTACCAGCAGATTCTTCAATCCAGTCATGTGCCTTGAGCATCCACTATCAAAGTACCAGTCTTCCTTAGCTGATACTCTGAGAGATGTATGAGCAATATAGGCAACACCCTTCTTTGACCATTTTTGCTTGTTGTGAGGTTTCCTTTGATGCCTCTGCCCTATGTAGTGTCCATCTTTAGAGATCCAAGGTTGTTTGTTGAACTTGTTCTTGGGCATGTAGCTTTGATCAGCATGAAGACTAGCTTTAGGTACCCATACTTTCTTGATGACCTCTGTCTTTTGCTTAGGGGGTTGCTGATATCTTTGATTTTGATGTCCATGCAACACTTTCTTGGTGACCTTTATCTTCTGCTTAGGAGGTTGCTGATGCATCTGATTTGGATATCCATGCAACTTGTAGCAATAAGGTTTGATGTGACCAAACCTTCCACAATGATGACATCTCCATCTTTGATACTTCTTTTTCATCATGTTCTTTTCATGATGTTGGGATATCTGTTGGGACATCTTGTTTGACTTGATGGGATTTCAAGTTGTTTTGCTGGTGCTAGCCTCAAGCTTTTGAGCTTTATTAAATCCCAGCCCAGTTCTATCCCTTGAGTGCTTGTTGTTGTTGAGAATGACATCCAGTGTGTTTGAGCTACTGTTCAGCATTCTAACATATTTGGACATATGCTCCAACTTGGAGTTGAGACGGCTTACTTCACTTTTCAAAGTGTCAATGATCTTAAGATTACTTGTTTTTTCAGCCTTTAATGCCTCAATCTGCTTCTTCTGCTTTATATTCTCCATGCATACTTCAATGCTCCTTTTACACAGCATCTTGTATGATTCTTCAAGCTCTTCAAAAGTAAGCTCCTCATCACTGGATCCACTTTCAGATTCACATACTCCAGCTAGAGCAGTGATGTGCTTTGCTGATTCTTCTTCTGAATCACATCCTGAGTCTTCATCAGACCAGGTAACAGAGAGACCTTTCTTCTACTTCTTTAGATAGGTAGGGCATTCATTTCTGATGTGTCCATATCCTTCACATCCATGACATTTAATCCCTTTTTCTTGGTTGGTCTTTTCATCATAATTTGTCCTTCTATCATAAGGTCTTTTATTCTCAGAAATGTTTGAGTTTCTTCCACTTGGTCTGGATCTGCTATCCATTCTTTTGAGAATCTTGTTGAATTGTCTTCCAAGCATAGCAATTGTTTTTGATAAATTTTTCTTCAGGGTCAGCTTCATGATTTTCTTCTTCTTTATCAGTATTTGAAACCAAGGCTATGCTTTTGTTCTTCTTTACAATTGTATCATTCATTCCCATCTCAAATGTTTGAAGGGAACCAATGAGCTCTTCAACCTTCATTGTGCATATGTCTTGAGCTTCTTCTATTGCTGTAACCTTCATGTCAAATCTTTTTGGTAAAGATCTGAGAATCTTTCTTACCAGCTTTTCATCACTCATCTTCTCTCCCAAAGCACCAGAAGTATTAGCTATTTCCAAGATCTTCATGTAAAACTCATGAATTGTCCCATCTTCCTTCATTCTCAAGTTTTCAAACTTGGTGGTGAGAAGTTGAAGTCTTTACATCTTCACCTTTGATGTTCCTTCATGAGTTGTTTTGAGAGTGTCCCAAACATCTTTGGCCAGCTCACAGTGATGCACAAGTCTGAATATGTTCCTATCAATGCCATTGAATAAGGCATTTAAGGCCTTGGAATTTCCAAGTGCTGAATCTTCTTCCTCCTTGCTCCATTCTTCTTCAGGTTTTAACACTTTTGCCCCATCCTTGTTGTCTTGGACAGGGTGCTCCCATCCTTTGTTGACTGCTTTCCAAGCCCTACTGTCAAGTGATTTTAAGAATGCTACCATTCTTGGCTTCCAGTAGTCATAATTGGATCCATCCAATATAGGTGGTCTATTTACAGATCCTACATCTCTGTCCATGTTCCCAAAATTTGCAGTCCCTAGATCTCACCCAGTTAAACAGGCAGGGTGCCTGCTCTGATACCAATTGAAATTCTGGGATCAGGTACGTGATGTCGAATGAGATGTTTAAACACTTGAAGACTTAAACAAAACTTAAAGTGCAGGTAAATTAAACAACACAGGAAATTGTTAACCCAATTCAGTGTATCTCCACACTTACATCTAAGGGCTACCAAGCCAGGAAGGAAATCCAATATAAGTAATATTAATTCTGGACTTAAACCACTCAGTTTAATCCCTCACTTAATATCTACCCAAGGCAATTTCTACCTAAGACACAACTTAGATATGAGTACCAACTCACTCCCCCTCAATCACACAGTGATATGTTACAATGTTTAATAAAATTGAAGTCACACTTAAAACACAACAGCTTGATTTTACTTCACAGTTTCAATCAAGACACAATACACTTTTTGCTTAAAAGCTCATAAAGTGATACACATATAAAACCTGCTATTAAACACAAACACCCTATTTAGTCTTCTTAATTTCGTGCTCTATTCTGAGAGTTTCTGTTCCTTAAATAGATGCTTGGATTTTGGGCTTTCTATAGGTTATCCAGTCCTGATACGCATGCTGTCATCACCTTGAATTAGGGTTTGTTACTTCCTTGATTCTAGGTGAGATAGTTCTTCTGTTATACTGAAATCATATAACCAATCTCCCTACAGATGCGCCTTGTATTGTTTATCCATTCACAATTAATTCCAGATAAATTCCCTGAATTTACTCAGTTCTGTTATGCATTATTTAAGTCTGGTAGCAGGTTTGAGATGTCACAACATCTGGTGTGACATCCTGAAAACTGAACTTACTTCATTAACTTATACAATGTCACAACATCTGGTGTGACATCCTGAATTAAGTTCATTAACTTATACTCTGTTTGATAATGTCACAACATCTGGTGTGACATCCTGAACTAAGTTCAACACTTCTTGTTGGTCAAAAATTCTGCCAATTCTAAACATCTACATCCCAAATCAATAAAAATTCAATTTCAGTCAACTTGTGACTATTTTCTTCTTGTTTTAGTTTTTCATCTAACATTGTTTGATTGTAAAAACGCCCAGCAAACTATGATTTTTTTATTGTGTTGTGAACATTCGAATGCTTTCTAACTCATGCAGGAGGACAAAAACATCTAATACAACTCTAAAAAGGGTGTTAAGTGGCCAGGATGATGATTTATACCTTAAGCCTGGGGCATACAAGTCCAAAATTAACTCTCCATGTTGCAGGCACTATCAGTTGTGTTTACGCAGGTGCAGGTACATGCGTTGCTAGTAGAGCTAAAGCGAACTTTCATGCATTTTTTTCGCAAGTGTACGAACACATCAGAGTAATATAAAAGATAATCGAATCCATAGAGACCAAGTGTCAATCTATCGTATCTGTTGTTATGGTGTGTATCTAAGGCAATTGAATATAATGGTTTTAAAGGGTGCACAATAAAATAGTAATTTAAAATAATTGATAAAGACAGGTTCGAATGTAATTCACATAACCAATTGATAATCCAATACTTGTTAATAGAACTACTTATGGGCAATGTTTTCTACTTTGAAAAAAACTAATTTAACGGGAACTGTCACTTTCGCGTATTCAGAACCGAGTTGTACTCCCTAAACAAACCCTCATATTGTCACGGATAAAAAGGTGCATACTGCGTTAGAGTAGTAAACATATTTTTAAGAAATATAGTATCTTAACTAAGTTGAAAAGTATTTTGACCTGGATTTCTTAGCAAAAAGAGGTTCTTATGAACCAGACTCTAAACTTCTTAATGCGTCCGAAAATAGTTTTAAAATGTCTTTTCTTTTTAATCTAAAAACTCCTAATGAACTAGACAAAGCGCTTTTGGCTATTTTTGAAATAGTTAAAAAAAATTAAGTTAAACAGGCATTGGACGGCTTTCGATCTTACCCAACGGGACTTTAAGGAACATGAAACTTATATTGAAAGTTAAAATAGCCCTTAAGCATTTCTACAAACAGTTGTATGGATTACCGGTTCAATTGTGATCCTTACATTCTAACCTTTGTAAATTTAGTTAGACATGGTAAAGTAAAAGTTCATTTTATTATTTTTCATAAAAGTATTTAGTGTGAGTGCAGAAAGTAAATAAAAGTAGTGCGAGTGCGGGAAAGTAAATAAAAGTAGTGCAAGTGCGGATAATAAAGAGTGTAAAGCGAGTGCGGGAAATAAACGAAAGTAGTGCGAGTGCGAGAAATAAATGAAAGTAAAGCGAGTGCGGGTAATAATGAAAGTAAAGCAAGTGCAGAAATAAAATAAAGTAAATAAAATAAAGCGAGTGCGGAAAAATAAAATATGAACTGGAATTAAAATGACGGCAGGATTAACTTCCTCCCCGAGTACTCCAAGACTCGATCACACAGACGTATACAGACTCGATCACTCGATTGTAGTAACACCCCGATGTGAAGTGATTACTACTTTAAAACTGATATATGCATAAGAGATTCTAAGTTTGGATATAAAAATGAAATTCTAAAGTCCTATTTATAGGCAAACTTTAAATGGGAAAAGACTAGGATGCCTCCTTCACTAAAAAGTGGAGGGAAATCACTTTTGCCTTGTGGCGCCCGCCGCAGGCTCATGGCGCACGCCATGAGTGTAAAAAGGTGAAGAAAGTGGGGATCGTGGGCATATGGCAGTTGTGGAGTGGTCTTGAGACGTGGCCACGTCATGGCTGACCCCATGGCGCCAGCCACAGTGGGTGTCGTAAGTGCAAAATGCTTAATTTCTTGATTTTTATTCTTTTCAGCTTCTTTTTCGCTCCCTTTCTCGATTGAGGCCCCAATTACATTAAAAACCTGAAAATAAATAAAAACAAAGTAATAATATAATAAAATAGCAATAAAGACCTAGAATGCATGCGAAATCGGAGTCAGAAGTACGGTGAAATTTAATGTTATCAAATCCTCCCACACTTAGACCTTTGCTTGTCCTCAAGCAAACACTTAAAGCTCCACGAAGAAAACTGGTGTCAACACGTGATTTAGGCTAAAAGGGCTTCTAAGTTTAGGTCAGGATGCAGTGACAGGTACTAACTAAGTGAGCCAAGGGTATCATAATGACACGGACATAAACTTCAATCCTATATTAACCAACCCATATCATCCCACAATACCTAGGTCTATCTTTTCATCTCTTTTTTGGGTCCCTTTCATTCAGGCGCAATCACATTAAGCCCGTTATCCGTACATGCTTCATAGTAGAGTGACCGGTTAGTGATTCTGATCCAAAACATAGGGTTTCTAGCACATAGGCATGTGTAAACCCTTTTTATTTGACCTAAATGTAGTTACGGGGGATCAGATCGTAATCCGCCCTACCAAGTTCAGTGTCAGATACCTCTGAACCAACTTACAATAGGAGACTACAATTTTTTTCTTTTTGTGGCAAGAATTTTTTTCTCTTTTTGGTTTAAATGACTTTGTGAGGGTCACCTTGTAACACGGTGGGAGAACTGACTTTAGTTAAACGTTGCGGATAGCAAGAGTCGCCACCGACTTTTATTTTATCCAAAGGAAAGGGCATAAAAGAACAGGAAAGACCTTAAGAGATTTTTGGGTTCGGGGGGTAGGTTATGTAAAGGGAAGGTGTTATCACCCTTTACATCCATGGTTATCCATGGGCTCTTAGTTACTTAGCTCACTTTAAACTGTTTTGAGAAGTGTACTGTGTGATTAAATTTTTTTTTAAGTACTTTATAATGATCCTTGTACGAATATATATAAAGACTTTGTTTTGAAAATTGTTTGAAAATGTGAAGTATAATGAAGTGTTTTTGAAGGAGTGAGCAAGTACTTAAGAGGAACCTACCCTATGATTAGATCTTTACTGTTCTTGAATGTTCTTTCAATGGTAAGACTATCCCTATTATTAAGGAATAGGTAGTCATTACCTTGGATGTTGTAAGGGACATGTGAAGGGTCATCTGTGTTTAGGCAACTGTAAGGTGTCTTAGCAATACGAAGGGACTTATCATCTTTTATTCGAAAGGGACAAGATCATTTACGAAGGCAACATCGAAGGGACTTGATCTTATAATCGTAAAGGGACAAGATGATATTGATGGAGAAGGGACTTTGCTTTTGGACACCTTACTTGACCATTTTATCTAGGCAACATGAGAGGTATCCTTAAGAAGTGAGACGGCGATCAAAGATCGACTTACGTGTGTGCGTGTACAAGTTCAAATATTTATCTTATAATTAGTGATCTAAATTTAATTTTAAGATACAAACATGTTTTCACTCCTTAATTTACTAACCATAGCAATTTATAAATAAATAAGCAATTAAAATACTACAACTATTACATGGCTTATACAGTTACATTATAAGAAAATAATTTAAATAATAAGCATATAAATAAATAAATAAAAGATTAGCAATAAAAATAAATATAAGAGAAAAAAGAGGTTAGCACAATAATATACAATATAGAAATCAATTAAAATTTTTTAGATTTTTAGATAAACAATTTTCAAATAATTTTAAGATGAAAATAAAATAATAATAATAATTATATACTAATTTATTTACATGAATAAACATGATTAATAATTCAATTATATATATATTAGACATATTTATCAAGAATAATTAAAAATGAGAAATTAAAGTTGTAAAAGAAAATTAGGGTTTAGAAAATAAATTAGGGTTTAAAAATAATTAAGTTTTATATATAAAAATATTAGGTTTTTTAATTTACAATATCAATTTAATTATTAAATAATATATACATATTTTAATTCAAATAAATAAAAATTAGTTTTAGAATTTAGAAAATAATTTTTTTAGAATTTTAGAACATATAAGATATTTACATGTTAATTTAGAATTATTTACATATATATATATATATATATATATATATATATATATATATATATATATATATATATATATATATATATATATATATATATATATATATATATATATATATATATATATATATATATATATATATATATATATATATATATATATATATATATATATATATATATATAAAATTATATTTACTTAATAATAAAATAGTTAAACAAAACAATTAAATAAAACAAATCAAAAAAGAAAAACTGAAACTTACCTAGGGCAGGGATCGAACCCACGCCCTAGGCCTCATTCTCCTTGGACCAACAAGCTAACCACTGGACTAGCTGCGCGCTGGTGATAACAAAATAGGTAGCATTCCTTTTATTTTTAGCCTGCGAAAATCAATGAAAATAACAAAAACAAAATGGCCTGGGGAAGGTTTGAACCCAAGACCATTCCTATCTCACACACGCGCGCTAACCAACTGAACCAGCTTGCTTTTCTGAAATAAATGTAACAATAATAACATAAAATATAATACTAAAATTTGAAATATGAATTTGGTGCGCAGGACTTCATCTTCTTCCTCTGATCCTTCGAATTTACCTGCGAAAATTGTTACCATATTTCCTGCGAATTTCAAATGGCAGCAAATCCTACGAAACTCAAACATCATCATTCAAGCAAAATTTTGTCAAATTAAGTACACAAACACAATCCAGAGGTCATTAAAGATTGATCCATGGTCTTAAAATTTATTTATGCTCATTAAATCATGAAACCCTAAATTGGCCGAAAAACCCTAGCAATGGTGAAATCCATATTAGGTGATGAAGCTTCATGAAACCTGTCCAGAATCAATCTTAAAACACCTTCTATGGAGAAACCCGAAAATTGAATTTTGGTGAATTTTGTGAAGTTTGAAACTGGTCTTGGAGGCTGCAAAATCGTGTCCAATGCTTGTCCTTGTGTTGCTTATATATGGTACAATGAATTAGGTCAGAAACTTTAACAATTTGATGGATATTTGGATAGTTTGAGATTGAAAAAGATTAGCTTTTAAATTTTGAATATTCTTGATATAAGCTTGCTATTTTAGGATAATCTTCATAACTCTTGTATCAATTAGATCCAAATAAACTTTATGACATTCTAGAATACAAATCAATTTAAATCTTCACTATTTTATATTTTATTTGAATTTAAAATGATTTTTAATATAAAAAATCATAATAAATAAAAATAAAATGAATAAATTATGAAAATATTAAGTTAATTTCGTGCATGATGTCATGGAACCAATTGGGTCACAAAAAAGTCAGCCCATTTGAAGAATTATGGTTTTAAGACCCCATTTACTTCATAAACCTCTCAAAAATTTCCTAACTTTGCAAGGGCACAAATTCTTCAATTTTAATGCTTTGAAGGTGTTCTTGGACATTTTGGAAAGATTAAAGAGTCCTCTAACCAACCTCTTTGGTCTCATGTCCATATCTTTTACCATTCTCAGGTTATACTCTTTTGAAGTTGTTGACTTTTTGTTGACTTTTAAAAGGACCTATAATGTCTTGGCTCATACCTTCCAAATGAAGCATTTGTGGGCTTGGCTTGTGAGACACAAAGTTGTAGAGAATTAAATTTCCTTCAAAATGAGCTTTGGATGGAAAATTTTTGATGAATCATGTGAAAGTTATGGCTGGTCAAAGTTCAGTTGACTTTTCCTTTGAAAACCCAAATTTAGAAACTCCTGATTCTTGATGATCTGAAATCTCCTTGATGAATCATGATCAACCCTTTATCAAATGATGAATTTTACTTCATATACTTGATGTTGGTAAAAAAGCATGAAGTTTGACTTTGGTTTGACCACAGTTGACCTTAGTTTGACTTTTTAACTGCTTTGACTGATTTTAACCTATCTGATCATCTGACTGAGCAAATCTTTTGGGAAAGTCTTGAAACTTGACATGGGGATTCTTGAACACATATAGGATGTTATGAAACTCACTTGAAGCCTTGGAAGTCCATTTAGCCTGATGAAAGTCAAAACCCTAGTTTAGGATGCATTGCTTAGGAGGATGCATTGTCTGAGGGAATTGTCAAAATTGTCAACCAATTGTGAACTTTGTGAACCTTGTGAACCTCATGAGATGTCTTGTGAACTTTGTGAACCTTGTGAGCCTCTTAGTACACAATGACTTGTCTTGTGGAGGGCAAATTTTAGGGTGCAACACACCTATCCCAGAATTTTAGTTTTTCTCTTTTTTATTAGCACTGGATCATTCACTTATGTTCATCGCCCCCTACGTAGAGCATGCTTAGGCCGGACCTGACTGCTAGAATAAACTACTTAGGGCAATTTTTTGAATGATAATAAAGGCCATGGTATGCGGGGTTTAGGAGTGATTCCTATATTCATGAAGTCTATGGTGCTAAAACGATACTGATGTTTCAAAAAGTTCACCTAAGTCACCACATCCTAATCCAAACCTGTCTTAAAGCCCAAAAAACATGTGAAACAACATTATTTTATTTTGAATTTTTTTTGGTAAGGCGAAGGAAATGGGGAAAATGAGGGTGTACTAAAGATACACTATATTGGTGACTCGTCAAACTCATGCATTATCTAAAAAAACTTAAACTAAATAACTAACTGAAAAGGAAAATAACAGAAAGCAAATAAATAACTAAGGAAAGGGAAATAACAGAAAGCAATAAAATCCCCTCCCACACTTAAATCGAACATTGTCCCCAATGTTTCGAAATAAGATAAGGAGAGTAACCTGGAAAACTACTGTAGAGGACCACGGTGCCCTCACCGTCCTGTTGTGATGGTCTGGAACGACGGGATCTACTGCGCTGCTGGTCCCTCCGGTCTAGTCGTGCCGATAAAGTAGCCTGGGCACTCCGGACCTCTCGAAGGTTACCTAGGATGGAACCCTGAGTGGCCTCCATAAGCTGGTGGTGCCGTAGGTTGACTTCTCGCTGGCGGGTCTGCTCTGCTGTGATATCGGTCAAGGTGCGGCAAACGTTTCCGTAGGCACGATCCGAAACCAATCGTGATTGTTCCATATAGCTCATGTTATCCTCCATTTGTTGTGAAATGGTAGAGAGTATGCCGTCTCGCCTTTCCTCTCTAGCCATTATATCACGCCACATCTCTTCAGTGATATAGAATCCAGGAGTAGCACCTTTTTTTCCTCGGGGGTCCGGATAGCGTTTCCTTATTTCTTCTAAGGCACAAAGCTTGCATACCTTGAATAAATATTAAACATAAAGAGAAATATATATATTTTTGGATTATTATTTTTTTGTTTATTAGACACACATACATAAAAAATAAATACTCATGCATATAATAAGGCATATATATATAAATGATTTGTCAACAAAAATACATGGAAAATGTAGCATATGCGATAAAATAAAATATGTCTGGAGATGCGAAAAATAAAATAAGGCATGAAATATTAAATACTAGAGCAATAATGTCAGTGTAAAAGGATCATGTAGTAGGCTTCTCTGCCTGGTCCGATCCACGAATCTCAGCAATCTCCCTCTGAAGCTCTCCAATCTCCTAATATAGAGCGCCTGCCACTGTGGCATGGGTGAGGTCAGATATCTCAATCTATAATGCTAAGTCCGCTACTTCCTATTTGAGCTGGGCAGTTTCCCTGCGGAGCTCATAAATCTGGGTTTGTAAATCAGGCGGCTGCAAAGACATATTGTTAGACATAATAGTGATTCGGGTAGGAGGAGGTGTAAGAGTGTACTCAGCGGCATGAGGTGATTTTGGCTCTTCGACAGTCTCTCCATAACCCTCTAAAGCATAACTCCAATTAGCAGGGTCGTGGACACTGGTCATCAGCGGGTCAGGTAATGTGAAGTAGTGTATCACTTTGACGTTAATCAATAATCTAAACATGTTGGGATCAAAAGAGGCCCTCCTCATCAATCCTTTGTCAAGGCAAAAGTCAACATTCATGGTGGTGTAGCTGCAGAAGGTCCTGAGATGTAATAATTTGCGAGACAAACCCAATGCAGTAGCAATCTGTGTAACAATCCCACCGACATGTATAATGCCTACAGATGACCTGGAGACACTGGCAAGGCCTTTCAACATAAAGTTGCCACAAGCAACTGGTCGTGACTGAGTCGCACAAAACAGCAGGAAAATCTCCTCCTCACTCAGCAAAGTCTCTGTATCTGACAAACCGAGGAAAGAGTGTGCTAGAATCATCTGGAAGTACCTTAACACAAGGTTGTGGATGACCTGAGAAAACCGAGTGGAAAGATCTTGGCTCCCTCCACCTGATATGTTACTCCAAAACTTCTCCACTTCTCTGCTCATAAAGTACGCCATCGGTGTCTCTGGAATAGCATCAGGAGTAGTTTGAAATCCTAGTAAATCACCAAACTCTTTGTGAGAGAAAGAGTATTCAGTCCCGAACAACCTGAAAATAGCATGTCCATCGGGTCCAGCCTAAGGGTCATGATTAAACGAGTTGAGGAACTCTAGAGTCAAGTTCCTATAAGTGTTGTTCATGTCGTCGAACTGGTCCCACTGGAGTTGGTGGCATAAGAATCTGACGCTTAGCTCTATTCCCAAGGCATCCATGCAATCTTGGTCTGGGTACCATGTAGGTGCCATAGGGCGTCTCATGTGGACATAGTAACGCTCTCTCTGTGCGTCGTCTCTGAAGGCCACATGCATGTCGTCGGGATTCTGCATTCTGCACAAGGTTAGCAAAAACGGTCCTGAAATAACATAAAACATTCAATCGTTAGTCCTGACAAAATAATAAAGTAAACAAATTAAAGTAAAGTAAAAATAAATAAAAGTAAGATAAGAAAACCATGGTTTGCCTCCCATGTAGCACTTGTTTAACGTCGTTAGCTCGACTACCGGATTTTACACATCATTCGAAGGATTTGGTGGATCACTTAGAGTATGGCTGGAGTATGTTGTTGGAATGTCACCTCCTTCGTATGGCTTCAGTCTCTGTCCATTGACGATGAACATTTTACATGTTTGGTTCTTGATTTCAATAGCTCCAGATCTTAGAATCTTAGATACTTCGAAAGGGCCAGTCCATCTTGAACGAAGCTTTCCTGGAAAAAGTCGTAGCCTAGAATCGAATAGAAGAATATGATCTCCTATTTTGAAGTCTTTTCTTATGATTCTTTTGTCATGCCAAGCTTTTGTTCTTTCTTTGTATATAATGGCATTCTCGTAGGCTGATTGTCCGAGTTCTTCCAATTTGTGGATATCAAGAATACGTTTTTCACCAGCAGTTAGGTAATCCAAATTCAAAGTTTTGATGGCCCAATAGGCCTTATGCTCTAACTCAAAAGGTAAGTGACACGATTTTCCATAGACTAGTTGATAAGGGGTTGTACCTATAGGGGTTTTGAAAGCAGTTCTATAGGCCCATAACGCTCCTTGAAGTTTTTGCGACCAATCTTTTCTAGATATAGAGACAGTCTTCTCAAGAATTTGTTTAATCTCCCTATTAGATACTTCCACTTGTCCATTAGTCTGTGGGTGGTATGGTGTTGCTACTTTATGCTTAACTCCATACTTGCTTAAAAGTTTATCAAATATTATCGATATGAAGTGTGATCCTCCATCACTTATGACTAAACGGGGTGTTCCAAATGTGGGAAATATATAATTTTTAAATAATTTGATGACTACTCTGGTGTCATTCGTGGGTGCGGCGATAACTTCAATCCACTTAGACACGTAGTCAACAACTACTAAGATATACTGGTTTCCTAAAGATGGTGGGAACGGTCCCATAAAGTCTATACCCCATACGTCGAAAATTTCTACTTCTTGGATATCTCTTAGAGAAATTTCATTACGCCTTGAAATATTTCATGTGCGTTGGCACCTGTCACATTTGACAATGAAAGTGTGGACATCATGCCACATGGTAGGCCAAAATAGGCCAGCTTGAAGAATCTTGGCGTAGGTCTTAGAGGTGCTTGCATGTCCACCATAGGGTGAAGAGTGACAATGCTCAATTATATTATGTACCTCCTCTTCCAGGACGCAACGACGGAAAATTCCATCTTTACCTCTCTTAAAAAGAAATGGTTCGTCCCAATAGAAGTTTCTTACATCACTGTAGAACTTCTTCTTCCGGTGGTAATTTAGATCGGGGGTACGATGTCAGCGGCTAGGTAATTAACAAAGTCTGCATACCAACGCACGTTACTTATAGCTAAGGATTTTTGAGAGTGCTCATGAGGGTTTGGGTTATCATCTTCAATAGTTTCTAGTTTGGCTATCAGTCTATCATAGGCAAAATCGTCATTTATGGGTACTGAGTCAGGTTTCAGGTATTCTAGCCTAGAAAGGTGATCAACTACTACATTATTTGTGCCTTTCTTATCACAGATATATAAATCAAATTCTTGCAGTAATAGAATCCATCGAAGTAACCTAGGTTTGTCATCCTTTTTACTTAGTAAGTAACGAATGGCAGCATGGTCGGTGTAAACTATAATTTTGGCTCCTACTAAATAAGATCTAAATTTTTCTATGGCGAAAACTACAACTAGGAGCTCTTTTTCAGTTGTTGTGTAGTTGAGCTGGGCAGCGTCTAGGGTTCTACTGGCATAATAAATTACGTGTAACTTTTTATCTTTTCTCTGACCTAGAACGGTTCCAACATCATAGTCACTAGCGTCACACATTATCTCAAACAGTTCTGACTAATCAGGGGGTTTCATTATAGGTGCTGAAATCAAAGCTTGTTTCAAGAGATTAAACGCTTCAGTACATTTTTCATCGAAGATGAATTCAACATCTTTCATTAAAAGGCCAATTAAGGGCTTTGTTATTTTGGAGAAGTCCTTGATAAAATGTCGATAGAATTCGACATGTCCAAGAAAACTTCTTATCTCCCTGATAGTCTTCGGCGGTTTTAGATTCTCTATAACTTCTATTTTGGCTTTGTCTACCTCTGTACCTTTTTCGGAAACTAAATGTCCTAAAACAATCCCTTCGGTAACCATGAAATGACATTTTTCCTAATTTAGCACAAGGTTTACCTCCACACATCTTTCCAGGATTTTCTCAAGCTTGATAAGACAATTTTTGAAATCAAATCCACAAACTGAGAAATCGTCCATAAATACTTCGATTATTCCATCTAGATAGAATGCAAATATAGACATCATGCACCGTTGGAAAGTGGTTGGGGCGTTACAGAGTCCAAAAGGCATTCGTCTGTAGGAAAAAGTTCCAACAGGGCATGTAAAGGTAGTTTTTTCTTGATCTCCAGGTGAATAGGTATTTGGAAGAATCCTGAATATCCATCTAGGTAACAAAAGTAAGAGTGTCTAGCTAGGCGCTCCAACATTTGGTCTATGAACGGTAAAGGGAAATGATCCTTCCTAGTTTCTTTATTTAATTTACTATAGTCCATGCACATACACCATCCTCCATCAGTTCTTTTTGCTACAGGTTCACCTTTCTCGTTTTGCACAACTGTGATGCCTCCCTTTTTAGGTACTACATGCACATGACTTACTCATTTACTGTCCGAGATCTGATATATTATACATGCCTCTAGTAACTTAAGAACTTCAGTCTTAACTACTTCACTCATCATAGGATTTATTCTTCTTTGGTGTTCTCTGGAGGGTTTTGAATTTTCTTCGAGCAAAATCTGATGCATGCATACGAATGGGCTTATTCCTTTTAGATCAGAGATCTTATATCCTAAGGATGAGGGGTACCTTCGTAAAACATCTAACAATTGGTTTGTTTCCTCTTGGTTTAAGGTAGCACTTATTATAACTGAATGGTCCATTTCTTCATTAAGAAACTCATATCTCAGGTTTTTAGGAAGTTCCTTAAGTTTTACGGTTGGTTTCATAGGGCAAGGCATAGGATCTGGGGTAAGAGATAAACATTCGTGAAGGTTATCATCAATGTAGGGATTTTTATAACTCTTTTCCCAAATAAGAGTTGATGGCAATTTTATTGATTCAGTTTCTTCTTCCTGTTCTAATTCCCTAATGCATTCATCAATGATATCTAAGGCATAACAAGCATCTCCTATTACAGGTTCCATAAGAAATTTCGAGAGTACAAATTCTATCTTCTCGTTACCTACCTCAAAGGTTAGTTTCCCTTTTTTAACATCTATTATGGCTCCAACGGTTGATAAGAACGGTCTACCTAGGAGGATTTTTATGTTGTCATCTTCTTTAATGTTCATGACAACAAAATCAGTAGGTATAAGCAACTGACCTATCCTAACAGGGATGTATTCAAGTATGCCTATAGGGTATTTAACGAATCTATCGGCTAATTGAAGTGACATCTTAGTAGGTTGTAATTCTCCTAAGTTTAACCTTTCACAAACTGCTAAAGGAATTAAGCTCACACTAGCTCCTAAGTCTAGAAAAGCTTTTTCGATGACATGATTCCCCAAAATACAAGGAATGGAAAATTTTTTGGGATCTTTATCTTTCTTTGCTAACTTATTCTCGGAAATAGAATTACATTCCATGGGTTTCGAATCTTCAAGTCTACGTTTGTTTGTAAGTATGTCTTTGAGAAACTTTGCGTAAGAAGGTATTTGGGTGATGGCTTCTGTAAAGGGGATTTCTACGTGAAGTTTTTTTATAACCTTAACGAATTTTTGATACTGGTTATTGATTTGGGTTTGTTTTAGTCTTTGCGGGTATAATATTGGTGGTTTGTAAGGCGTAGGTTTTGCTTTTAGGTTCTTTTTCTTTTTCTTGACTTTCCTGGTTTTCAAATTCCTCTGGTTCCTTTTGTTCATTTCTCTCAGAAGTTTCGGGCTCACTAAATCTAGGGTTTAAGGGTTCCTTATAAGCGGTTCCACTTCGTAGAGTAATGGCATTTGCTTGCCCTTTCGGGTTCTGTTGAGGTTTTCTAGGGAACTGTCCTCCAGGTGTAGTCTGAGGGGCTTGGTTTAAAGCTACCTGAGAGATCTGGGTTTCAAGCATCTTATTGTGAGTAATAATTTGGTAAACCTTGGTTCCTAACTGGGTAATTAGTTCGTTAACATGAATGTTTTGGTTCATGAACTCTTTGTTTTGTTGTGTTTGAGCGGTGATAAAATTTTCCATAATTTTCTCAAGGCTCGGTTTTGGTGGTACAGGTTGCATAGGTTGATTTGTTTTCGGGGCATGGTAACCTTGTTGTCTCGGACGTACGGTATTTTGGATAGGGTTATTATTTTTACAGGAGAAGTTTGGGTGATTCCTCCATCATGGGTTGTTGGTGTTTGAAAATGGGTTCCCTTGGGTGTAGTTCACTTGTTCAGAGCTGGTCTCATTTAACAAATTGCATTCGGCAAATTGTTGTCCTTGTGTCCCACATATCTCACAATTCGACGAAACTGCAGCTACAATATTCGGGGTTGTACACATATGTTCGACTCTAAGGGCCAATGCGTACATTTTAGCTTGCATCATGTCTATAGAGCTTAACTCATGTATTCCTCCTCAGACTTCCTTCTTTTCCACCGTTGCTCGTTCTACTCCCCATGATTGATGGTTTTGGGCCATATCCTCGATAAGGGCACTAGCTTCAGGGTAAGGTTTGTTCATCAGTGCGCCACCAGCGGCAGTGTCGATGGTCATCTTAGTGTTATAATGAAGTCCATTATAGAAGTTTTGAATGATTAACCAATTTTCTAGACCATGAAGTGGGAATGCTCTTAATAGCTCTTTATATCTCTCCCAGGCTTCGAACAAAGATTCTCCTTGGTTTTGGGTAAATCTAGTTATTAGGTTTCGAAGAACAACGGTCTTACTCGGGTGAAAATATCTAGCAAGGAATACTTTTCTAAGGGCTTCCCAAGTTGTTATGGAATTGGGTGGAAGGGAACCTTGTAACACCCCCTTTCTATACCCCAAAATAATCAATTAAATCATTTAGGCACATGTTAAAAATTTCATCAGAGTATAATTAAACATGGTATAAAATAGGCATGCCACATTATGCTTGAAATTAAAAACATACAACACCTGCTCATTTAAAGATATGCAACGATGGGGCAGTTTTCAACATAGGGAATTTAATCCTTACGCCCATATCTCCAAAGATATAATTACACAGCGGAAACCAAATCAACAACATCAAACATATATATTTTCATTCATATATATATATATATATATATATATATATATATATATATATATATACCAACAATTTTGATGCCAACAACAATATTCATGTTTATACAAAACATCCATCCAACAGATACATATACACAATGCATCACAAAAATGGCACTAAGCCAGGCTAATTACCCGGTGCTACATATCAGAGCCGACCGACCAAAAGATGAAGACGAGCTTCACAAAAATATGCCATCCAGCAACCTACTCTCCAATGCCTCATAGAGCATCATAAAACAGCAGAAGGGTGAGAAATATTATCATAATAACATTGCATATAATTATATATATCAACATATAAAATGCATATAAAACACATTCTCACCACAAATCATTCCTCAATCACCTATACACATCGCAACGTGTACATACATAAAATCGAGCATATTCATCATGCACCAATTCACTATTTACATAAACTCATATTATTTATGTTTATTCCTCAATTCTATTCATTCCGTATAAACATACGTCTAGCCATGTTTAATCACACATATACATCACAAATGTATAAATCACATACATATACATATATCAAACATGCATATATACAATCGAGTATGTTTTCTTCATACATAATATCATCTCCATAATACTCCAAATAAACATATGCACATTCATGTTTTTTTTCTGCATATCATAATTAAAATGATAAAATGCAACTCATAGAGACCGACACACGACTTTATGCAGATGCAAATGCGGTACCGACTCAACATTTCAGTAGGTCCACTTAGGAACCAAATGGAATTATCGTTTGTTACCTAAAGTAACTCCCCGTCGGGCACACGATGTTCCCCATTGCTCACACCCCACATGGGCACACAATGTTTATGGATTGCTCACACCCCACACGGGCACACAATCTGATTGCTCACACCCCACACGGGCACACAATCAATTTGAATAAATCACCCATCGCTCACACCCCACACTGGCACACGATGTTTCTGGATTTCTCACACCCCACATAGGCACACAATTCGATCGCTTACACCCCACATGGGCACACGATCTTGTTGTAGTCATCGCTCACACTCCACATGAGCACACGATGCTACAACGGATTCACAAAGAATCCCACAGCACAAGAATGCATACATTATGCTTACATGAAAAATGACACACAACATTTTTGAAAATGCATACATATTCACAATATAGTTATGCATTCATCTCATTCAATTTACATACATTCACATTTAATTCAAGCAATGTATCTACTTGCCAAACGTCCACAACACAACAATCAAACCCACAATTCCATAATTAACATAATTACGTTTTATCGGAAAAGTCGGGTAAAAGTCGGCTAAAAATTACATATTTTAGCATCAATAGTTTCTACATGTTTTTAGCTTCGAATCGATATAAGGATCACTAAAAACGGAAATCCGAAACTAAAGCTACGAATTAAAACACATAACCCCTTAAAAACCTACAGGCTCGCTGAGCACCCTCTCGCTCGCTGAGCGAGAATCGCCCTGGAACTTTCGCCGAGCGAGGGGTAGCTCGCTGAGCGACCACTGCGATTTCCATAATTTCCAGCTGCGTAACAGTCAACCTTAAACACTCCAAATATCCAAAATACTTCAATAAACATGAACAACAACATATTCTAGAAATCATACTTCGGCTATAACGATTTTCCAACCGATTAATCCATAAATTTCTCACATTTTCTCTCAAACCCTAAATATTCATCTTCTCTAACTTCTACCAAATCAAAAACCCACAAAATATAACACATACATAATCATATACAAGATTAAGATAACAATGTTTATCACCCTTACCCGATTATTTCAATTCCTAGGAGCAATCTTGAAGCTTTTCCAACTTTCCCTCTTTTCTCTTCTTTTTCTCTTTTCCCCTTTTCTTTCTTCTCTTTTTCTTTCTCTTCTTACCAACTTTTTTTATTTCACTCTTTCTCACTGTCTTATATTTTTTTTCCTCTAATTCTACACTTAACTCTATTCTTACTATTTCTTTCCAACCAAATATCATTTTCTCACAAAAATACCAATTCTACTAATTTCTAACTTATCATTAATTAACAAATACCTAAAATACCCTCCAAACCAATTTTACCAGAAAATTCACAAAACGGTAAAATCCCACAACATAACATATCATCACATTAATTCTTCAACATAAAATATCATCATGATAATTTCAAAAATAAAACAATTATCATACAAATAAAATAAAAGACTCCACAAAATTGGGAAAGTCGAATCGGGGCGTTACAACTCTCCCCCACTTTAGAAAATTTTCGTTCTCAAAAATATTACCTGATTCAAATAACTCCGAATACGACTCGCGCATCCCACTCTCCAATTCCCAAGTCATATTGCCTTCCGCAGCGCCTCCCCACGCCACTCACAAGCGCAATATTCTTGCCTCTTAGCTTCTTAATTTCACGATCCAAAATCCTAACCGGCAAAGTTTCCACCGTAAGGTTATCTCTTACTTCAACCCCATCCATAGGAATAACATGTGACGAATCCAAAACATACTTCCGAAGTTGCGAAACATGGAACACATCATGCAATTTCGAAAGATTCGGAGGCAACGCCACACAGTAAGCCACATCACCCATTCGTGCAGTAATTTGATACGGCCCAATAAAACGAGAAGTCAACTTCTTCGACTTCAAAGCACGACCCACACCCGTAATCGGTGTAACTCTCAAGAACACATGGTCGCCTTCCTGAAACTCAAGATCCTTCCTCCTCTTGTCATGATAACTATTTTGTCTACTTTGAGAAGCTTTCATCTTCTCCCAAATAAACTTCACTTTTTCCGTAGTTTGTTGTACCATTTCCGGTCCAACTACCGTTCTTTCCCCGGTTTCATGCCAACACAAAGGTGTTTGACATCTCCGACCATATAAAGCCTCAAATGGTGCCATACCAATACTCGAATGAAAACTGTTATTATAGGTGAACTCAATTAACACTAAATAACTATCCCAAATGTAATACCTCAAAATTTTCCCTCTCATTCCCCAACGTTTTGCATAGCATGTAGCATACATAAATTCATAAAATAACCAAAAACATTGCATCATAACCATCACAGCAGGGGCATAGGTTTGTGATCAGTGAACAAAGCAACTGAAGGCTATACAAAGGCAATCAAAGGACCACAAAGCTTCTCAACCTTGTGCAAATGGTCCACAATATCCCACAAGTATTCACTTGAAGCCACAAGTCCTATACAGAGGTGTTTTGATCAAGGGAGGCAAGCAATGCAACGTTTCCCAGCAAAAAGGAGTCAGATGAGGGTTTCTAATGAACTGGGCTTATCAATGAGACTTTGGTCCAAGCATGGTTTCATGGTTCTCTACATGATGTTAAGTACCTATGGTTCAAATTTCACCATTGGACTCATTTTGGAAGGCCCTCATTTGTTCAGTTGATTGAAAATCAGAAAATTGGAGAAAAGTCAACCAGGATGAGTAAAAGGTCAACTCTTGAATTTTTGGGATCAAAATCATGAAATTATGATCACAAGGCCCTTAGGGACCAATTTGAATCAAGAGAGAATGGAAAAAATCAAGAAAACTAAAACTTACCATTTTTGGAAAGTTTGGGTTTCCAAAAATGGCAAGTTTTGGTCACTGTTGTAGCCACTTCAAGAGAGGTTTTTTTCCCAAAAAAAAGAGTCCTATGAAAAGTATACCTTGAGAAAATGAAAGAGGACATCCTAAACTTAAAAACCATATGTGGAACTCCTTCATAGGATCAAAATTGAGAAAGATATGGCCGTTCAAAGTTTGAAAAAAAAAACAAGGCAATACAGCAGGATGAATCGATTCATCCATGTATGTATCGATTCATAATAGTTAAAAAACTATTATGAATCGATACATACATGTATGAATCGATTCATAATGCGTTTTTTTTTGCTAAAATTAGCTTTCTCTTCAGTATGTATCGATGCATAACCTTATGAATCGATTCATGATGCTGTTTTTTGCCATTTTGCTATTGTTTTTGATGCAAAACAAGGGGGAATGCTATGCTATCTTTGGGGTTGAACGTGGAAATGATTGGTACACATTCTATAGCTCATTTAGCTTCACTTTGGTCTCAATTCAAGCTTCACCATTGCTGCTACATCAAAGTGGTCTTCACCACAAGTGTTCATGAGCTAGTATACTAAAGAAAGTTCTAGAAAAGCCAGCTCACCCTCTTCTACCACATTCTAGAGTTTTCCACAACCTTCCAAGGAGTTCTAGAATTCTCTAGAATCCCAACTAACTCCTAACCTAAGCCAACTCCTAAGCTACCTCCAAGCCCAAACCTCATGCCAAACCAATGCATTATATAAATCCATCTCCTCCCAAAGCTAAGGGTAATCAACAATAATCACCACAAATCTCTCTCTCCCTCATTCTTCACTCAATCACCATTTTCACAATCCCAAATTCATCACTTTCTCTCCCACTTTTCCACCATTTTCACTATAGCTTTTCAACAAAAGTTCTTCAAGTTTCACATTGAAACTTGAAGGTCTTAAAGCTTAGCCTCCATCCTCCATTGAATTGAGCATTGTGGAAGAAAAAGCTACTGGTTTTTGGTGGAGATTGCGACTTATCGGAAGTGATTAATCGAGAAGCGTCAAGACCGAATTGCATTTATTTTGCATTCGCGGATTCTCCGGTTTTCTTCTCCATTCACACTCCGATTCATTGCAACAATTACCGAAACACTCATCCGTTTCGTAGGTTGGTGATTTAACCATTATGCCTTAATTTATCCTCTTCATCTCGCCTTAACGGCATTCTTCGCACGATCTTCGATTATGTTTACGTTATACCGTTCATTTTCGTTTTCGTTGCTTTCTTGCTTGCAATTTGCATTTGGATTATTAGGAATTAGATTTGTAGTCTAATCTAGGTCCTAGTAGGTGTTAAGAATCCCTTGTAAATAGGAAAAACGGTTCTAGTCGTAGGAATTTAGATTTTAGCTTATTTGATAGCTTAGTCTTAATTCTTCATGCCTATCACCCCCATACATGTTTAGGTACTGATTTTAGGGAATTTTTAGGTCCATTTCCAGTAGCTAATTCCCCATTTCGAGTCGTTTCGACACGATTCCGTTCATGTTACGTGTTATGCATCTTTGTGCTTCTTTGTGCATAGTTTAAGTTCTTGCATTTTGTCACCATGTTCATGCACCATTAGGCATATAATAATCATGTTGCATTCTGTTTTTACATGTTTGTATTGCCTCAAATCATTTTTTTTTGCATTCCATTATGTTGATGTATGTTGCATTTTGCATAATCATATGTATGTGCATTTGGTTGTATTTTGTTGCATATTTTCCATATCAATTCAATTCTGAATTTTGCATTGAGTTTAGCATGTTTGTTGAGCTATCATGTTGCATGTTCATAATCAATAATCCTCATGTGCATATACCATGTTCATGTACCATTCTTTTGCATTACTTGATGCATAATCAACCATGTGATGCATTCTTGCATAATCTTCAAAATGTTCATGTTCTTGCATTTTTATATGATGATCCATGTTCAAATGTATGTTCATGATGGATTTAGTGCATTATTCATTGAGTTTGTGCATTAAAATATGAAAATAATCAATTCTAGATTTTGCATTACATAGCTGTTTTTTGCATAAGTGTTGTAAAATACATGCTGTTTGTTGTAAATTCATGCTGTTTGTGACTTTTAACACCTGTTTTTGCATACATATAGGTGCTGTAAAAAGCTGTTACATTGCATAGTGCATTTCATAGCTGTTTGTGCATTAAGTGTTGTAAATAAGTTGCTGAATTTTGCATTGCATTAGTTTTAGGTCCTTTAAACTATAGATTGGGTCTAGTTTAGGTCCTAGTTCCCGTAGGAATTAATTAGGTAATTTTGTTTGCCTTATTTTTATCATGTTTACCATGCTAACCTTTGTTTTGTAGGGAGGGCAAGGTATGTCTAAAAACCTATCCTCTTTGGTATTTCTAATGCATTTAACTTGCACCATTTTGCCTTACATAATGTTTGTGCTTGTTAGGTTTTCCCCTTTTTGGAACCAACTTAACTTCATTAGGAAGTAAGTTGTGTTCTTCTTCCTTTTCTCTCTTTTCTTCTTTTCCTTCTCCTCCTTAGGATTAGAAACCTCACCAACCATAGGATTTCCCTTGTAAATAAATCAATAAAATTAGGGTGTGTCTTAGTTCCCATTAGATTTTCCCTTTTCCAACTTGAGTCATTCTTTCTCATCTCATAAAGAAAAGCAATAAAACATTTAATGATAAACCGAACAATCTTGTACGACACGAGACTTTGTTGCGGAGTGTTTATACGCGTCCTGTTTCGGGGCGAGGTGTAAATACTTCCCGTGATGGATAGGTCTTAGTATGAGAATGTTCACAAACAAATTCAAAACACTTTCTCATAAAAGACAAAAAACAAATAACAAGCGACTATCCTGCGGGAACTTCTTTTCTCATCTCATTCACTCACAACGCGAACTCGCGGCGACTTGTCTTTCATGTAAGACGGTAAACGCACTCGTACCAGACGAGCCTGCAACACCTGAGCATAGACATACGCAGTTCCAGCATAAAAAACACAAACAAATAGTTCCCGCCTTAGTTAGGCGAACTACGTCGACTCTGATCCTCATTATCCCGATGAGGTACGTAGGCAGCGGGGTAGGGCCCGTTCGAGCACATTCTTTATTTTCCCTACATTTTCCCCATTCTTTCATTCCATTCTCTTTTTCCAGTTTCTTTCTCATTTCCATTTTCATTCCATTTCCAGTTAGCGGTTCATTTGTTCAGCAGCATATTATTTCTCACCCTTTGAAACAAGCAAGCAAGCGTGGATCCCGTCGGGTACGACGGACGGATTGGGGTGCTAATACCTTCTCAATTCGTAACCGACTCCCGAACTCAGATCTTTGGTTCGCAGGACCTTGTCCTTTCCTTCTTCCTCTGGTTTGTGCAACATTACCTTTCCCATTCATTCGGGATAAAAATGTCTGGCTGGCGACTCTACCTTTTCCGCGCCACTTTCGCGTTTGTACTAGGATGAAAATCCCGGGAGCGACAGATGGCGACTCTGCTGGGGACATAACCTGATTCTTCCGGTTTCCCTTGTAGAGTCAATCCTAGCGCATGTTGGCTTTGTTTCTTTGGGTGTTTATCTGTTTGATGCTGAGTGCTTTAGTTTAGCTTTACTGTTTTTATTTACGGTTCTTTACAGCTTTACTTTACCGCATTTATTTACCGCTTTCAGTATTTTATTTTCCGTACATCATATTATACTGGACTGTCTGGCTGTGCTGGTTTTCATTTTTTCTGTGGGATGGGAGTTACTGTGAGATAAGCCAAATACCCGGCTTGAGTGCACTATAGGATTAGCGTGGACACGTTGTGCTCGCATGGTTACATGATGAGTGGTGATGTGTTCCACACCCAGATTGCGACTGTCTCGGGACTATTCTGTGTGGGGGTTCTTCTCCACTTCAGGGTACAACCTTGATAGTTATGTGCATCTGGTGACCGATCATTGAGAACCTTAGTGGAAACAACCCTCTCCAGTGATGACAGTGGCAGACCACATTTGTTGGCAAACCCACTCGCATCCGAGGGTCCACTGGGAACTCGCATAGGATGGCCTGGTTCTCTCATAGGAATCCAGTCAAGGCAAACTGTTCGTATGACAGTATTATTGTACCCTTCGGGATGAATGTACTATTGTTTCTCGATTCAGTGCTTGAAGCTGGGGACCGATGAAGGATGCTTGTTTCCTTGGACTCAGCTGAGGCCTCCCTGAGTAGTACATAATGCCAAACCGATTCCCTGATTTGGTCATGAGCCATTTCTCGGAATGGTGAACGTATTATTGCTATTCAGCTTTGAGAGTCCATGATGTTGACCCCAGTAGCACACCCGTGAGATTAGGAGGGGTTTACAGGTTTGAAGGAACCTTAAACTTCAACATACCCACTTTGCCAGTATTGTTCAGTGTTCTATGGTTCTTTGATTCAGAGATCCGAGATTTCTATCTAGAGAAATTGTTATTGTGATTACCATTGCGACCTTGATATTTTGACTATTATTATGACTCTCCACAGACACTTGGCTTATTGTTCAGCTTCAACACCATCAGTGACTGTTCAATTATGTGATCCAGTTCTACAGTTATTGGGTTCTCAGTTATGGGGTTCTGTACAGAGATGGTGCTGCTATTATGGTTCTATTCAGACAGTTGGTTCACTACTCAACACCAACATCAGACCATTGATCACATGCCTGTTGCATACATGACATCATAGCATTCCAGCACACATGTTCAGTTATTTCTGAGGATCACATATCTGAATCATGCTGTTGGATTTTTCTGTGTCAAAACTTGAATCAAAGCAGATAGATTCCTCAGAAATAATTGAACATGGCATTTGCATACATCCTTGCATTCTTGACAGGTGTTCAGAGACAAATTCTTTTCTTGACTTGATTTCTCATCAGAATGGACAACTTGAATCACGATCATCAAGGTATATTTGAAGCAACTCCGGGCGGAGGTAATCGAATGAAGACCCAGTTGAGGCAATTCAGGGCAGAGGTATAAGCTTTATTTCAGAACCAGAAACCGCTGAAACAGGAAGTCAACCAGATGAAGACTCGGATGCGCTTGGTTATGGAAATTCTGAACGAAGCTATTTTCATCCCTATTGAGGGGAACTACGCTGCTCTGATTCTCCATTGGTCAATGGAGATACGTAGGCAGGAGATCGTGCAAGATCTTTCCGAGCAACCTTATCTATTAACTTTATCAACCTCTTCCCTCCAGATGTCGTTTGTCAGCATCCAACCTGAGCTTCCCAAGAGAGCCCAACGGGCAGAGCATAAGGGTAAAGGCCAGAACAACTTGAGAAGAAGTTTGATCATATTTTGATGTCGTACGTGCAACAAGTTTCCTCATATACGCAAATTTGGAGTGGTTGAGCTAACTGCATCAGGATCGTCTCCGACAAAGCTTCCTTTGGGGTTTCAATGCTAAGTATGATTACCATTCTAGGGCACCTGGCCTTTTAATTGAAGATTGCAAGTCTTTCAGAGGTAAAGGTAAAAACAAGGTCGCGAATTTGATTGAGTAAACATCCAGACTACTGACTGCTGAAAGTCTCCGAGAGCAATAAGTCTAGACGGAGTCAAACCTCCTCAACAATGACCACCATGATGTGAATTCTAGATGCAAGTACCACCCAGGGGCATTTAGGCATACAATGGACAACTGTGATGTGTTCAAGTACAAGATGCAAAATTTGGCCGACTCAAAGTTCATCATGCCAAGACGTCTGCCCATATATTGAAATCTCCTCATCAAATTGGCATCCCAATTTGCAAGGGCATCTTCAGAAGCAATAAGTCCAGATGGAGTCAAGTCTCCTCAATGATGGCAATGTTCAGCTTCTTTACTGCATTTTCATTTGTAGTTTATATTGTTTGTTTAAACATTTGTATGCATGCATGAAACTTATTTGTTTTTGAATGATAACCATAATAAAATGCACATGTTTCTCTTGAAGTAATCCATTCGTATTCACTCATGATTTTGTGTATGTGCATTGTAATACCAACTGTTGTGATTAAACTCTATCAGGGAGGACGACGAAATGAAAACGCAAAAATCTCTAACTGTGTGCTTTTGAGAAAGACCCTGTTGATGATGTACAGGCATTGTTTCAAGTCCTAAACACCGGAGATATGAGGGAGATAGACCCTCGCTAACCTATTTGAGCCTTGAAGTAGGAGTTTATTTTCGCATGAAAAAACCCTTGCATTTAACCCAGGGGCAGGGTAGGTGTCAGCTAGCTGGACCGATCGTTCAAATTTCGAAAAGGAGTGCAAATCTGAGGATCCATTACTTTTCGTTGTACCAAATCAAGAGGTCCAATGACTAGGAACCACAATGGTTATCCCAATCAAGAGGTCCAAAGACCGGAGACCACAATGGTTATCCCTCAACAACCAAGAAGTGGGACAGTCATGACCCTTTCAAAGCAATCAAGACAAACAGTGTCACACGATTTGTTCAAAAAAAAAAGAAGAATTGAAAAAAAATTGATAAGCCCGCTAAGTCGAAACTTGGAAACAAGTGACTTAGGCAAAAATTAGGGCATCCCGCTAGACTTTACAATCAAAGATTCACAAGAATCAGTCCAGGCAAAAATTAGGGATAAGAAAAATAATGCCAAAGCGAAAGAAGAAAAGGATTACACAAGAAAGATCCTTAAACAAGAACAAAGTCGTGTGGCACGGACACGAAAGACGAAGGGATGACTGACTCCAAACAACAACCTGAGTGGTGCTTAAACCGTTAGTGTAATTGGTTCCTCAACCATCACAAAACCCTTTTTGAGAGGTGAGCGCTTGTAAAAGCTAGCTGAACATAGGAATGGAGAACATCACAAAGATGGGTGGGCACAAATAAATTTCGAGCCTATATCTTTTGTTTCTATAACCGTGAACCGGGCCACGATACAACCCTCAAAAGTCCTAACTGAAACAGGGTTATTTTTGAGAGCGTACTACCACGAGACCGCGTTCCTGACTCCTATGAGTGGTGTTGAAAGATCTTTGTTGGTGTTGCATGTGCATGCTTTCTATTATTCAAAAATTAATGTCGTATCTTAACCAGTGATCCGCTCACAAAGGTCTGCGACATCTTTTTCAGTAAAACTTCAAAATTAACATGTATGTTGCATTAGAATTTTCATTCTTAAAATAAACATTTTCTGCTTGCATACATTTGTTTGGCATCATAAAAGTTTACATATGGAATCTCAGTCCAGAAGCTTAATCTTGCCAAGTTGAGAAATCTGAAACTTCCGAAGGACAATCTGTTGAGATGTACTTTTCAAGAAACTCCATTGAGTATGGACTTTTTCAACTAGTCATGGTAAGAGCCAACTAATCTGGGGCAGTCACATCGAGCAATCTTCAAAATTTAGCCAAGCTGGGGCAATCACTTCGAGATTCAAATCTCTCAAAGAGCCATTATTATGAGGCATGCATTCAAATTTTAGCCAAACTGGGGCAATTACTTCGAGATCCCATCTCTCAAAGAACAATTGGTATGGGTGTTTTCTTCAAAGCACAGTCAGTCAGAGGTGATCACTTCAAGGCTCGTACCGGGGCAGGCCATCCCAGAAGCATGAGAAGTACTCTCTCCCAAAGATGGCTTATCAGAGGCACCTATCCAGAGTTCAATATACTGGGGCAGAATATTTCACGGTGATATGAGGTTTTTCATGAATCCTCACGAGGCAAATTCTTTCACAAGCTATGCAGTCTGGGGCAGTTATTTCGAGATCCAACGAATCTCTCCAAGAGTTTGAAGACACTGAGGCATTTCATATGCCATGTTTTCTGTAAAATCCTCTTGAGACATTTACTTCCGAGGGATCTTAGTCTGAGGCGAGTTGAAAATTTCAGAGAACCATTGTTCACTCAGATCAATTGACAATCTATCAACCCAGAGTCTATGGGCAAAGCCAGTGTCAGCACAATACTGCAAGGGTTGTTTCATCTGCGGACTTCGTCGATCATGGTTCTTTAGCAAGTGTCATGGAAGGGTACTTCTTGAAAAGAAGGGTATCATCGTCTCTCATCACCAGCATGAGACGCCTTATATCTCTCGTTCCCAACATGAGAGGATTTATCTCTTATCCCCAGTAGCAGAAGGTGGGTGTCATCCCCAAGAAGGAATTTCCCTTCAGACATGGGCAATTCTTAGTAGTATAAGGAAGGTCTTTCCTCCCCAGCAATTTCTTCCTCAGCAGTGTCATGCCTTCGGTTCTCAGCCAAGTCAGGAGGTCCTCACTTCCCCATCATAATTCAAGAAGAGCCCTTCTCCAGCAGGGTCTTGGCTCTCCAATCTCAAAGACCAATTTATTTTTGGCAATGGCGGCAGTTCAGAGCCGGTATATCATTGACAGCCTTCCCCGCAAAGTTGTCTTCTCCTCACAAGGATCAATCAGATCAATGCAGTGATCATCAGTTCCTCCCAGTCAAGCCATTTGGGATATCTATTATCTCCTCATCGGGAGACCCCTTTGCATTTGCATTTGCATCCAGTAATCATCATTACATTTTCATCCTCCAAAGCGTAGCATTTCCATCATTATGGAACATTACGCCATGAATTCAAACATATGCATACCAGCATGGGCCGGTTTTGAGGTATATTACATAAGACCCGTTACATCTCCGATCAGATTGAAGTGTTACCCACAGAATGCAACTTCGTTTCCCAGGGTGGTTACTTCTACCACATCTTGTTGTTATCCCTGGTTGAGTCTTGTTTCAGTACAACAGTCTCATTTTTTCGCGTCTCCGTTTAAGTACAACGGTCGCGTCTTGGGCTCTCGTTTAAGTACAACGATCCCGTTCCTTTCGAGTCTCCATTTAAGTACAATGGTCTCGTAGTTGAGTCTTGTTTCCGTACAACAGTCTCACTTTTTCGCGTCTCCGTTTCAGTACAACGGTCGCGTCTTGGGATCTCGTTTAAGTACAACGATCCTGTTCCTTTCGAGTCTCCATTTAAGTACAATGGCCTCGTCTTTGAGTCTTGTTTCAGTACAACAGTCTCATTTTTTTTCGCGTCTCCGTTTAAGTACAACGGTCGCGTCTTGGGATCTCGTTTAAGTACAACGATCCCATTCCTTTCGAGTCTCCATTTAAGTACAATGGTCTCGTCTTTGAGTCTTGTTTCAGTACAACAGTCTCATTTTTTCGCGTCTCCGTTTCAGTACAACGGTCGCGTCTTGGGCTCTCGTTTAAGTACAACGATCCCATTCCTTTCGAGTCTCCATTTAAGTACAATGGTCTCGTTTCAGTGCGAAGATAATGGATCGGTTGATACCATTTCCGTGTTAGATCGGTTGATCTTATTTGAGTTATGAATCGGTTGATATCATTTCTCTTCGAGTTGTAAATCGGATGATATTACATTCTCGCGTTTCTTGGTTATGGATCGGTTGATACCATCTCCATGTTAGATCGGTTGATCTTATTTGAGTTATGAATCGGTTGATATCATTTCTCTTCGAGTTGTAAATCGGATGATATTACATTCTCGCATTTCTTGGTTATGGATCGGTTGATACCATCTCCATGTTAGATCGGTTGATCTTATTTGAGTTATGAATCGTTTGATATCATTTCTCTTCGAGTTGTAAATCAGATGATATTACATTCTCGCATTTCTTGGTTATGGATCGGTTGATACCATCTCCATGTTAGATCTGTTGATCTTATTTGAGTTATGAATCGTTTGATATCATTTCTCTTCGAGTTGTAAATCAGATGATATTACATTCTCGCATTTCTTGGTTATGGATCGGTTGATACCATCTCCATGTTAGATCGGTTGATCATATTCGAGTTATGAATCGGTTGATATCATTTCTCTTCGAGTTGTAAATCGGATGATATTACATTCTCGCTTTCCGGGGTGGATCGGTTGATACCATTCCCATGATAGATCGGTTGATCTTATTTGATTTCCATTCCGCTAATGGTCTCGTAAAGTCCCGTTTCGCCAACAGGCATTTACTGTGGCTTGGTCCTGCCCAGCAGTCGCGTGTTTTCTTTGTGGCTTGGTCCTGCCCAGCAGTCGCGTGTTTTCTTTGTGGCTTGGTCCTGCCCAGCAGTCACATTGACAAGATCTATTTCCGTTACCTATTCAGAGGTCAAAACAAAAAAAACAATACCGATCAAAAATATACCCAAAAAAAAAGAAAAAAAAAGAAAAAAAAACAAAAGGCAAATGGCATTCCTACTGACCACAAAGTTCAAATTTCTAGGTTTTATTTGAGTATTCAATCACTCCATACCTTGAACGTCTAAAAGCTCTCGCAATTATTCGTTCAGGTCTGCAGATGATTGAATAGGGGCAGCTGTAATACCTCAAAATTTGCCCTCTCATTCCCCAACGTTTTGCATAGCATGTAGCATACATAAATTCATAAAATAACCAAAAACATTGCATCATAACCATCACAGCAGGGGCATAGGTTTGTGATCAGTGAACAAAGGACCTGAAGGCTATACAAAGGCAATCAAAGGACCACAAAGCTTCTCAACCTTGTGCAAATGGTCCACAATATCCCATAAGTATTCACTTGAAGCCACAAGTCCTATACAGAGGTGTTTTGATCAAGGGAGGCAAGCAATGCAACGTTTCCTAGCAAAAAGGAGTCAGATGAGGGTTTCTAATGAACTGGGCTTATCAATGAGACTTTGGTCCAAGCATGGTTTCATGGTTCTCTACATGATGTCAAGTACCTATGGTTCAAATTTCACCATTGGACTCATTTTGGAAGGCCCTCATTTGTTCAGTTGATTGAAAATCAGAAAATTGGAGAAAAGTCAACCAGGATGAGTAAAAGGTCAACTCTTGAATTTTTGGGATCAAAATCATGAAATTATGATCACAAGGCCCTTAGGGACCAATTTGAATCAAGAGAGAATGGAAAAAATCAAGAAAACTAAAACTTACCATTTTTGGAAAGTTTGGGTTTCCAAAAATGGCAAGTTTTGGTCACTGTTGTAGCCACTTCAAGAGAGGTTTTTTCCCAAAAAAAAGAGTCCTATGAAAAGTATACCTTGAGAAAATGAAAGAGGACATCCTAAACTTCAAAACCATATGTGGAACTCCTTCATAGGATCAAAATTGAGAAAGATATGGCCGTTCAAAGTTTGAAAAAAAAACAAGGCAATACAGCAGGATGAATCGATTCATCCATGTATGTATCGATTCATAACAGTTAAAAAACTATTATGAATCGATACATACATGTATGAATCGATTCATAATGCGTTTTTTTTGCTAAAATTAGCTTTCTCTTCAGTATGTATCGATGCATAACCTTATGAATCGATTCATGATGCTGTTTTTTGCCATTTTGCTATTGTTTTTGATGCAAAACAAGGGGGAATGCTATGCTATCTTTGGGGTTGAACGTGGAAATGATTGGTACACATTCTATAGCTCATTTAGCTTCACTTTGGTCTCAATTCAAGCTTCACCATTGCTGCTACATCAAAGTGGTCTTCACCACAAGTGTTCATGAGCTAGTATACTAAAGAAAGTTCTAGAAAAGCCAGCTCACCCTCTTCTACCACATTCTAGAGTTTTCCACAACCTTCCAAGGAGTTCTAGAATTCTCTAGAATCCCAACTAACTCCTAACCTAAGCCAACTCCTAAGCTACCTCCAAGCCCAAACCTCATGCCAAACCAATGCATTATATAAATCCATCTCCTCCCAAAGCTAAGGGTAATCAACAATAATCACCACAAATCTCTCTCTCCCTCATTCTTCACTCAATCACCATTTTCACAATCCCAAATTCATCACTTTCTCTCCCACTTTTCCACCATTTTCACTATAGCTTTTCAACAAAAGTTCTTCAAGTTTCACATTGAAACTTGAAGGTCTTAAAGCTTAGCCTCCATCCTCCATTGAATTGAGCATTGTGGAAGAAAAAGCTACTGGTTTTTGGTGGAGATTGCGACTTATCGGAAGTGATTAATCGAGAAGCGTCAAGACCGAATTGCATTTATTTTGCATTCGCGGATTCTCCGGTTTTCTTCTCCATTCACACTCCGATTCATTGCAACAATTACCGAAACACTCATCCGTTTCGTAGGTTGGTGATTTAACCATTATGCCTTAATTTATCCTCTTCATCTCGCCTTAACGGCATTCTTCGCACGATCTTCAATTATGTTTACGTTATACCGTTCATTTTCGTTTTCGTTGCTTTCTTGCTTGCAATTTGCATTTGGATTATTAGGAATTAGATTTGTAGTCTAATCTAGGTCCTAGTAGGTGTTAAGAATCCCTTGTAAATAGGAAAAACGGTTCTAGTCGTAGGAATTTAGATTTTAGCTTATTTGATAGCTTAGTCTTAATTCTTCATGCCTATCACCCCCATACATGTTTAGGTACTGATTTTAGGGAATTTTTAGGTCCATTTCCAGTAGCTAATTCCCCATTTCGAGTCGTTTCGACACGATTCCGTTCATGTTACGTGTTATGCATCTTTGTGCTTCTTTGTGCATAGTTTAAGTTCTTGCATTTTGTCACCATGTTCATGCACCATTAGGCATATAATAATCATGTTGCATTCTGTTTTTACATGTTTGTATTGCCTCAAATCATTTTTTTTTGCATTCCATTATGTTGATGTATGTTGCATTTTGCATAATCATATGTATGTGCATTTGGTTGTATTTTGTTGCATATTTTCCATATCAATTCAATTCTGAATTTTGCATTGAGTTTAGCATGTTTGTTGAGCTATCATGTTGCATGTTCATAATCAATAATCCTCATGTGCATATACCATGTTCATGTACCATTCTTTTGCATTACTTGATGCATAATCAACCATGTGATGCATTCTTGCATAATCTTCAAAATGTTCATGTTCTTGCATTTTTATATGATGATCCATGTTCAAATGTATGTTCATGATGGATTTAGTGCATTATTCATTGAGTTTGTGCATTAAAATATGAAAATAATCAATTCTAGATTTTGCATTACATAGCTGTTTTTTGCATAAGTGTTGTAAAATACATGCTGTTTGTTGTAAATTCATGCTGTTTGTGACTTTTAACACCTGTTTTTGCATACATATAGGTGCTGTAAAAAGTTGTTACATTGCATAGTGCATTTCATAGCTGTTTGTGCATTAAGTGTTGTAAATAAGTTGCTGAATTTTGCATTGCATTAGTTTTAGGTCCTTTAAACTATAGATTGAGTCTAGTTTAGGTCCTAGTTCCCGTAGGAATTAATTAGGTAATTTTGTTTGCCTTATTTTTATCATGTTTACCATGCTAACCTTTGTTTTGTAGGGAGGGCAAGGTATGTCTAAAAACCCTATCCTCTTTGGTATTTCTAATGCATTTAACTTGCACCATTTTGCCTTACATAATGTTTGTGCTTGTTAGGTTTTCCCCTTTTTGGAACCAACTTAACTTCATTAGGAAGTAAGTTGTGTTCTTCTTCCTTTTCTCTCTTTTCTTCTTTTCCTTCTCCTCCTTAGGATTAGAAACCTCACCAACCATAGGATTTCCCTTGTAAATAAATCAATAAAATTAGGGTGTGTCTTAGTTCCCATTAGATTTTCCCTTTTCCAACTTGAGTCATTCTTTCTCATCTCATAAAGAAAAGCAATAAAACATTTAATGATAAACCGAACAATCTTGTACGACACGAGACTTTGTTGCGGAGTGTTTATACGCGTCCTGTTTCGGGGCGAGGTGTAAATACTTCCCGTGATGGATAGGTCTTAGTATGAGAATGTTCACAAACAAATTCAAAACACTTTCTCATAAAAGACAAAAAACAAATAACAAGCGACTATCCTGCGAGAACTTCTTTTCTCATCTCATTCACTCACAACGCGAACTCGCGGCGACTTGTCTTTCATGCAAGACGGTAAACGCACTCGTACCAGACGAGCCTGCAACACCTGAGCATAGACATACGCAGTTCCAGCATAAAAAACACAAACAAATAGTTCCCGCCTTAGTTAGGAGAACTACGTCGACTCTGATCCTCATTATCCCGATGAGGTACGTAGGCAGCGGGGTAGGGCCCGTTCGAGCACATTATTTATTTTCCCTACATTTTCCCCATTCTTTCATTCCATTCTCTTTTTCCAGTTTCTTTCTCATTTCCATTTTCATTCCATTTCCAGTTAGCGGTTCATTTGTTCAGCAGCATATTATTTCTCACCCTTTGAAACAAGCAAGCAAGCGTGGATCCCGTCGGGTACGACGGACGGATTGGGGTGCTAATACCTTCTCAATTCGTAACCGACTCCCGAACTCAGATCTTTGGTTCGCAGGACCTTGTCCTTTCCTTCTTCCTCTGGTTTGTGCAACATTACCTTTCCCATTCATTCGAGATAAAAATGTCTGGCTGGCGACTCTACCTTTTCCGCGCCACTTTCGCGTTTGTACTAGGATGAAAATCCCGGGAGCGACACCAAACACCACCTTGTTCTAGCACACAAGCACGCAACCAATCCTCTAACGATTGAATTGTCCTCTCGGTTTGACCGTCCGTTTGCGGATGGTAAGCCGAACTCAATCTTAGCTTAGAACCCAAAGCCTTTTGCAAACTTTCCCAAAACCTCGATGTAAATCTAGGATCTCTATCCGATACAATACTCTTAGGAACTCCATGTAATTTCACAATCACAGAAACATAAATCACGGCTAGCTTCTCCAAAGAATAACTAATATCCATCGGAATAAAGTGAGCAGATTTAGTAAGCCTATCGACAATTACCCAAATAGCATTGTGACCTCTGTGCATATTCGGAAAACCCTTAACAAAATCCATCGATATACTATCCTATTTCCATTCCGGAATATCCAACGGTTGCATCAAACCACTAGGCTTCTGATGTTCCACCTTAGACTTTTGACAAGTCAAACACGCATACACAAAATGAGCTACATCTCTCTTCAATCCGGACCACCAAAAGATCTTCTTCAAATCTTGATACATCTTATTCGCTCCCGGATGCATACTTAAATTACTCCGGTGTCCCTCTTCTAATATCATCTTTTTCAACTCCTCATCATCGGGAATACAAATACGACCACAGAATCTCAAAACTCCAAAATTATCAACCTTGAAATCCTCATTCTCATTCATCATCAAATCGAAAAATTTCAAATCCAACTTTTTCTTTTCACAAAAGGTTGCAAAAAAGTCATTCGTAACACGTAGCATACCAAGTCTCACGCTTCTCGGTGTCATCTCACACACCAAACTCAAGTCTCTAAAATTCTCCAAAAGTTCCCATTCTCTTATCATTAATACGGACATATGTAACAACTTACAACTCAAGGCATCGGCCACCACATTCGCCTTACCCAGATGGTAATTCAAACCAAAATCATAATCCTTCAAAAGTTCTAACCATCTCCTTTGTCTCATGTTCAATTCCTTTTGATCAAATAAATACTCAAACTCTTGTGATCACTAAGAACTTCAAATCTTGCACCATAAAGATAATGCCTCCAATTTTTTAGAGCAAAAACCACGGCCGCTAATTCCAAATCATGCGTAGGATAATTCTTTTCATGCACTCTCAATTGTCTTGAAGCATAAGCTACAACTTTTCCATCTTGCATCAAAACACCACCTAACCCAAACAATGAAGCATCACAAAACACCACAAATGGTTCCGTCAGATTCGGCAAAATCAAGATCGGAGCCGTTGTTAGCCTTCTCTTAAGTTCCATAAAACTCTCTTCACAATGAATATCCCAAATGAAAGCTCTTCCTTTACAAGTCAATTGCGTTAATGGAAGTGCCAACTTTGAAAATCCTTCAATAAACCTCTGATAATAACCCGCCAAGCCTAAAAAGCTTCGAATCTCCGTAACCGATCTTGGAACTTCCCATTGCATTACCGCATCAATCTTGGATGGATCAACACTAATACCACCATCAGAAATAACATGCCCAAGAAAACTTACCCTCGATAACCAAAAATCGCACTTTGACAACTTAGCATACAATTGTTTCTCTTTCAAAATCTATAACACAATCCTTAAATGCTCTTCATGATCCTCTTGAGACTTAGAATAAATCAAAATGTCGTCGATGAAAACAACCTCAAAACGATCCAACTGTTCATGAAAATACGATTCATGTATTCCATAAACACACTTGGCGTATTAGAAACTCCGAATGGCATCACGGAATACTCGTAATGACCATACCGTGTCCTGAAAGCCGTCTTTTGAATATCCTCCTCTTTCACACGAATCTGGTGATATCTTGATCTCAAATCAATCTTACTAAAAACACACGCACCAACCAATTGGTCCATCAAATCATCAATCCTCGGAAGCGGATACTTGTTCTTAATTGTCACCTTATTCAACTGTTGATAATCGATACATAACCGCATACTTCCATCCTTCTTCTTTACTAACAATACCGGTGCACCCCAAGGAGAAACACTCGGCCTAACAAACCTCTTATCCAACAAGTCATTCAACTGCTTTTTCAATTCTACCAACTCTGAGGCTGACATACGATACGGTGCCATCGAAATTGGTCTAGTACCTGGAACTAGATCAATAGAAAACTCAACTTCTCTTTCCGGAGGTACATCCTTAATATCATCCGGAAACACTTCTGGAAAATCACACACCACTGGAAACCTACTTATCTCCACTTCACCTTCCACTGACCACGATGCAAACAAAACAAACAATTGAACTTCGTCCTCTAAAAGTTTCTCCAACTCTTTTGTGGATAGGAAAATCTCTTCTTCACCATCATCCAAAGAAGGAAACCTTACTAACTTATGATAACAATCTATATGAACTCGATTAAATTGCAACCAGTTCATACCCAAAATCACGTCCAAACCTTCCAACGGTAAACAAACTAAATCCATAACAAAATCTTTACCATACATGGTCAAAGAACAACTTACACACACCAAATAAGTAGTTACCGACCCTGAAGCAGGAGTCTCGATAACCATCTCACCACCCCAAGAAGACATAAACAAATTCAAATGCTTAGCGCACTCAAGAGAAATAAACGAATGAGTCGCTCCCGTATCAATAATAGTAACTAAAGGCATACTATTAATAAAGCGTGTACCTTTAATCAAACGGTCTGCACTAGTAGTATCCTTCCCTGCTAATACAAACACCTTTCCGCTCGCCTGAGCTTGCTTTGGTTTAGTACACTTAGTACTAATGTGACCAACTTCCCCACAATTGAAGCACTTCACAACATTCCTTCTACACTCGGTAGTAGCATGTCCAAGACCTCCACAGTTTGAACATTTCACAATATTCTTCCCACACTCAAAAGACTTGTGGCCTAGATCGCCACACTTGTAACACTTAACGGGGCCAGAACTCCCTTCACCAGATCTCCTATCAAAGTTTCCCCTATGTTTTCCCTTATCAGCGAGTGTCACATACGGTTCACTTCTAGCTTGTTGCTTCGCTTTCCTCTTATTAACACTCTTGTAATGTGTAGAACGAGCTCTGCTATCTTCTTCAAAAATTCTACAACATTCAGTCAAATCTGAAAACCTTCTAATCCTCTGATATCCCACAACTTGCTTAATCTTAGGACGCAAGCCATTCTCATACTTAATGCACTTAGAAAACTCAGCAGTAGCAGTAGCATAATGAGGATGAGACTGAACCAATTCCACAAACTTAGCAATATAGTCAACCACTGACATACTAACTTGCTTCAGCTCAAGGAATTCCATCTCCTTCTTTCCCTTCACACTCTCAGGGTAGTACTTCCCTAAGAACTCAGTACGAAAAACTTCCTAAGTTATCTCTTCATCCTCCTCCTCAAGAGTTTGACTTCTACCGACCCACCAATCATTGGCTTCTTCCTTCAGCATGTGAGAACCAAGCCTCACCTTACTCTCTTCAGCACAATCCATAACTCTGAAGATTCTTTCAATCTCCTTCAACCAATTCTGAGCACCATCAGGATCAAATCTTCCTTTTAAGACCGGCGGTTGATTTTTCCTGAACTCATCATTCGCATTCACAATTAGCGCTCCCTGCACCACCCTAGCCATTGCTTCCAAAGCAGCAGCCATAGCATTGTCATTTCTACCAGCCATATTCTGATTGTTCCCAAAGACAACAACAAGATTAAACAAAAGTTCAATCATAACAACATCAAGACAGACACAACTGACTCGAACACTGGCTCTGATACCACTTAATGTAACACCCCCTTTCTATACCCCCAAATAATCAATTAAATCATTTAGGCACATGTTAAAAATTTCATCAGAGTATAATTAAACATGGTATAAAATAGGCATGCCACATTATGCTTGAAATTAAAAACATACAACACCTGCTCATTTAAAGATATGCAACTATGGGGTAGTTTTCAACATAGGGAATTTAATCCTTACACCCATATCTCCAAAGATATAATTACACAGCGGAAACCAAATCAACAACATCAAACATATATATATTCATTCATATATATATATATATATATATATATATATATATATATATATATATCAACAAGTTTGATGCCAACAACAATATTCATGTTTATACAAAACATCCATCCAACAGATACATATACATAATGCATCACAAAAATGGCACTAAGCCAACCTAACTACCCGGTACTACATATCACAGCCGACCGACCAAAAGATGAAGACGAGCTTCACAAAAATATGCCATCCAGCAACCTACTCTACAATGCCTCATAGAGCATCATAAAACAGCAGAAGGGTGAGAAACATTATCATAATAACATTGCATATAATTATATATCTCAACATATAAAATGCATATAAAACATATTCTCACCATAAATCATTCCTCAATCACCTATACACATCGCAACGTGTACATACACAAAATCAAGCATATTCATCATGCACCAATTCACTATTTACATAAATTCATATTATTTATGTTTATTCCTCAATTCTATTCATTCTGCATAAATATACGTCTAGCTATGTTTAATCACACATATACATCACAAATGTATAAATCACATACATATACATATATCAAACATGCATATATACAATCAAGTATATTTTCTTCATACATATTATCATCTCCATAATACTCCAAATAAACATATGCACATTCATGTTTATTTCTGTATATCATAATTAAAATGATAAAATGCAACTCATAGAGACCGACACACGACTCTATGCAGATGCAAATGCGGTACCGACTCAACATTTCAGCAGGTCCACTCAGGAACCAAATGGAATCATCGCTTGTTACCTAAAGTAACTCCCCGTCGGGCACACTATGTTCCCCATTGCTCACACCCCACATGGGCACACAATGTTTATGGATTGCTCACACCCCACACAGGCACACAATCTGATTGCTCACACCCCACACGGGCACACAATCAATGTGAATAAATCACCCATCGCTCACACCCCACACTGGCACACGATGTTTCTGGATTTCTCAAACCCCACATGGGCACACAATCCGATCGCTCACACCCCACATGGGTACACGATCTTGTTGTAGTCATCGCTCACACTCCACATGAGCACACGATGCTACAACGGATTCACAAAGAATCCCACAACACAAGAATACATACATTATGCTTACATGAAAAATGACACACAACATTCTTGAAAATGCATACATATTCACAATATAGTTATGCATTCATCTCATTCAATTTACATACATTCACATTTAATTCAAGCAATGTATCTACTTGCCAAACGACCACAACACAACAATCAAACTCACAATTCCATAATTAGCATAATTAAATTTTAACAGAAAAGTCGGGTAAAAGTCGGCTAAAAATTACATATTTTAGCATCAATAGATTCTACATGTTTTTAGCTTTGAATCGATATAAGGATCACTAAAAACGGATACCCGAAACTAAAGCTACGGATTAAAATACATAACCCCTCAAAAACCTACAGGCTCGCTGAGCGCCCTCTCGCTCGCTGAGCGAGAATCGCCCTGGAACTTTCACTGAGCGAGGGGTAGCTTGCTGAGCGACCACTGCGATTTCCAGAATTTCCAGCTGCGTAACAGTCAACCTTAAACACTCCAAATATCCAAAATACTTCAATAAACATGATCAACAACATATTCTAGCTATCATACTTCGGCTATAACGATTTTCCAACCGATTAATCCATAAATTTCTCACATTTTCTCTCAAACCCTAACTATTCATCTTCTATAACTTCTACCAAATCAAAAACCCACAAAATCTAACACATACATAATCATATACAAGCTTAAGATAACGATGTTTATCATCCTTACCCGATTATTTCGATTCCTAGGAGCAATCTTGAAGCTTTTCCAACTTTCCCTCTTTTCTCTTCTTTTTCTCTTCTCCCCTTTTCTTTCTTCTCTTTTTCTTTCTCTTCTTACCAACTTTTTTTATTTCACTCTTTCTCACTCTTTCTCACTCTCTTATATTCTTTTCTCTCTAATTCTACACTTAACTCTATTCTTTCAATTTCTTTCCAACCAAATATCATTTTCTCACAAAAATACCAATTCTACTAATTTCTAACTTATCATTAATTAACAAATACCTAAAATACCCTCCAAACCAATTTTACCAGAAAATTCACAAAATGGTAAAATCCCACAACATAACATATCATCACATTAATTCTTCAACATAAAATATCATCATAATAATTTCACAAATAAAAAAATTATCATACAAATAAAATAAAAGACTCCACAAAATTGGGAAAATCGAATCGGGGTGTTACAAATCTAACCATGATAGGGCTTTATCTCTAAGGGAAAAAGGAAATAATCTTAAGCGTATCGCCTCAGGAGGAGCTCCATTGGTTTTAAAGGTGTCTGCTAATTGGAGAAAGTTTTTTAAATGTTGATTTGGGTTCTCGGTAGCAAGACCTGCGAATTGTCTCTGCTGTACTAATTGCAGCAGGGATGGTTTAAGTTCAAAATTATTAGCTGCGATAACGGGTTTACTATATTGGAACTAGGTTCCTCGTTTGATGGTTGGGCGAATTCCTTAAGAGGTCTTCGGTTTTGATCTTTGGCCATAGCTCTCCTAATTCTATGGAAAAATAAACGTGCGCAAGCGTAACATTCAGGTACATCTAGAGGGTCTACTAAGCTTCCGGTACTGCGAGTCTTTCGCATTGACCGACAGGTAACAACCTTAGTCTAAACGTTGTAACTACAGGGTATGAAATTTGACGAAATTGGTCCCCGACAACGGTGCCAAAAACTTGATGCGTGTTTTTCGCAAGTGTACGAACACGTCAGAGTAATATAAAAGATTGTCGAATCCACATAGACCAAGAGTCAATCTATCGTATCTGTTGTTATGATGTGTATCTAAGGCAATTGAATATAATAGTTTTAAAGGGTGCGCAATAAAATAGTAATTTAAAATAATTGATAAAGACAGGTTCGAATGCAATTCACATAACCAATTGATAATCTAGTACTTGTTAATAGAACTACTTATGGGCAATGTTTTCTACTTTGAAAAGAACTAATTTAACGGGAACCGTCGCTTTCGCGTATTTAGAACCGAGCTGTACTCCCTAATCAAACCCTCCGATTGTCACGGATAAAAAGGTGCGTACTGCATTAGAGTAGTAAACCTATATTTAAGAAATATAGTATCTTAACTAAGTTGAAAAGTATTGACCTGAATTTCTTAGCAAAAAGAGGTTCTTATGAACCAGACTCTAAACTTCTTAACGCGTCCGAAAATAGTTTTAAAATCTCTTTTCTTTTTAATCTAAAAACTCCTAATGAACTAGACAAAGCACTTTTGGCTATTTTTGAAATAGTTAAAAACAATTAAGTTAAACAGGCGTTGGACGGCTTTTGATCTTACCCAACGGGACTTTAAAGAACATGAAACTTATATTGAAAGTTAAAATATCCCTTAAGCGTTTCTACAAACAGTTGTACAGATTACCGGTTCAATTATGATCCTTACATTCTAACCTTTGTAAATTTAGTTAGACATGGTAAAGTAAAAGTTCATTTTATTATTTTTCATAAAATAATTTAGTGCTAGTGCGGAAAGTAAATAAAAGTAGTGTGAGTACGGGAAAGTAAATAAAAGTAGTGAGAGTGCGGATAATAAAGAAAGTAAAGCGAGTGCGGGAAATAAATGAAAGTAGTGCGAGTGCGAGAAATAAATGAAAGTAAAGCGAGTGCGGGTAATAATGAAAGTAAAGCGAGTGCGAGAATAAAATAAAGTAAAGCAATGCGGAAAGTAAATAAAATGAAGCGAGTGTGGAAAAATAAAATACGAACTGGAATTAAAATGGCGGCAGGATTAACTTCCTCGCAGAGTGCTCCAAGACTCGATCACATAGACGTATACAGACTCGATCACTCGATTGTAGTAACACCCCGATGTGAAGTGATTACTACTTTAAAATTGATATATGCCTAAGAGATTCTAAGTTTGGATATAAAACCGAAATTCTAAAGTCATATTTATATGCAAACTTTAAATGGGAAAAGACTAGGATGCCCCCTCCACTAAAAAGTTGAGGGAAACCACTTTTGCCTTGTGGCGCCCGCCACAGGCTCATGGCGCTCGCCATGAGTGTAAAAAGTTGAAGAAAGTGGGGATCGTGGGCATATGGCAGTTGTGGAATGGTCTTGAGACGTGGCCACGTCAAGGCTGACCCCATGGCGCCAGCCACAGTGGGTGCAGTAAGTGCAAAATGCTGAATTTCTTGATTTTTATTCTTTTCAGCTCCTTTTCTCGATTGAGACCCCGATTACATTAAAAACCTGAAAATAAAGAAAAACAAAGTAATAACATAACATAATAGCAATAAAGACCTAGAATGAATGCAAAATCGGAGTCAGAAATACGGTGAAATTTAGTGTTATCAAACTTCCAGGAAGAATATTTCAACAACATATTTGAACAAGAATAGGTGCCTTCCCGTGTGTCTCCTGTTATCCCCAGTAGAAGTGAAGTTGAAGTTCTTCTCCATCAATAATGACAAAAGATGATTGTCCTCCCCAAGAAGAGGTTTTCTTTCAATACAGGGGCAATCCCTAGCAGTGTAAGAAGTGTCTTTCCTCCCTAGCAGGTTGCTTCCTCAGCAGTGCCATACTTCTGGTTCCCAGCCAAGTCAGAAGTGTCTTCACTTCCTCATCAGAGTGCAAGAAGGGTCCATCTCCAGCAGGGTCTTGGCTCTCCAATCTTAAAGTCAAATTTATTTTTGGCAATAACGGCAGTTCAGAGCTGGTGCATCATTAACAACATTCCCCGCAGAGTTGTTTCCTCCTCACTAGGACTAACCAGATCAATACAGTGATCACCAGTTCTTCCCAGTCAAGCCATCTGGGATACTTCACTACAACAAACAAGACCTTAGACAGCGCTTTTTTTTGCCTTAGACAGCGCTTTAAAGCGCTGTCTAAACCTCCGCTGCTAAAGGTTTAGACAGCGCTTTTAAAAATGTTAAAAGCGCTGTCTATTCCCCCACCCTTAGACAGCGCTTTGGCCAAAAGCGCTTTAAAAGACCCTCTTAATTTAAATTTTTTAGGTACACCTTAGACAGCGCTTTTCAAAAGCGCTGTCTAAGCCCCCAACCTTAGACAGCGCTTTGGCCAAAAGCGCTGTCTAAGCCCCTCCTATTTTAATTTTTTTAGGTATACCTTAGACAGCGCTTTGGCCAAAAGCGCTGTCTAAGCCCCTCCTATTTTAATTTTTTTAGGTATACCTTAGACAGCGCTTTGGCCAAAAGCGCTGTCTAAGCCCCCCCCTTAGACAGCGCTTTTGCCTAAAGCGCTTTCTAATCCCCCCCTTAGACAGCGCTTTTGGCAAAAGCGCTGTCTAAGGTATACGAAACATTTTTTGTAGGATTTGTTTGTAACCACATTTTTTCCAGGTTTATAAACCAGAATTGGTACCTGTTTTCAACCAGATTTTTGCAGTCAATTATCACATTTTATATATGCCATTTTGGCCTTTTTTTACCAAAATTTGGCTAACCAATTCAAAACAAATTTGCCATAAATGTATCAAAATATATACAAATGTACAAATACTACTACAAATGTATCAAAATATATGTTTACATTTATAAGTCATTACATATACTACTACAAATGTACAATTAATTACACACTTTGAGCTCTATCATGTATTGACACCACTCCTCTTTGATTTCATCCACTTGATCCTTTGTATAAGATGCACACTTGAATTCATCAAAGTACTACATAATAATATAACATATTTTGAATTAATTCCAACTATTTAATTATATGAGATATGTGTAAATATAAAAATAACTCATAAGTTAGAAATACATACATCGGTGGGAATCTCTAATCGGCCCAACATGAGAGTATCTCGCATAAACCTCAACATGAAATACCCGCAATCTATTTCATTACGTTGAAGAGGACACTACATATGAAAAAAAAAATATGAATTATAAATCCTAAGTTTTATCAAGTGTAGTCATCACTAATATAATTAAAAACGCGGTAATTAAAAATATACCGCCACTTTAATCCATGAAATGGAGTTGGCGCCCCTCCTTGAGGTCTGGATAACTCGTTGGGCACGAAAAGCTTGTAGGACGCTAATAAAATAAAAATGAAGCAATTAGAACAATTCACATAAACTAAGAAAAATTTTGAACATTCTCACTTACGTGTCAATTAGGTCCTTCATAACCGGGTATGTTGTCCAATCATTTCCTAACGAGTCAAGATAATACACAATTTCTCGGATAGGATTGATTGCGAGCAACAACCAATGTCCACTGTAATGATTAGGCAAATGTTAGATGGTAACTTGGAAAATAATTATAATAGATGAATTTAGAATGAAATGCTAACCCGGTATTAAACGGTATAAAAAACAACTTCTCCGCATCTTTATTCTCCACGAGGATCCGAAGAACGTACTCCGTCACGGTATCCGGTCTACTTATCATTAAACTATAGCTGACGGTCGCGGGTGCTAAGAATCCGAATGACACGTCCAAACCATTGGGGCGCATAAATTTGTCATACAAAAACCTAATATAAAAACATCATTAACATAAAGTAAACATCATTAAAGTAAGTTGTTTAATTAATAAAACAAAGTAGTCCGAATTTACCTAACATATGTATTGACAACGGTGACGCCGATTTCTTCACGACCAAAAACTTGCATGAAGTCCTCATTACCAATCATTTGTTCGTAATCAAAGCCGAAAATCCCTACCTCCATAGGTATAGTCCGAACACCTCCGGTCGGTATATCGGTCATCTCTAGAAATGTCCTGAGGCACGACCTATACTTGGTGGTAGGTTTTTTCCTAGCTACGGACTTCTTAGCACCAGAACTTTGTACCCGTGCGGAGGCGTTGCTAACCTCCTTTTTTTGTTGTGCGGAGGCATTGCTAGCCTCATTTTCTTGAACCTACATGTCATATAAATAGTTAGATCAAATTAAGAATGTAACAACTTCCATGAATATATGTCATATAATTGTATATTACCTCTTTTCTTGAAACCGTGGACTCGGTATGCCGTGGAATCGCAGTTTCTTTTGATTTGGATTGTGTGGGAGTCTATTTAACATAGGAAAATATGTAAGTAAAATTTTAAGCATAAATTTTAAACTTTGAATATACCAAGGAAAGTTAACATAAGTTTTAATCATACCTCATATCCTACGCATATGAGGTTTGTCGGCCATGCAACAAACGAACCTACAGCTTCGTGCACCGTTGTTGCATCCGAATCATCGCTAGGATATGGTAATGCTGCATTCGGCTCAACTGCAATATCAACTGATACCTTCAAACATCCAGCAGGGAGCTCTCTAGTGTGGAGTAATACTCCGCTAACGTTATGCACTTTTCCCTTGCCAACCATCCGATAGTATGGTGACGACAAATACAGCTGACAATGGGAAATGCCCTAAAACCAATAATAACAAGAAATCGTTAATGTGTATATATGTCAAATACATAATTTAAGAAAATAGTTCAATTTAAGACAATTATATGTAATTACCTCTGGAATGTTCGGCTGAAAGGTACAGTTGATACTGTCTTTGTCCGAAGCATCTCTGTATACTGTTGAGGCGCTAGCCTCTCTTTCTCTCCTCAATGCATCAAGCTCAGCTTGCATGGCTTCCATTCTTGCATGAAGCTCCCGATTACTAGGAGCCTTTCCTTTTTTAATACTCATGGAGGTCGGAGTGACTCCAAATCCCTTACCCCTCACCCGACCAGAGTACTCAGGGACATCCAATGCCCGACCAAGTATGCTCCTAGTATCATCGGGAGATAAAGACTGAGATAGCTCCTCCTGAAAAATCAGATGAATATCGTACAATTGTCAAATATTTGTGTATAAAAATGTTATTCAATTAATGAAAAAATGTTATACTTACACATTTCTGGTATACTTGTAAAACTTCTTCTTGAGGAACTCCAGATTTGCCCACACGGGCTTCCTTCCACAAAACATGTGCAGGAAGAGATGATTCTGAACTTCCCTCCTTCTGCAGCTACACATTAAGTCATACAATTTTATCAGATAAAACTAATATATGATGAACAAATTTGTTATCGCAATTTATAAATACTTACCATGGATTGTTCTAACCGTCCATATCCGACACGTCCTTTTCGATACGGATATGCGGGACTTGCTGCTCTTTCCCGATTTGTAGCACTTATTCTTTGAAAAACCGGGTCTTGTCTTTTGGATTTGAAAGCTTCCCATTCTTCAGCCGATATCAAACTTTCATATTTTTTGGGAAGCTCCGCATCCACAAAATTACCATCCGCATCCTTAAGGAACTTGGATGATAAAAATGTTCGAAACCCTCTTAGAAGCTTTCCGGCCAATTTCATACAAAAGCCTCTTCTTTCATCTTCGATGTTAAAACATCGCTAAGAAAAACATACAAATTGATAGTTAGTATCGGTAATTGAAAAAACATAATTGAAAAAACATGATTGTACCTTTATCTCACTCCAAATTTTATCTTTGGACTCTTTCAGCTCTTTGTTTCTCCAATCATCACATGTAATGGGAATTTCATTCCTTACTAGTGCACCGATAAAACTAGTTAAGGTATGCCCATTAGGTTCTATAAGCTGTCCCTGGGTGCTCCAATAGACATCTAGTATGATGCCTCGAGATCTTCCTTGGACCACCCTTCTCATTACTGTGATGCCTCTTCGAATTTCTTCTTCCGCGGATACTTTTTTAGGAACTTCCTCAGGTTGGTCATCAGCCATGTCTAACCTGTAATAAACCAAGGAAACCATCAAATATCAAATATAACTTATAATCAAAGCAATTGAAAACAAAAAAATAAAGAAATCATGCATTATCATATATAACTTATAATCAAAGTAATTGAAAACAAAAAAATAAGGAAATCATGCATTATCACATATAATCAAAACAATCGAAAAAATAAAATAAAGAAACCATGGATAATTTACCTAAGTCACTAACATCTCTTTCTTTTCTTTGTTGAAATATTAATCACTTGTTTCTTAGCAATGCGTACGGATGAATTGATCCAAATTCCCTCATTATGATCGTTTCTTATATATGACTCATCCGGTATAAGATCCTCAACTTCATCATTTCTATTCAACTCATTCCGTCTAATGCATGACTCATTCTCAACATCAATATCACATTGATCGACACCGCTATCATCAGTCACTTTGTTAGAGAAAAGCACTATAGACCATTTTGTACTCTTCGGGTCATTCACATAGAACACTTGTTTAGCCTGAGATGCTAGAATAAAAGGTTCATCTTTGTACCCCACCCTAGTAAGATCAACTTGCAAAAATCCAGACTTATCCATTCGTATGCCACTATTATTCACCCACTTGCAACCAAAGATGGGAATCTGAAACTTCTCGTAATCAAACACCCAAATGTGCTCAATAACTCCAAAATACGACAGATTTGCATATTTGGGGTTTAAGTCCTTCATGCTTGATATATGCATTGCTTCAGCTAGCACGGTGACACCACTATTTTGCATAGTACTCTTATCATCTTGTTCTTTGGTATAAAATGTGTATCCATTAATTGAATATGCGCTATGAGAAAACACATGTAAACTTGGACCATATGCCAAACATCTCAACCTTTCTGTTACCGAAGAAGGATCTGAAGAGCGCTTCAAATAAATATGATCCTTCAACCATTGTATGAAACTTTGATTGTGCTCTATAACTATCCAATTTTCATTTCTGTTCGGATTTAACCTTCGGAGTACATCCTTGTGCATTTCAACATATGGCTCAACCTCATTATTATTGTGCAGAACATACAAATGAACTTGATCCCGTTCATCCCTTGATATTGTCACAATTTTATTCCCAATTAATTTTTTACCTTCCATTTTGTCGAAAATCTGAGCTCTGGGGAGTCCAATCGATTGAACGTTAGACAAATATTCAGTACAAAACTCAACAGCTTCTTCAACAATGTATCGTTCAACAATACAACCCTCTGGTCGACTTCGGGATTTCACGTACCCTTTTAATATTTTCATATACCGTTCAGCAGGGTACATCCATCTCATATAAGCTGGTCCACACAACTGTGTCTCTTTCACAAGATGAACAACTAAATGAACCATTATGTCAAAAAAAGAAGGAGGAAAATACATTTCAAGCTCACACAAGGTAATTACAATCTCTTTTTGTAGTGTTGGTAACATCTCGGGATCGATCACCTTACCACAAATTGACCTAAAGAAAAAACACAATTTAGTTATGGAACTTCTTACTTTTTCTGGCAAAATAGAACGTATACCGATCGGTAGAAAATGTTCCATTATAACGTGACAATCATGTGTCTTCAAATTCTTCAACTTGAGGTCTTTCATAGAAACAAGTCTTCTGATATCAGATGAGTATCCTTCTGGAACCTTAACTTCACTCAGAAACTTACACAAATTTTTTTTCTCCTTTCTAGATAAAGTAAAAGCAGCAGGTGGTAGATATGTTCGTCTTCCTTTCTTCACGGGTGCTAATTCAGTTCTCATTCCCATTTTTAACATGTCCTCCCTTGCTTTAAGGCCATCCTTAGACTTGCCTTTTATATTGAGTAATGTACCGATAACACTTTCAAATACGTTTTTTTCAATATGCATAACATCGAGAAAATGTCTCACGTACAAAGACTTCCAATATGGCAATTCAAAAAATATCGACCTTTTCTTCCACCCACCTTTCACAATCTTATGTGCAAAAGGCTTGCCAAACTCAGTACGCACATCTTTCACCTTTTCAAAAACTTGTTCACCTGACAATGCGGGTGGAGCTCTACGATGTTCGGTGTCTCCATTGAATGCTTTTCTCCACCCACGGTAATGATGTTTAGAATGTAAGAATCTACGATGACCGAGAAACACATTCTTCTGGCAAAGTTCCAATCGGATCGTATCGGTTCCGTCTTCACAAACAGGACACGCACGTTGACCCTTAATGCTATACCCAGATAGATTCCCGTATGCTGGAAAATCATTAATTGTGCCAAACAACATCGCCCTCAGATTGAAACTTTCTTTCCTATATCCATCATAAACCTCCACACCGTTCTCCCACAAAATCTTTAAATCTTCGATCAGAGGTGTCAAGTATACGTCTATGTCATTACCTGGTTGTTTAGGCCCAGAGATTAACATAGATAACATCATGTACTTACGCTTCATACATAGCCACGGAGGTAGGTTATAAATCATAAGAATCACAGGCCATGTGGTATGTGAAATACTTTGAAGACCATGTGGGTTCATTCCATCAGTAGATAATGCCAATCGAAGGTTTCTTGCTTCTGATCCAAACTCAGGATAATCATTATCAATCTTCGACCACTGTGGTGAATCAGCCGGATGCCGATACTTTCCATCGGTGATTCTTTCATCTGCATGCCAAGTAAGATGTCTTGCATCGGTTTCACTACGAAACATGCGCCTAAATCTCGGAATTATCGGAAAATACCATAAGACTTTTGCGGGAGATAATTTTTTCTTATATCGAGACAAACCGCATTTGGGGCACTCAGTTAACGTTGCATATTCGTTACGAAACAAAATGCAATCGTTAGGACAAGCATGTATCTTATCATAGCTCATGCCAATAGAGCACAACATTTTTTTTGCCTCATAGGTTCGATTAGGAAGAACATTATCATCTGGTAGCATTTCTCTCATAAGGGCCAACAACTCTGTGAAACTTTTATCCGACCATCCATTGCCCGCCTTTAAGTTGTACAACTTTAATACCGCAGAAAGTCTTGAGAATTTAGTGCAACCTTTGTACAACGGTTTCTCTGCATCGCTTACCATCCTCTCAAACATTTCAGGACAATCATGAAGATCTTCTTCCAGTGCTTCTACAATCTCTTCAACTCGATCACAATCATATGTTTCCGTGTCTTTGTCGTATGAAGCATAGGTCGTATTACTTTTTCCACTCGATTCAACATTCCCGTTAATTTTCTCACCATGAAATATCCAACACTGATAACTCTGATCAATTCCATGCCTCAGCAAATGCGATTTCAATCCATGTGCGTCAACCTTACCAATATAACAACAACGCAAGCAAGGACAATGCATTCGTCTGGGGTTTTCAGCGTGTTGAACAGCATACTTAACGAATTCCGCAACCCCACTCTCGTACTCTTTGGTCATTCGATCGGCACAGATCCATGTTTTATCCATGGTTTTCCTACTGATTAAAGTAAACAATCAATCCAGACGAAAATACATAACTAAGGTAGTATCATTGAATATCCTAACAATTTTAAAGTTCAATTCATTTTAAACTTCAAAAACCTATACATAACCAATGTTAATATAAACGCCAATAACGTATCCGATACGCCAATATACCAACTTATAATTATTTTGTGCAGAGGAAAGGAGAATCATTTTCATACTAGTTTAATAGGATGGTATGAACTGAAGAATAATGCAAAGGGCAATATTTGGTTACATAGGGTGGCTCTTCACCATAGCTATACCCACTTGCAAAATGAAGTACAAAGTTGGACTAATTGGATCTAGGAACTCATTCAAAAACACCATGCCATGGTCACATGGTTCTCTTGGAATGACTTTGTTAAAGAGAACTATTGATAAGTTAAAATAAGAAGTCTAAGGCAATAAAATAAAACAAGCTTTGAATGGTACAATTGTATTGTACGACTACTAGACTCTTAGGGCAGTTTGCATTGGAAACCATAGTCCATACACATGACACACAACCTATTTAACTCACTTTAATAATTAATTATTTACTTAGGATCTTAGTCCTAATCATAACTTATTAAAAAAACCAACCCCAAATGGACTTAACCTACAAAACAAGGGAGGGTAATGTTCAGTTTCATTAATCACTCACATGCCATGTTCAGATTACAACAACTAGACACTAGTGATAGTGATCACAAGTACATATTTATTCTATATCATAAAAGAATACTTCATCTTTATCAAGAAAAAGAATACTTCACATTGCTTATAAAATGTAATAAAATTTATTTAATTTTCTCAAGATAATCAATTGTAAATTTTCACAAAGAGGAGAAACCAGAGATTTTTTTGTTTAATTCAAAACCAGGGACTTTCTCATTGGAAAATATCACAATTCACACATTTTCTTAGCCAACAGATTTTGCATGCTTCTATTTGGGAAATGTAGTTTTTTCTGTTACACTCGGAAAATGCAATTGAAAACTACAAATTTAAAATTAAAAAAAAAAATGTAATTGTAATGAGATGAATGGAATAAAGCTGTAGAACAAAAGATTGACAATGAAAGTCCAAAAGGATTCTCTATCTTTCTCTCATACATACCGAAATAACAGAGCATGAAAAAATGATAAAATGCAGAACATACCGAAATGAAGGATTCTTCAAACACTTTCAGAAATGAAATATTCTCAAAAAACCCTTGCAATGCCTGAAACCATATGCAAAAAGAAATGAAGAACAAAATCTGAAATGGCTTGAAGAACAAAACGCAGAAGAGAAACGAAAAACAAAACGCAGAATGAGATGAACATACCGCAGTAGAACTGAAGAACTGAGACCGATTCTTCAAACACAAACACTTTCTGGTATTGAAACCGAATGCTTTCAATGTACTCTCGTTCGCAGTTAGGGTTCGCTGGAGAGGTTTAATCGCTGGAGAGGGAAAACAGAAAGAACAGGAACGAAAATAGAAGTCTGAATTTTAATTTTAATAACACCTTAGACAGCGCTTTTGTGGAAAGCGCTTTCTAAGATATACCTTAGACAGCGCTTTCCAAAAGCGCTTTCTAAACCCCCCCTTAGACAGCGCTTTTGGTTTTAAATATTTTTTTAATTGAAAGACATTAAACAGCGCTTTCTCAAAAGCGCTGACTAAGGTCTATATTTAAAAGCGCTTTCTAAAAGCGCTGTCTAAGGGGGGGTTTTAGACAGCGCTTTTAGAAAGCGCTGTCTAAGACCCCCCCTTAGACAGCGCTTTCGTTATATTTTTTTAACATTTTCCGTGTTTTATTTTTAGTTTAAACTTAGACAGCGCTTTCTTTTAAAAGCGCTGTCTAAGATGCGCTGTTAAAAAACCTTTTTGGCGTAGTGCTTGCAGTCTCCTTGTCAGGAGATCCTTTTGCATTCGCATACGCATAATCATCATTACATTTGCATCCTCCAACGCGTATCATTTCCATCATCATGGAGCATTACGCCATAAATCCAAACATACGCATGCCAACATGGGCCAGATTTGAGGTATATTACATACGACCCGTAACATCTTCCAACCTGAAGTACTCCCCACAGAAGATACTTATACCATTTGCCAGACACCTTTGGCTTTCCAAGTCAATGTTTGTCACCTTTCAACGGCTTAATTCGCTCAGCAGTCACGTGTCAAACCCTGTTTCGCCAACAAGCACCTTTTTGTGGCTTGATTCACTCAGCAGTCACGTGTCAAGCACTGTTACGCCAACAGGAACCTTTCTTTGTGGCTTGATTCGCTCAGCAGTCACATTATCGAGTCCCATTCTGCTAATGGTCTCGTTAAGCCCTGTTTTGCCAACAGGCACCTTTCTTTGTGGCTTGATTCACTCAGCAGTCACATTGTCGAGTCTCATTCCGCTAATGGTCTCGTTAAGCCCTGTTTTGCCAACAGGCACTTTCTTTGTGGCTTGATTCGCTCAGCAGTCACATTGTTGAGTCCCATTCCGCTAATGGTCTCGTTAAGCCCTGTTTCGCCAAAAGGAACCTCTCTTTGAGGCTTGATTCGCTTAGCATTCACATTGTCGAGTCTCATTTCGCTAATGGTCTCGTTTTTAAGCCCTGTTTCGCCAACATGCACCTTTCTGTGGCTTGATTCGCTCAGCAGTCGCGTGTTAAGGCCTGTTTCGCCAAAAGGCACCTTCTTTGTGGCTTGATTCGCTCAATAGTCACATTGTCGAGTTCTGTTTCGCTAACTGTCTCTTTTTTTAAGCCCTGTTTCACCAATATACATCCTCTCTGTGGCTTGATTCGCACAACAGTCACAATGCAGGTTATTGCAATGATTCTATTCCACCTGGTTCTATTTCCACCACCTATTCAAAAAAAAGGCAGATGACATTTCTCTTATCCATCGAGTTCAAATTTCCAGGTTTTATTCGAGTATTCAATCACTCCATACCTTGAACGTCTAAAAGTTGTTGCAATTATTCATTCAGGCTTGCAGATGATTGAATAGGGGCAGCTGTAATACCTCAAAATTTGCCCTCATATTTATTACCATCTAATTGACTTCATGCTTCACATTTCATTTGAATCTCTCCATTAGGTTATAACATCATAACCATGCATTTTCATTGGCTCTTGAGGCATGGGATCAAGCATTCTCTTGTGACTTGATTCTCCTTGTTCAGAGGAGATACATCTAGATGTGGTGCACTCAAGACTGATACAAAGGTTGAAATCTCATCATGGTGAACAGTTTCTCACAAAGCATATGGATTTCAGAGGGTGTTTAATTCGGAATATACTTGAGGTACTGTTATAGAGCTTGGAAAGGAAGATTTGGATCCATTCATATGAAGTAATGTGTCATTGACCTAGTTAGGGTGAGCAGTTCATCATTCTTCGTCATTACACTTATAAGATCCTATTGCAAGTGGAGTTCGATTACAATTCAAAGAGATATGTTTGATGACCTCCATACCATTAATCGATTTAATTAGATTTATTATTAATTGAAGTTTGCTTCTTTTAATAGTAAATTTAGTTATTATCTTTTTGGGCCTTAGTTACAAGATTCACACGTGGCCCATATCTTCATAAGTTCACACTTGGCCCATATTTTCGTCTCAAGCCCAATTACCCAAATTATCCATATTAATTCTAGTTCCATTTCATTATTAAACCACATTTTCTATCCATTTTTTTTGTTAAATCCAAAATAAAGATAGCTCATATTAACCAATTTTAAGTCTATGACCCAATTCATGTTTTAAACCGAATCCAATTCCATTTTAAAGCCTCTCCAAGCCAAATAGACATTTCATTGTTACATCCAAATATACTCAATTTTTTATATCACTTTTCTTTCAAAAAAGGGGGGAGGGAACCCATAGAAGACTTGTTTTAATCATATCCATTTTTACCCATGATAAAAACCATATCTAATCTTCAATAACCATTAATCCACAACCATTAAGTGATCTACATTTAAATCAATACATTTTACAAGTGCTAAATGCTGGAAAAAATGGAATACCTGTGAATTGATAAGACTTTAATGTGACTCTAAAACTGAGGATAGTTCTTTTACATATCCGTTCACAGGAAAAAAAACTTTTAAAGTGATTTATACAAGGGGCCCATTACATAAAATAGAAAGGAAAAAGTGAGAATTCTTACATAGATACAACCAAACAAAAATCAAAGAGTTTGCTACGGAATTTTTGGGAGGAAATTCTTCTTCCCATTCCCACTTCTGATTCTCTTCAGTCGTCAGCATCCTCGCCTTCTCATCATCGATCTTCGGAGTTCTTCGTCAACCTTCATAATCCACAAGCATTACCTTCACAATTCAATTACAACAAAAATCATATCAAAGAAAATGTGTCACAAAAACTCAGTTACAAGGAATTGATAGAATTCAAAAAGAAAAAAATAATAAACAAGGAAAATGTCTCAATAGATGAAAATATATAACAAAAGGGAAAATTCACAACCAGAAGAATAAGGATGATATAACAGAAGAATTGATGTCATGGCATAAAAAGCATCATGGAAAGATGATGATTCTGCTTGTTCTGGTTTTATTACGGGTGGATGGAAGAGTGAAGATGAAAGACTTGTCTGTGGGTATTCAAGCTTTAGGGGAAAGAGAGGGACCATGACAGATTTCTATGATGTTAAGACATCAGTCATCAACGGTCATTCAGCGAGCTTATTTGATGATCATGGTGGTTCTCGTGCTGCTGAGTATTTGAAAGATCATTTATTTGAAAATCTCACCAAGCATCCAAAGTTTTGGCGGATACTAAATTGGCTATGAGTGAAATATATCAGCAGACGGATGCTGAGTTTTTGGACTCTGTAAAAGATAATTTCCGGGACGACGGTTCTACTACTTCAACAACTGTTTTGGTTGATAACCACCTTTATGTTGCTAATGTTGGAGATTCTAGAACTGTAGTATCAAAAGTTGGAAAAGCAATTTTCTCTCTTTGAGGATCATAAGCCTAATAGAAGTGACGAATGAAAGAGAATTGAGAATTTTGGGGGTGTTGTCATGTGGATAGATACTTGGAGGGTTGGAGCGGTGCTAGCAATGTCTCGTGCATTTGGAAATCGTATGCTGAAGTCGGTAGCAGAACCTGAGATCTAGGAGCAGAAAATAGAATCGAGCGAAAAATCAGTTCTAACTCATGACAGAATTTTACAGCAAAATGATCATAGGAAGAAAATCAAAACTCATAACAGAAAATAACAAACTCCTAACCGTTTTTTTTCTTCTGGAAACTTCATCTGGATTCTTCACAAGTTCACTTCTATAAAACTGAATTTGGCTTCTTCTATTTTTCTTCTTCTTCAGAACTTCAATTCTTCTTCTTCAATTCCTTCACAACTCCTTCTTCTTCTTCTTCAATTTCTTCTCACCACTTCTTCTTCTTCAATCATTCACCATTCTCTTCCTCAAATCTTCTGCAACCTCAAAACTTCCATTTCCACCTTCTGAAATCACTGACGAATTGACCTGCATTTGTTAGCGACATCGAAACGGAATTAGCAAAAATCATTCATAGTCTACATCAAAGCGTAAGTTTCAAGAACTTTCAATTGCAGCAATACCGAGTCGAAGACGAAGACGGAAGAAGAATGGAAGGGAAAGTAGAAGCAAATACCTGAATTTCATTTCGCTCGCAGCATCGGTGTCGATTGAAGTAGCATCCAAACAACAAACGTAACCTCCCTCTGATATCATCTGCGCAGTCGTGATTAACATGTACGAATCCAAGCTCCTTTTGACATAGCTGATTGTCGCGTGTTGATGATTTGATATCCTTGGTCTTGATCGCACGTTACGATCACGCTTGATGTTGTTTTTGTTCCGATTCAAATTTGAGGAAGATGAAAGTTAGGTTTAGAAAGGGGAATTTAGGTTATGTTTGGGTTAAGAGTGAAGAGTAGGATATGGTGTTCATGTTCGGTTTTCCGATTAGAAATTGTTTGGGCCAGAAAAGGAGAAGTAGATGGTGGCGGCGCCGTGACGGAGGGATGGTTGAAGGTGGTGGCGGCAAAAGGGAGAAGACGAAGACCTATGGATTCTATTTTTTCCCCTTTCATTCAGTATTAGTTTAGGTTTGTTGTTTCAGAATTTTAATTATAAGAATAAAAATTAAGTTTATGGAAAGTTAATGAGAATATTAGGAAATTAACAACCATAAAGAGAATTAATCCATGATAATGAGCATTAATTCGCTTAATCTACCATTAAGATTCCATTGTGATAAGGTTGGAGATTGTTGTGGTTCCAGCCACACCGGCGGTGACACTTGTCACCGTCTGGTTGGCAGTTCGTGTGGTCGTTCCTGTGGGTGGCAGTACACCATAGCATTCATAAGCATGCATTTGTGATTCCCTTGATGAAAATACCATAGGAAGACTTTTAGATCAACGATCCATAGTGAGTCAATGATTTTGACTGAAGTTGCATGTGATGGACCCTCAAAAGCTTGCGCCATTGGGCCTCAAATTATTGCTATCTGCACCCCATTCAGCAAGCCCATTGGAGTTTTAACTTCAAAAAAACTTCTAGATGCACCCCCTCATTTTAATTTTTTGTTTTAGTATAGTTGATTTTAATCCAGAAAAAATAGAAAAACTCATGATAAAATTCCATAAAAACTCCAGTGGGTTCATAATTCAATTTAGAACTTTTCTTCATTTTCACTTTCTGAATTTTGGTATTTTTCAATTTAATTTCGATTTTCCATTTAATTAGTGTTATATTGATTTCTTTCTTGAACACTTTATTTTGTGCATTTTCTTTCTCCCATCTCCTGTATGATTTTGGTCACATTCTTTTTGCTATGATTAGAGGACTAGTAATAGGACCTGGAATAATTTTTGTTATATTTTTTAGGCCATTTTACCATTGTTTTGGTAGCTTAGTTCATGTAAAATTGTGAATAGATCTTAGGTAGATTTAAGTGACCATTTGACATAGTTAGACTAGGAATTTTTAGGATATTTTTAACATAATATTATAGTCAGGTTAAGGACCTTAGGAATTTAATTTCACATTTTTCCCAGGAATTTTACTATTTTTTAGAGCATTGGTTTTAGACCATTTTTTACATTGTAAATCCCTAGTTTAGCTTAGGATTTTATGGTTCATTAAGATTTAGTTTAATTCGGTTTAATCTTAGGATATTAGGATGACTTAGTATAGTTTAGCTACTGATTTTAGAATATTGATATTAAGTGAATTCCTTTAGTTTTAGGACTTAGGCTTAGAATTCCCATTGAGAGTACTTACATGAGGTTTAGCCTTATTTTAGTTTTATGCTTTAATGTACGTTTTCGAACTAATTTTCTTCTTCTTTTTATGTTTTTTTCCTTAATATTGGTATTTTCACTTGTATAGGTTTCCCCCATTTCTTAGAGCCAACTTAACTTCCTTAGGAAGTAAGTTGAATTCTAGTAGTTTTCTAGTTTTCTTTTCTTCCTTAGGATTAGAAAAACCTCACAAACCATTAAGACCACTTTTGTATATAATAATTAAATTAGGATTGTGTCTTAGTTCCCTTAGTGTTTGCCTTTTTCAATTTGAGTCATTCTTTCTCACCTCATAAAGAAAATAATAAAAATACTTAATAAAAATTGAACGTTCTTATACGCCATGAGACTTTGTTGAGGAGTACTTATATGCGTCCTGTTTCGAGGAGAGGTGTAAGTATTTACCACGATGGATAGGTATTAGTATGAGAATGTTCACAAAAAAATTCAAAACATTTCTCATAAAATACAAAAACAAACAATAAGCGACTATCCTGCGGGAAATTCTTTTCTCACCTCATTCATTCTAAACGCGAACTTGCGACGACTTGTCTCGCATGCAAGACTGTAAACGCACTCGTAACAGACGAGCCTGCTACACCTGAGCATAGACATACGTAGTTTCAACGCATAAAAAACACCAACAAATAGTTCCCGCCTTAGTTAGGCGAACTACGTCGACTTTGATCCTCATTATCCCGATGAGGTACGTAGGCAGCGGGGTAGGGCCCGTTTGAGCACATTCTTTATTTTCCCTACATTTTCCCCATTCTTTCTTTCTTCTCTCTTTTCCAGTTCCTTTTCTCATTTCCATTCCCATAGCAGTTAGCAGTTCTTTTGTTCAGCAGTTATATTTTTTTTACCCTTTGAAACAAAACAAGCAAGCGTGGATCCTGTAGGGTACGAAGGATGGTCTGGGGTGCTAATACCTTCCCATGCCGTAACCGATTCCCGAACCCAGATCTTTGGTTCGCAAGGCCTTGTCATTTCCTTCTTCCTCAAGTTTGTGCAGCATTACCTTTCCTGTTCCTTTGGGATAAAAATGCCTGGCTGGCGACTCTACCTTTTCCGCGCCACTTTCGTGTTTGTACTAGGATGAAAATCCCAGGAGTGACAACGACATATGATTCCGACATTGAATAACAAGATACACATCTTTTGGGATATTAGGGTTTTTTTTGGGGAGATGAACAACACAAACTGATGAAGAAGAAGAACGATGAGAGAGAGAGACCAGAACCATGGAAGATACATATTTAAATTATATTTATGTTTTTATTTTGAAAATATATTATCCAATTAATTTAAATAGTATATGATATTAACTATGATCAGAATCTACAACGGCTGCTGACGCTGACGTGGATCTTGAAGTCTTTACTCAGTCATCGAGGAGAATGGGGGTGTACCTGCAAGGTACTCCGATGCCAAAGTTGGTGCGGGAAAAAGAGTGTGAAATTACAAGTAAAAGTGTTCAGAGAGTGAATATTTGATCTTTGATCCTCTCATGTGAGAGGGTTTATATAAAGAGCCCCCGGGGCTTGGCCAATGGTTCCTATTTTGGGCATGGATCGTGGATCCCCCGAAAATAGGTAATTTCCAGAAAATAGCCATTGGAAGAACATACCTGGTCGGACTGGAGATACGTTGAGCATAGAGATATCCGAGCAGGAGTGGCCTTTGGACAAATTTGGGTGACTTCTGCTGGTGTCGAGTAGAAGTCTGGAATAAGCAGAGAGACCCGACCACAGGCAGCTATGGTCAACAGGTTCTCCTTGGCTGAGAGCAGGGAGCCAGTGGGCCCCTTTGATATTTGGACTATTGTGCCGCCCCATGAGCAGGAGAGGATTGGGCCATGCCTAATCATTGGGTCAGTCCAGAATAGTAACCCCCCAAATCCATGCTTCTGGTCATAGAAGTGATGACTTAAGTGTGGTCGGCTAGGTGAGGGGTGAAGCTGAGACTTACTATATTTTTTAATTAACTGGATCAGTTTAGCTGAAGTCGTGCATATCTGGTCTCCTAAAGTGTAATCGTCAGACGAGGATTCCAACAGTTGTGCTGAGAGGTTACGCCACACATGCGTCTGGGAAAGTGTGCATATTTAATGCGTAATGATGGCTATTATGCGGCCGTCCCTAGGAAATGAGGGTGTCATTTATAGGTTATAGGTCCCACGTTCCCACACATGTGCTGATGGAGGCTATAAATAGGGCGTTGAGCTTTTGTTTCATACTTTTCGCTCTTTGTTTTCCTGCTCGACGAAGTCAAGTCCCTGAACTCCGCCACTAGCCACCTTCTGATGTCGTACCTTACGGGGAATACCAACCGAACACGTAGAACATCTTCTAAAACTCGTAAGTTTTGTCATTCTTTATCTTTTTATGCTTCTAATTCCTACTAATAGTGTAGATGCGTGCGTTTAGGGTGAAATTTAGGGTTAATAGGACCCATAGTTTAAACTGTTAGGGTTCCAATGCAGTGTCCTCTCTTTCGTTTGGTGGCTACCATGTTTTACATTGTCGTCGTTATGACACTTAGGGTCTTTCATTATCGTCCCTGCAGTCCTGCACGGTGGCTCCGGTGGAGTTTCAACCGGAGTTCTGGGTTTTGGTGTGGTCACACCTGCTAGGTTATGTGAATTAATAGCTTTGCTATGTTAGTATTCTCCCTTCCCCGTGTGAATACCTGATCGTTACGACGATTGTGGCCTGTTTGGAATAAGGGTTTAGATCTAGGACAACATCCTTGTTCCTTAGTGTGCCCTTTCACTTGATCAGTGATGGAAGGGTGGATTTGATTTAACTCCTCGAATTCATATTTACTTTCACTACTTTTCAGGTGTAACAATGTCAAACGATGCACCCATTAATATGGATGTCGAGAATCTTTCTAGCGACACTACTTCGTCCCCAAACAGCTTCGAGGAAATAATGTCGGGGAGAAGCAACCCGTCTTCAAGTGATATAGATGAGACTACCTCAACTCGGGTTGATCCGGCTAATCCCGAAGAGGATGACGAGGAGGAGAAGAACATTCCTATTAAAGAATGGGTTACTGAGGAGTCGTTGATCATCCAATCCATATATTCCCAACCCATGGAGGGTCCAGATCCTGTAGTCGGGGAACCCAAGGACTGGCTTGTTAGGTACCCTGGCTTGCGTGACCGTATTTTCTAGTCGTACAGGCCCAACAGATTCCCTATGTACGACATACTATTCAAGGAGCTCAAGTTTAGACTCCCCTTTTTCGGACTTTCAACAGTCTATAGTTGTGCATTCAGATCTTTCATCGACGCAGCTATATCTGAACTCTTTTGCATTCATACGAGCCTTCGAGATGACCTGTGGGTATTTGAAGATTGTGGCAACGCTTCCTCTATTTTTCACATCTTCCTCCTCTAGAGGCAGGTTGTACAAGGGAGATATGGTTGGGTCTCCCTTAAGCAGAAGAAAAAGATCTTCAAGGCGTTCAGAACTCTTGTAAGTTCTAGGGGTGGATACTGATGATGAAGGAAATGTTTTGTTGGACGAGGAGGGGAATGAGGTTCCCCATCTTATGTTGAGATTCCATTTCTCTTGGTCGTGTGACCATTTTTTGCGTGGGATAGAAGAGTTTCTGGCTATAGCGTCTGAGCTGAGTGAGGAGGATCAGACCAACTATGACGTCCTTATGAACTACTTTTTCCTTGTACAGCCAACTTGACTGATAAGCGGCATCTCTCATTTCCTCCAGCTCACTCAACTGTACTTTTCTTTTTGTCCCGGCCAAGGTTGGATCAAAATTTAAAAACTTCAAAGCCCATAAAGCCTAGTGCTCCATTTCAACTAGTAAATGGCATGTTTTGCCATAGATCATTTGAAATGAAGTTAAGCCTATTTGTGCTTTGTATGAGGTGCGATATGCCCACAAAGCTTCGTCTAACTTTTGAAACCAATCCTTCCTAGACCCCGAAACAGTTTTTTCCAAAATCTTTTTCACTTCCCTATTTGACACTTCGGCTTGCCCATTTTGATTGGGGATGGAAGGGAGTTGCAACCTTGTGTGATACACCGTAATGTTTTAAAACACTTTCAAGATGTGCATTACAAAAGTGTGACCCTCCATCACTAATCAACACACGAGGGGTTCCAAAACGGGCAAAAATGTTTTTCTTGAGAAATTTAATCATTGTTTTGCCATCCGCCCTCGGTGAAGCAATAACTTCCACCCATTTAGAAACATAATCCATAACAACCAAAATGTAATCATTTGTGAAAGATGGTGGAAATAGGCCAACAAAATAAATTCCCCAGCAATCAAAGACTTCAACCTCTTGAATATTCTGGAGGGGCATTTCATCCCGCTTTCCTTTTGTTCGCTGATGTTTTTAGCAAACAACCTCTGGTTTACCAATTCCTTGGAAAAGGGTTACTTGCAGGACCAACCACACAAGCCTAGGACACATGTTCTAAATTTTAAAGGATATGTTATTAATGTATGAGTTTTATTGGTTTTTATGCGTTCTGTCGAACGGTTACTCAACAAGATTGTTTTTATTGATATTGCAATATGGAAACGTTTGTCTAATGAAACTAACAAAGAAACTTAAATTTTGCATTAAAGGCTTATTGAAATATAAATTGACTTGGAAGTAAATGACTAGAAAGTAGATTGCTTGAAAGTAAATGAAAACATAAACTTGAAACAAGGAATGAATGATAAATCTAATCTTTATAACTAAAAATAGAATGGTGTTTACACGTACATTTTCCAAATAATTGTCCTCTCTCTTACATACGAGTATTAGAGTAATCTTCACAGAAATGTTGTACAGAATTTCACACACTTTTACACAAAGCAAACTATCCTATTTATATACAAATAAAATAACCGTCGAATAACAGTCAAATCCTAAGACTTCGCCACTTGGCATTTTGCATGTTACTAATCCCTAAGAATCCTCCACGTATCCACTATCTGGCGAAAAACCATTATTCATAAAAACTGCCCTTTGAACTGACAAAACGATGCATCTCTTTTCCATGTTGAATTCATTTGAAATTCAAATAGTCCCCACATCTTCTTCGTCGAATCCTTGTCTTCATATCTCTTGTCGAAAATACAAAAGGATTTCCCAGTAGTGATATGAAGAACTTCCTAAAAGGAAAACTTATCCCCTTTCATCAGACGACCGTTCGCCATAACAAGAACCAAATCATCCCAAACCTTCTCAAGATTCTGGACATGTTTGGAAGAAAGAGTGATCCAATATTCTGGACATGTTTGGAAGAAAGAGTGATCTAATCTTGTCGAAAACCTTCGAAGCCACATATATCACCCATTTAAAGTATGAGAAATGCTGAGAAACTGCCATGTCAGATAATGATGATGTGTAAGGAACAAAGCTTGACAAATCCATCAACTGTTGGGACTCTTTCATGGTGTAGAAATTATATGTATACAAATTTCCCCCCAGCAAAGGTATTTCGACTGTTGTTTGGAGAAAGCATCTTTGCTGCCGAAACCTTCATTTCGACTCCATGTCTTGCATTAAATGCACTGATCTTTGAGATCTTGCTTTTATCTTGCATTAAATGCGTTGATTCCCAAAAATCTCACCTTTTGTCAAATCATAAAAAGCAATCATCAGATTCTTCAACCCTTCACATCCAGCCCACGTTCTAGGACATGATCCCCATAACTCTATAAACCTAGGTCTGCCATACTTTTTCCAACTTCCATTATCTCTCCCATGTTCAGTAACATGTCGACACGTGCCATAGCCGTTTGAAAAAACTCAAACGTTTTCTTCCCACCTTCTAATATAAATACCCCTTTTATCTCTTCTAGAAAACTTTCGCTTCCATAACTTACATCTCTCACTCTCTTACTTCTTACAAACCCAAAATCTTCTCCTTGTTCAAACTTCTTCCATCATCAAAAATCGCAACTTCAAGCAAACAACAAGACCAGAACACATCTGCTCTCCCCTGCGCACACAAGATCCTTGGGCCAAAGATCGTGGGGAACCAACAATACGTCCCAGAACCACCAAATGGGAGAGAAAAGGCCAACATTTACTATTCTCAGGTACTCATTCCTATTTCGATATCTGGTAAATATCATGCCATGTTAGGCCCTCTTCCTAACTCTAACAATGACCAAACTCGTCTTAAAGAGTTTTTTCCCACGTATTATTGTACACAACCCATAGGTGCAGGCAAAACACCCAAACCTATTGATAAGTCAATAGCAACTGCTGAACAAAACCCTGAAAAGGCTGCCATAAATTTAACCTATCTGAATTAGCCTAGGATTTTTAGAAGTTTTCCTTGGTCGAAAGACCCTTCTGAATATGTGAACTGGGTAGACAGGGTCGAAAAAGCCACGGGTAAGATTTGGAATAAAATTGGTATCTATGATTTGATCCAATTGTCGAGAGAAGGCCCTAACAACTGTACCAACATGATACTTGCTTCCCTCTATTTTTGGGATAGCACCTATAATACCTTTCATCTTCCTTGTGGGATGATAACCCCTACCCTCTTCAACCTAGCTGCTATAGTAGGCCTTAGTTCAACAGGAGCAGTTTTCGATCCAACTGTATTGGATGACAACACTATAGGCTTTGAGACTAGCGTTTCCTCATACTCCCACTTTATTTCTAGCTACCATGTCAAAGACTCTACTGAAGTATCAGACGTGGAACACATAGCTTTCCTCACCCTTTGGCTGTCGAAATGTGTGTTCTGCACAAGGTCCCTTCAAGTGGTGAAGAAATATATCCCCCTAGCAAATCAACTTCATGCTGGCAAGAATTTGCATCTTAGTGAATTAATTCTGGCCAACCTCTATGAGACCCTAAGTGAGAGTGTCGAATCTCTCAAGAAAGTTAAAGACAAAGGCAACCTGAGTTTGGCAGGTTCTTTATGGCTTCTTCAACTATGGCTCAATGCCACTTTCGAATCTGGTCTCCCTGACAAAGGCCTGGTGGGCAAAGAATATGTCAGAGATAGGCACGTCAAATGGGCAAGACTGGTGCTGCTAACTCCTTCTGAAGAAGGATTAGGCCTTCGACGATCTTTCATGAACTACGTGAATATATTCACTAAGAGCTATGACTTCAAGGAAAGCATGGCACCTTTCGCCAACAGGATTTTTGGACCCAAGTGGTTCACAAGACAACTCCTTATAGAACACCAAAAAGAAGAGGACAATTTTCTAGCCATATTGAAATTGTTCCTTACGCCCAGGTTCTTACCTTCTTATCCCACCATGTCCAACTCAAAGGTGGCCCTGATAGTTTATCAGCTAAATCTAGTGGCTCGACAGTTTGGGCTGATACAACTGAAGCCAAGGTCCCTCTATCCCAAAAAGGGATCCATCATCTTCTACAACTCAACCTCTACCAAGTTGAAGAGTCTGGAGCTTTTAGAAAAGCTACAAGATGCTGCTTTGGAAATTCAGCCAGTGGTCTTTCGACCAGTCTTCCTCTGCACTCAGGAGTTCAACGTTTGGTGGAAAGAATATTATCTCGTCAAGTTTTATGACGTATCTGACTTCCAAACTCTTTTGACCAATGCCTTTGCTTTCGTGCGGGATCGAACCAAGAAAGGTACTCAGCAGCATATTAAAGAAGTTCATAAATTTCAAAAATATTTTGAAACAATTTATAGGCCAAATGATCTTAGGGGAAGCAGCTTTGACTCTTAAGCATAAATTTACAGAAAAGTTGGAGAAGTTGGTAATACCCTCATATATTCCCAAAGAGGCACGTTATAACTTTGCGTATACTAGTTATCCACCAAAGTTTCCACCTCTACCAACTGCTAGTTTTGGTGTGGCTCTAAGCCCACCTTTTCCAGATTGGTTTGTATGTGGCTCCGACTTAAAATTGCTTAAAGAGTCACGAAAAAAGCTTGTTGAGCGTGTGGTTGCAACCAAATATCATCTGGATGATTACCCAGTGCACCTTCATATTGGAATAGAAAACATTCGTGTGGAATCTACCATTCTTGAAGGTGCAACCAAGATTTCAAATTTACCTTTGTATTCAATATCTATTGTTTTAGTCTCTTCTTTTCAAACTTCTCTCTCTTTTCAGCTGCTAAGATTACTGGTAAGAAGAGCACTGTCGAAGACAAACCCATCAAGACCACTAAAAAATCCACCTCCACTAAAAAGGTTCTTTTATATCCTTTTGCCAATAGAATATCTCAGTTATACAATTATTTCGTCTACTGAATTTTCTTTGATTTTTAGATGAGTCGAAAGCCCCCTACTCCACAAAAGAGAAAAATAGAGGAAGTGAAGGTGCCTTATGAGGATTCAGGTGAAGAATCTCCAGACGCATAACCCTTGAAGAGGAAGAAGTCTACAAAAATAAAGGCAATTTCCTCCCAAAGATCGTTGGTGACGTCGAGGAAGACTCCCCTTGCAAGCCCAGTAAAAAAGCTTGCACAAGATGCAGAGAGTGGAAATTCTAGTTTCCCCACCATAATCCCTCAGGTAATTTACCTTCGACAAATTATTACTTTGACCTTTGTATACTCTTCGTTTTTTAATTTAAACGTTCGTTTTGTTTCAGGTTCAAATCCCTATTGAGGAACATCCCATCACTCTGCAAGATTCTCCTCTTGGTGGAATCGAAAAAGTCAAGGAAGAAAATACACCCAAGAGTGGTAGGATGGAACCCCAAACTGAGGCTGAGTTCGACATCAACATGGAGGAAGGTTCTGCCGACAATTCTCCTGACAAGCCAAAGTCTAGTGCCAACAAAGAAAGTTCTCCTAAAGATGACAAAGTCAAAAAGGCTGATGTCGAGCCCAACATCGAAGAAAGGGAAATGCAACTAAATCCCCAAGATGCTGGTGAAGATAACCCTAAAGCCAAGAGCAACGCAGGCAAAGGTCACTCGAAAGGGGAGGCTGGGCCTAGCGCTCACATCCCTCTCGACCCAATACCAAGCAACCCTCCATCTTCTGGTTCGACTATCTTCTCACATGAGGAGCTTGAAAACCTGAAGACAAGGAAACCCTTGGAATACTTGAGGGTCATGCTCAGCAATCGCTATAACTTTCAAGATTCTTCTGGCAGTTTGACTAATTATGGGGCCACCTCTGAGGTCAAGACTCTCAGTTCTATTATGGTTGAAGTTAAAGACAAAGTGCTTGGTGTCGATTTATTCCAAATTTTGGAGGAAGATCCTAGCCAGCAATCTGAATTGAAAGCAGTGCTTAAACAAGTCAATGTCTTGGAGGCCAGTGCTGATGAGACTCGTCTGGTCATGGATCTCGCTCAGATAATTGATGTGGTAGCTGGAGATCTTGGTCGTCGAAAGGAATTCATCCAGATGATCTCTAACAAGAGAGATACCCAAGCTGCTGAGTGGGATGTTGTGGCAACTTCAACTGAGAAGGTTTCAAAATTTTCGAAACTTTATGATACTTATTCACAAGAAGTAGCTAAATGTGATAGAAACATCCAAAGCTTCAAGGAATAAATAGCCCATCTTTAAGCCAAGATTGCTCAAGAGCAGAAGCGTAAGGCTGATCTTCAACAACCTAAAAAGGATGAAGTCGAAGAGGAGATCAAAGTAGGGCTTCATCACGCAGAAAGAGCTCAACAATTAGGCAAAGAGATCGATGAGATGTCTTATAGCAAGAGTCTGTGTGATTGTCGAATCTCAGTTCAGAAAAGGAAATTCATAGAGCTCAAGGAGTCTTTCCTTTAGAGCCAAACTTTTGTAATAGGAAACTAGGTTTATGTATTTTCTTTTCATTTCGCTGCCCTAGAAGGCCTCTTTTGTAATAACTTAATTTGCTTATTTGGCAACATAATTAATACAATTATTCTACTTTTATCTTTACTTCTTGTAGAATTGGTTTGTATTTTTTCAAGTATTTGCCATTTATTTTAAATATTCTTTCGTCTTTGCCTATTTCTTCGATTTCATAAGCACCATTCGAAAAACACTTAGAATTTTAAAAGGCCCTTCCCACTTGGGGGACCATTTGCCCATTAATCTATCTTTTCGATCAATTGGAAGTATTACCTTCCAAACTAAATCACCTACACAAAGGACCTTAAATTTTACTTTTTTATTGTAAGACTTTTCGACTCTTTCTTTTTGTCTCCTTATCAAGTCTAACGCACGTAGCCTTTCTTCATCTAAGTCCCCCAACTCGTCCATCATCATGCTCCAATATATTTATGAAGGAATCTTATGATGTCTTTGAACACGTATGGACTGCAGATAGATTTCGACTGGAAGTACTGCATCATGTCCATATGTCAGTTTAAATGGAGTAAAGTTAGTGGCCTCTTTGGGTGACGTTCGATAAGCCCATAAAATTTGATCGAAGGTTTTATGCCAATTTTTAGGCTTTTTACCTACGTGCTTTTTGATCAAATTTATTATCACTTTGTTTGCTGCTTCGACTTGTCCATTTGCCGGGGCCTAATAGGGTGTAGATGTTAATAACTTAAACTCTGTTTCTTTTGCAAAAGCTTGCATAATTCTACCAGTAAACACAGACCCTTGATCAGTGGTTATTGTTTCTGGTATGCCAAATCTATAAATTATATATTTTTGGATAAATTCTATGACTGCTTCCTGATCCACATTCACTAATGGTATGGCTTCAATCCATTTAGTAAAGTAATCAACTCCTACTAAGATGTATTTTTGTCCTTTCGACGAAGCTGGTCGAATCTCTCCAATTAAATCTAAGGCCCAACCTCTGAATGGCCAGGGTTTTATGATTGAATGCAATTCGCTTGCAGGGACATGTGGTATGCCTTCATGGAGTTGACACTTTTGGCAACTGTAACACGGTGGGAGAACTGACTTTAGTTATGTTGCGGATAGCAAGAGTCGCCACCGACTTTTATTTTATCCAAAGGAAAGGCATAAAAGAATATGAAAGACCTTTTAAAAGATTTTTGGGTTCGGGGGGTAGGTTATGTAAAGGGAAGGTGTTAGCACCCTTTACATCCATGGTTATCCATGGGCTCTTAGTTACTTAGCTCACTTTAAATTGTTTTGAAAAATGTAGTGTGTGAATAAAATTTCCTTTAAGTACTTTATAATGATCCATGTACGGATATATATAAAGTCTTTGTTTTGAAAATTTGTTTAAAAAATGTGAAGTGTTTGAAATGTTTTTGAAAAGTGAGCAAGTACATAAGAGAAACCTACCCTAAGTTAAATCTTTTCTGTTCTTAAATATCCTTTAAATGGTAAGACTATCCCTATTATTAAGGAATAGGTAGTCATTACCTTGGATGTGTGAGGGACTAATGAAGGGACATATGTTATTTAGGCAACTGTAAGGTGTATAAGCAATTCAAAGGGACTTATCATCTTTATTCGAAAGGGACAAGATCATTACGAAGGCAACCATGAAGGGACTTGATCTTTTTATCTGTTAAGGGACTAGATGATGTGAGATGAGGGACTTTGCCTTATACACTTTACTTAACCTTTTGTTTAGGCAACTTGAGAGGCAACCCTTAAGAAGTGAGATGGAGATCCAGGATCGACTTACGTGTGTGAGTGTACCAATTCAGATATTTATCTTTAAGTTTTAATGATCTAAATTCAAATTTACATACAAACATGTTTTACACTCCCTATTTTACTAACCATAGCATTTAAAAATAATAAAAATTACTACAACTATTACATAAGGGATACAATTACATTATAATAATTAAAATAATTAAAATAAATAAATAAATAATTAAATGGGTTAGTAATAATAATAATAATAAAATAAATAATCACATAATAGATAAATAAATAAAGAAGTTAGTAATAAACAAAGCATCATAATATAAAAAGTTCAATTTTAAATGAATAATTATTTTTAAGGTTTTTAATTAATAAGAGAAATAAATGATAAATATTATATATTAACAAAATTTGACTAATAGTCTAATTATTTTAATTTTATATACATATTATAAAAATATCTAATTATAATTAAATAAGCATAAAAATAATAAATTGATCTAATAAAATAAAGTTAGGGTTTTTAATTGTTTTTAGGAAAATAAATTAGGGTTAGTTAATTTTTTACATATAAAAACTATTTACAGATTATAAATTAAATATACATAATTAAAATTTACAAAAAAATAAATTAAGAATTAAAATATAATTAGGGTTTATAAAAAATTAGAATTTATATAAGAAATAATTAAGTTTTATATATTAGAATAATTCAACATAATATATACATATTAATAAAAATAAAGTTTACATTAATTAAATTGAATTTTAGAAAAATAAATTAATTTTTAGGATTAGTAAGAAAACAAGATTAATATTTTAATTAAGAAGAATCAATTAACCTAATTATTTAATTAATAAAATAGATAAAAGAAAAATATAAAGAAAACAAAATAAAAAAAAAAGAGGGGAGGCCTGGATTTGAACCCAGGACCTCCCCTGATACCTGATAATGCATGACCACTGGGACAAGGCGCGCGCCTTGTCATCTGGGGGAGAAGAATGCATCATATGCGTAAACTGATTTGTGAGATTTTTTCCAAAAAAAGAATGGTCCTGTGAGGACTCGAACCATGGACTTTGCCTTGCATATGCGCGTCCAAAACCACCAGGCCATCACCACCAATCTGATAATTTCCTATAAATAATAAATTATAAAATAAGATAGTTATTTGAATTATAATTTTGGCGCCTTCAGACTTCATCTTCCTCCTTTTTCCTGCGAAAATACTTGTGAAAATACCTACATATTTTCCTGCGAAATAACATTTGCAGGTAAACCTAGGTTTTCATATACAGCATGTATGAGTACAGTTTTTTCAAATTGATCACACCAACGTCTTGCCCATGACCTGAAACATCCAAATCCAGTATCCAATGTAATTTATATAACCTGAATCAAAGGATCCTAATTTGAAGGTCATAACCCTAACTATGGCGTATCTTGATACCTGCAAGGAAAATGCAATTGAACAGCCCAGAAACAATCCAAACAACATTGTAAACCATATTAAATAATCAAATTAAAGAAAGAATCATCATATAGTCGAAATCGAATTTCAAAAAAATAAGAACAAAGCCAGAATCAGTTTGTATGTTTTATGGCATGAATGAATGTTTTCATGATTCAGAAACATTCTATAATCCTTCATGAACATATTTGAACCTTCAAAAGTCTTTGAGAGAGCTTGAATAATGGAATCCGAATTGAGGTTTTTTTGGTGAATTTTGAAAAATTGAAACTTGCTCTAGAGGTTGTAAAATCGTGTCCTATGCATTTGTGTAGTTTGTATACTTATAGAAGAATGGAATTAGGTCAGAAAAGTGGTGGATTTGTGGGCTTAATGGATACCTTGAGTGTGAAGAAATCTCCTTGCCAAATTAGTCAAAAAATCAAATATTTTCATGCTATAATGCCCTAGCACGAATTTGGATAGCATCAATTCAATTTAAATGGTCATTAAGAGTTTCTAGAAGAAGAATCACTTTTAAATATTCAATTTTCATATTTTATTTTGATTTAAATTGGTTTTAAATGAATAAAATCAAAATAAATAAAATAAAAATAATAAAAATCTGAATAAATGAGGATTGGGTCGTGCATGATGTCATGTTGAAGTTTGGATCACAAAATTGCAAGCCCATTTGGAAGAATTTGGTTTTAAGGCCCTATTTGCTTCATAAACCTCCCAAAACTTTCCCAACTTTGCAAGGGCACAAATCCTTCAATTTTAATGCTATGGGGGTGTTCTTGGACATTTTGGAAAGCTTACAGAGTCCTCTAACCAACCCCATTGGTTTCATGTCCATATCTCTTATCATTCTAAAGTTATGCCCTTTTGAAGTTGTTGACTTTTTGTTGACTTTCAAAAGGACCTATAATGTCGTAGCTCATTCCTTCCAAATAAAGCATTTTTGGGCTTGGATTGTGAGACACAAAGTTGTAGATAATTCAATTTCCTTCAAAATGAGCTTTGGATGGGAAAAATTTGATGAAGCATGTGAAAGTTATGGCTGGTCAAAGTTCAGTTGACTTTTCTTGAGGAAACCCTAATTTAGAAACTCCTGATTCTTGATGATCTGAAATCTCCTTGATGAATCATGATCAACCCTTGATCAAATGATGAATTTTACTTCATATACTTGATGTTGGTAAAAAAATCATGAAGTTTGACTTTGGTTTGACCACAGTTGACCTCAGTTTGACTTTTTAACTACTTTGACTGATTTTGACTTATCTGATCATCTGACTGAGCAAACCTTTGGGAAAAGTCTTGAAACTTGTCATGGGGATTCTTGAACACATATAGGATGCTATGAAGCTCACTTGAAGTCTTGGAAGTCCATTTAGCCTGATTAAAGTCAAAACCCTAGTTTTGGATGCCCTGCTTAGGAGGAGGCATTGTCTGAGAGATTTGTCAAATCTTCTGACTAATTGTGAACCTTGTGAACCTTGTAAACCTTGTGAACCTCATGAAATGTCTTGTGAACCTTGTGAACCTCATAAGATGTCTTGTGAACCTTGTGAGCCTCTTAGTACACAAAAGTCTTATCTTGTGAGGGCAAATTTTGGGGTGCAACAGCTGCCCCTGTTCAATTTTCTGAAACCTGAGGGGTTAGATTGGTATATGTGCCATTCGTGACCTGGAAGGTTGAAGGGGATTAAACACAAAAGCCCAAAAATTTGCACTCACCAGTGCATAGAGTAATACTGATGATTAGTTGTATATGCTTGAGTGGGCTTAAAGATGCCACTTGGAAGAACTAGGAAATGGGCTTAGAGATGCCATTCGGAGAAAAGTTCTTCAGATATATTTCTTTGAGAGGAAAGCAAATGCCAAATATGAAGATCTAGCCTTTGGGAAGATAAACAACGGCCCAAGGTAACAATATGGCTTTTGAGAAGATAAACGACGTCTCAAGATAACCTTCGGGAAGATAAACGACGTCCCAAGATAATGAGATAACCTTTGGGAAGATAAACAACGGCCCAAGGTAACAATATGGATTTTGAGAAGATAAACGATGTCTCAAGATAGCCTTCGGGAAGATAAACGACGTCCCAAAATAATGAGATAACCTTTGGGAAGATAAACAACGGCCCAAGGTAACAATATGGCTTTTGAGAAGATAAACGACGTCTCAAGATAGCCTTCGGGAAGATAAATGACGTCCCAAAATAATGAGATAACCTTTGGGTAGATAAACAACGGCCCAAGGTCATGATAGCTTTCAGGAAGATAAACAACGTCCCGAGGTATAAGTATGACTTTTTGGAAGATAAACAACGGCCCAGAGTCATGATAAGGTACTTGGGAAGATAAACAACGGCCCAAGGTAAGGGTATAACTTTTGGGAGGATAAACAACGGCCCAAAGTCATGATAGGTGTAGATGTCTTGAATTGGCAGAATTTTTGACCAACAAGAAATATTGAATTCAGTTCAGAATGTCCTATCAAATGTTGGGACATTATCAAACAGAGTATAGGAACTTATTTCAGGATGTCTCACCAGATGTTGGGACATTGTGTAAATGACTTAAGTTCAGTTTTTCAGGATGTCCCAACAGATGTTGAGACATCTCAAAACCTGCTACCAGAATTAATTATTGACTAACTGATCAGAGATATTTAAGGAGAGTTATCTGGAATTAATTAATGATGGATAAAAACAGAACAAGGCGCATCTGTAGGGAGTTTTATATTGAAGATTCAGATTAAAATAGAAGACCTAAATCACCTAGAATCTAGTAAGTAACAAACCCTAAATTCAAGGTGGAAGCTGCATGCGCATTAAGGGCTGGATCATTCTACAGAAAGCCCAAATTACAGATACCTATTTAATCAACAGAAACTCATAGAATTGAGTACGAATTTCAGAAGACAAAATAGGGTGTTGTGTCTTTAATAGCAGGTTGTTTTTAATTGTACCACTTTATGAGCTTTTAAGCAATAGTGCATTTGTGACTTGATTGAAACTGTGAAGTAAGATCAAGCTGTAATGTTTGAAGAATGTCTTCAATTTTATTAAACTTGTAAACTTGATCACTGTGTGATTGAGGGGGAGTGAGTAGGATACTCTTATCTAAGTTGTGTCTTAGGTAGAAATTGCATTGGGTAGTTATTAAGTGATAGATTAAACAGGGTGGTTTAAGTCTAGAATTAATATTACTTATAGTGGATTTCCTCCTGGCTTGGTAGCCTCCAGATGTAAGTGTGGTTATACACTGAACTGGGTTAACAAACTTCTGTGTTGTTTACTTTTCTTGCTATTTAAGTTTTGGTTAATCTGTCAAGTGTTGGGACATCTCTTAGGACATCTCATACCTGATCACAGAATTTCAATTGGCATCAGAGCAGGCACCCTGCCTGTTTATACTGGGTGAGATCTAGGGAATACAAATTCTGTAACATGGACAGAGATATAGGGTCAGTAAATAGACCACCTATTCTGGATGGATCTAATTATGACTACTGGAAGCCAAGGATGATTGCATTCTTAAGATCACTTGACAACAGGGCATGGAGAGCATTCAATATTGGATGGGATTATCCTGTTCAAGATACCAAAGATGGATCAAAAGTGCTGAAACCTGAAGAAGAATGGAGTAAGGAAGAAGAAGATTCAGCACTAGGAAACTCAAATGCCTTAAATGCTTTATTCAATGGCATTGATAGAAACATCTTCAGACTTGTACATCATTGTGAGCTAGCCAAAGATGTGTGGGACACTCTCAAAACAACTCATGAAGGAACATCAAAAGTAAAGATGTCAAGACTTCAACTTCTCACCACCAAGTTTGAAAACTTGAGAATGAAGGAAGATGAAACAGTTCATGAATTCTACATGAACATTTTAGAAGTAGCTAATACTTCTGGAGCATTGGGAGAAAAGATGACTGATGAAAAGCTTGTAAGAAAAATCCTCAGATCTTTGCCAAAAAGATTTGACATGAAAGTCACAGCAATAGAAGAAGCTCAAGACATATGTTCTATGAAAGTTGAAGAACTCATTGGTTCCCTTCAAACTTTTGAGATGGGAATGAATGACACAAATGTTAAAAAGAACAAAAGCATAGCCTTGGTGTCAAATACTGATGAAGAAGAAGATGATGAATCAGAAAATGATAAAAGCTTATTAGACAACCTTGCTATGCTTGGAAGACAATTCAAACAGATTATCAGAGGAATGGAAGGCAAATCCAAACCCAGTGGAAGATACACAAACTCTTCTGAGAACAGGAGACCTTATGATGCTAACAAAAGGTCAAATTATGCTGAAAAGACCAGTCAAGAGAAAGGAGTCAAATGCCATGGATGTGAAGGATATGGACACATCAGGAATGAATGTCCTACCTACTTAAAAAGACAAAAGAAAGGACTCTCTGTGACCTGGTCTGATGAAGACTCAGGAGGTGATTCAGAAGAAGAATCAGCTAAGCATATCACTGCTTTAGCTGGATTATGTGAGTCTGAAAGTGAATCCAGTGATGGAGAACTTACTTATGAAGCACTTGAGCAAGCATTCAAAGATCTATACAAAAGAAGCTCTGAAATATGCAGTGAGGTTATAAAGCTAAAGAAGCAGAATGAGGTATTAGAAGATGAAAAAGCAAGTGATCAAGAGATCATTGACACCTTAAAAAGTGAAGTAAGTCTTCTCAACTCCAAGTTGGAACATATGTCCAAATCTGTTAGAATGTTGAACAGCAGCTCAAATACACTGGATGTTATTCTCAACAACAATAAGCACTCAGGGGATAAAAGTGGACTGGGATTTAACAAAGTAAATAAATATGAAGCTAGCTCTAGCAAAACAACTTCAAAATCCTTACAGCCAAACAAGATGTCCCAACAGATGCTTCAACATCAGGAAAAGAACACAAAGTCAAAAATAATGTTCCAACAGATGTCTCAACATTCTGAAAAGAACAAAATGAAGAAGAAGTATCAAAGATGGAGGTGTCATCACTGTGGAAGATTTGGACATATCAAACCTCATTGTTATAAGCTGCATGGATATCCAAATCAGATGAATCAGCAACCTCCTAAGCAAAAGACAGAAATCATCAAGAAGGTATGGAAACCAAAAGCTAGCACTGGAGCTGATCAAAGCTACAAGAACAAGATCAACAATCAAGCTTGGAGATCAGCTGATGAACAACACACAGGGCAGAAGCATCAAAAGAAATATCAACTCAAATGGTCAAAGAAAAGTACTGCATATATAGCACATACATCACTAAGAGTATCAGCTAAAGAAGACTGGTACTTTGACAGTGGATGTTCAAGACACATGACTGGATTGAAGAACCTGCTAGTAAACTTAAAATCACATTCATCCAGGTATGTGACCTTTGGAGATGGAGCTAAAGGAGAAATCAAGGGAGTTGGGACCTTGGATTGTCAAGATGTTCCAAGACTAGATGATGTGCTGCTAGTTAAAGGTTTAACTGCTAACCTGATCAGCATAAGTCAATTATGTGATCAAGGGTACAGTGTAAACTTTACCAAAACTGAATGCATAGTGACTAACAAAGAACAAGAGATTGTCATGAGAGGAGCCAGATCTAAAGACAACTGTTACATGTGGGAATCCCAAAACCTAAGTCTCACTTCAACTTGCTCTTTAGCTAAAGAAGAAGAAGTGAAACTATGGCACCAAAGACTAGGTCATCTTCATTTCAGAGGCATAAAGAAGATAATATCCATGGATGCTGTAAGAGGTATTCCTAAACTGAAGATTGATGATGGCAAAATATGTGGTGAATGTCAAATAGGCAAGCATACCAAGATGTCCCATCCAAAGCTCCAACATCTGACAACTTCCAAAGTTTTGGAACTTTTGCATATGGATCTGATGGGACCTATGCAGGTTGAAAGCCTTGGTGGTAAGAGGTATGCCTATGTTGTGGTTGATGACTTTTCAAGATATACATGGATAAATTTCATCAAAGAAAAGTCTGATGTATTTTATGTATTCAAAGAATTATGTCAAAGATTACAAAGGGAAAAATCCAGCTGTGTGATCAAAATAAGAAGTGATCATGGAAAAGAATTTGAGAACCAAAAGTTCTTAGATTTCTGCTCTTCAGAAGGAATCAATCATGAATATTCTTCACCAATCACTCCTCAACAGAATGGGATTGTTGAAAGGAAGAATAGAACTATTCAAGAATCAGCAAGAGCTATGATCCATGCTAAAAAGTTACCTCTGTACTTCTGGGCTGAAGCTATGAACACTGCATGTTACATCCATAACAGAGTTACTTTAAGGAAAGGAACTTTGTCCACAATATATGAAGTCTGGAAGGGCAGAAAACCCACAGTTAAGTACTTTCATGTATTTGGAAGTAACTGTTATATTCTGGCAGATAGGGAGCAAAGAAGAAAAATGGATCCTAAAAGTGATGAAGGGATTTTCCTTGGATACTCCATAAACAGCAGAGCATATAGAGTATTTAATTCTAGAACCAAGGTTATCATGGAGTCCATAAATGTGATAATTGATGATGCTCCTACAGATGTCCCAGAAGATGTTGGAACATCTGCTGATATCAAGATTGAAGCTGAAGAAAAGAATGATCATTATAACTTCACTCAAACTGATACAAGGACAGAAGAATCCAGCAAACCTCCCTCCATCAGAATACAGAAGGATCATCCCAAAGATTTGATAATTGGTGATCCCAACAGAGGTGTAAGCACTAGATCAAGAGAAGTGATTCCAGGTTCTTGTTTTGTTTCCAAAATAGAACCTAAAAACATCAAGGAAGCTCTTACTGATGAATACTGGATTTGTGCTATGCAAGAGGAATTAGGTCAATTCACAAGGAATGAAGTGTGGAATCTTGTTCCTAGACCTGATGATATAAATGTGATTGGAACAAAATGGGTGTATAAGAACAAGTCAAATGAACAAGGAGTTGTTACAAAGAACAAAGCTAGACTTGTAGCTCAAGGATACACTCAAATTGAAGGAGTAGACTTTGATGAAACCTTTGCACCAGTAGCAAGGCTTGAATCAATCAGACTACTTTTGGGAATTGCTTGTATCTTAAAGTTCAAGCTATTTCAAATGGATGTGAAAAGTGCCTTTTTAAATGGCTATCTTAATGAAGAGGTATATGTAGAACAGCCTAAAGGATTTGTTGATCCAAGCTGTCCAAATCATGTATACAAACTAAAGAAGGCACTTTATGGTTTGAAGCAAGCTCCAAGGGCATGGTATGAAAGACTGACCACATTTCTCATCAAGCAAGGGTACAGAAAAGGTGGAATTGACAAAACCCTGTTTGTTAAAGATGAAGAAGGAAATGTCATGATTGCTCAAATATATGTTGATGACATTGTCTTTGGTGGGATGTCTGACAGGATGGTCAAACATTTTGTCAAGAAGATGGAATCTGAATTTGAAATGAGCCTAGTAGGAGAGTTAACCTACTTTCTTGGTCTGCAAATAAAGCAAATGGAAGAATCAATGTTCATTTCCCAAAGTAAGTATACCAAGAACATAGTCAAGAAATTTGGAATGGAAAATGCAACTCATAAGAGGACTCCTGCCCCCACACATTTGAAGTTGACTAAAGAGGAAAAGGGTGAGAATGTAGATCAAAGCTTATACAGAAGCATGATTGGAAGCTTGTTATACTTGACTGCTAGCAGACCTGACATAGCATTTGCAGTAGGTGTATGTGCAAGATATCAAGCTGATCCAAAAGTCAGTCACCTCAATCAAGTCAAGAGAATTCTTAAATATGTTAATGGTACTTGTGACTATGGCATAATGTATTTTCATGGATGTAAACCAATTCTCACTGGCTTCTGTGATGCTGATTGGGCTGGAAGTGCTGATGACAGAAAAAGCACTTCAGGAGGATGCTTCTTTCTAGGAAATAATTTGATTTCTTGGTTTAGTAAGAAACAAAATTGTGTATCCTTATCTACAGCTGAAGCTGAATATATAGCAGCTGGAAGCAGTTGTTCTCAGTTGGTTTGGATGAAGCAGATGCTCACTGAGTACAATGTCCCACAGGATGTCATGACATTGTACTGTGACAACTTAAGTGCAATCAACATATCAAAGAATCCTATCCAACATAGCAGAACCAAGCATATTGATATCAGACATCATTTCATCAGAGATCTTGTAGAAGAAAAGGTGATTTCATTGGAACATGTAGCTACAAATCTGCAGTTAGCTGATATCTTTACCAAAGCATTGGATGCTACACAATTTGAGAACTTGAGGGGCAAACTGGGAATCTGTTTATGTGATATTTAGCAGTTAATGAGATGTACCAACATGTCATATGACATTGTATGGCATAAGTTCCAGATGGCAAAACCAGTCTGGACAAGATCCTTGGGAATTCCATTCCTAATAATTTGCAATATAACGGCTACTTATTTAGTAACTGCTTATAATAAGCTATCAAGATTCTCATCATACTATCACAAGCGAATCACATTAACTAGCTATACTTCAGAAATCATCAACCCTAAAGCTCTTCATCCATCTTCCTTAACAATGTCTCAAAACCCTAACACTCCTTAAGAAGTTCTCAACAAAGAAGACGTAGTTCATGCAACTCCTATCTCTGTGGTGTAACACGGTGGGAGAACTGACTTTAGTTATGTTGCGGATAACAAGAGTCGCCACCGACTTTTATTTTATCCAAAGGAAAGGCATAAAAGAACAGGAAAGACCTTTAAAAGATTTTTGGGTCCGGGGGGTAGGTTATGTAAAGGGAAGGTGTTAGCACCCTTTACATCCATGGTTATCCATGGGCTCTTAGTTACTTAGCTCACTTTGAATTGTTTTTTTTTTTTGAAAATGTGAAGTGTGTGAATAGAAATTTTCTTAAGAGTTTATAATGGCCCATGTATGGATGCGTATAAACCTTTGTTTTTGAAAATTTTTGTTTGAAATTGGTGAAGTGTTTGAAAAGTTTTGAATGAAGTGAGCAAGCAACTAAGAGGTACCTACCCTAAAGTTTAAGTCTTTCTATTCTTTATCCTTTAAGTGGTAAGACTATCCCTATTATTAAGGAATAGGTAGTCATTACCTTGGATGTAAGGGACATATGAGGGATATCTGTTTATGAAGGCAACTGTGGGGTGTATTAAGCATTTAGGAGGGACTGTCATCATTATTCGAAAGGGACTTGATCTTTATGAAAGGCAACCATTAGGGACTTGATGACTTTTTCTTTTAAGGGACTTGCTTTGTACACCCCACTTGACCTTATGATTAGGCAACAATAAGAGGTAACCCTAGAAAGTGAGATGGCGATTAAAAATTGACTTACGTGTGTGAGTGTTTAATTTTATTTATCTTTAATTAAAATGATCTAAATTTGATTTTAAATATAAATACATGTTTACACTCCCTAAATTACTAACCATAGCATAAAAAATTGAATAAATTAAATATTTACAAAAATTACACCAAGGAGCAATTACAATAATTATAATAAGCAATTAAAATAAATGGCAAATAAATAATAAGCAAAAATAAATAAATAGGCAATAAATATAATAGAGGTTAGTAATAATAATAATAAAAATAATTAAATAAGGTTAGTGAAATAATAATAATAAGCATAATAATAAAATAAATGGATTAGTAATAATAAGCAAAATAAATAATGAATAAGAATTAGAAATTATTAAGGAAATAAGAGCAAATTATAAATTATAAACATAAAAAATTACAATTACAATATATTAGCATAAATTTAATTATTTTTTAACCATATATATTTTTTAAAAGAATAAAATTTGGATTATGAACAAAATTATAGAAACAATTTCATATTATAAAAAATTGGTTATAAGCATATTTACAAGATTCAATTATATTAAATATTATATTTACAAAAAGATTAGAAATTTAAATCATAAAAATAAAATTAGTTTTGTTATTATTTAGAAAATAAAATTAGGTTTTACAAAATTAGGGTTCACTTAGAAAATATTTTTTAAGGTTTAATTTAATATACAAAATTATTTAAATAAACATACATATATTTATAATTTAATTACATAATGAAAGGAAAATTAAAATTGAGAAAAATAAAAGTTTAGAATTTTAAAAAATATAAGTGTTGTTTTTTAGATATTTATCAAATATATATATATACATGCATAATCTATTTTTTAATTAATAATAAGAAAATAATTAAGCAAATTAATTAAATAAATTAAAATAGAAAAATGGTAAAAAAGAAACTTACCTTGGCTGGGTTTGAACCCAGGACATCCTGCCTACAAGGAACAAAACGTACCACCAGGCCAGCCACGTATTGGTGATAATAAAATGGTTCCAATTGGTTTTGTGTAATGCCTGGAAAAATCAGAAAAATAAATAGAAGCAAAAAGGCCTGGGGGAGGATTGAACCCAGGACCTCTTAACACACAAACGCACGCATGACCATCCGGCTGGGAGAGCAAATCTGATAATGGTGTGGCAAGAGAACATAATATGTAATGCTGCATAGTTAACCTGAAAAATAGAAAAAAATAATGGTACAAGACCAGGATTCGAACACAGGTCTCGCAGCCAAACACAAACACCTCTTTCCACTGGACCACACGCTTCTGTGTGATAAACAACCAAGATAAATATATAATATTTTAAATCAGAATTTCAAATATGAAATTCGCGCCAGAACGCCTTCATCTTCAACCTCAAATTCGTAGGGTTTCCTGCGAATTTTTCTGGGAAAATTCCTACGAATTTTCATGCGACTCAAACCTGCGAATCACATACATCATCATACGAGTAAAATTCCTTCAAATTGAACCTGCAAACATGATCTATACAACAATTACAGTCCAAATATGAGTCCATTATCAATTTATATTAGGTATTCCATGAATCCCCAATTTTGAAGCTCTAACCCTAACAATGGCCGATTGCTATTTAGGTCACGAAACTCCAATTTCTTTGTCCAGAAACCTTCACAAGCTCAATACAAACATCATAAACCAAACAAAATTCATTGAGATACATTGAATTAGTGAAACCGAAAAAAAAATTCAAGAACAAATAGAATTCAGATTATGCATTATGGAGTGATTTTGATGCATATGAGTGTTGATTTTGCTTCAAGAAGGTCCAAGGAACATTGCTATGTTCTTATTTTACCTTAAAACACCTTGTATGAATGAATCCGAATGTGAGGTTTTGGATGGTTTTTCAATTTGTGAAACTTACTTTTGGAGGCAGCAAATTCGTGGCTTTCTGATGGCAATGAGTTTAGCACTTATAGGAGAGTGAATTAGGTCAAAAAGATTGATTGTTTGTGTGGAAAAATTGATATGAAAAGATTCAAAATGATCATGCTTTTAAAATCCAATATTCTTGTATGAAGGCTTGCTATTTTTGGACAAATCTCATGATTTCTTTCCTCCTTAATTCAAATCAACATTTAAGACTTTCTAGAAACTTAATCTCAACCAAATCTTACATTTTCATATTTTATTTTTATTTAAAATGATTTTTAATGAATTAAATAAAAATAAATAAAAATAAAATAATAAAAATTCTGATTTTTAATGGTTTGGGTCGTGCATGAAGTTGGTGTATGGGTTGGGTCATTATTTGGCAAGCCCATTTGGAAGAAATTGGTTTTAGACCTCCATTTTCATCATAAACCAACTCAAAATTTCCCAACTTTGCAAGGGCACACATCCTTCCATTTTAATGCTATTAGGGTGTTCTTGGACATTTTGGAAAGCTTGAAGAGTCCTCTAAACAACACCACTGGTTTCATGTCCATATCATTTACCAATCTCAAGTTATGCCCTTTTGAAGTTGTTGACTTTTTGTTGACTTTCAAAAGGACCTATAATGTCTTAGCTCATACCTTCCAAATGAAGCATTTTTGGGCTTGGCTTGTGAGACACAAAGTTATAGAGATTTCAATTTCCTTAAAAATGAGCTTTGGATGGAGACTTGGTGATGAAGAATGTGGAAGTTATGGCTGGTCAAAGTTCAGTTGACTTTTACTAAGGAAACCCTAATTTAGAAACTCCTGATTCTTGATGATCTGGAATCTCCTTGATGAATCATGATCAACCCTTGATCAAATGATGAATTTTACTTCATATACTTGATGTTGGCAAAAAATCATGAAGTTTGACTTTGGTTTGACCACAGTTGACCTCAGTTTGACTTTTTAACTGCTTTGACTGATTTTGACTTATCTGATCATCTGACTGAACAAACTTCTGAGAAAAGTATTGAAACTTGACATGGGGGTTCTTACACACATATAAGATGTTATGAAGCTCACTTGAAGTCTTGGAAATCCATTTAGCCTGATTAAAGTCAAAACCCTAATTTTGAATGCACTGCTTAGAAGGTGCATTGTCTGAGGGAATTGTCAACTCTTCTGACCAATGGTGAACTTTGTGAACCTTGTGAACCATCATAAAATGTCTTGTGAACCTCATGGGAAGCATTGTGAACCTTGTGGAAGGTCTTGTGAACCTTGTGAACCTCATAAAGTGTTTTGTAGACTTCATGAACCTCATGGAAGGTCTTGTGAGTATTGTGAATCTTGTGAACCTTGTGAACCTTCATGAAGTGACTTGTAGACTTCATGAACCTCATGAAAGGTATTGAGAGAATTAGGAAGCTTGTGAACCTTGTGAACCTTCATGAAGTGACTTGTAGACTTCATGAACCTCATGAAAGGTCTTGAAAGTATTAGGAGGCTTGTGAACCTTGTGAACCTTCATGAAGTGACTTGTAGACTTCATGAACCTCATGGAAGGTCTTGAAAGCATTGTGAATCTTGTGAACCTTGTGAACCTTCTTAGCACACAAAGTCTTGTATTGTGAGGGCAAATTTTGGGGTGCAACAGCTGCCCCTGTTCAATTTTCTGAAACCTGAGGGGTTAGATTGGTATATTTGTCAGTCGTGACCTGGAAGGTTGAAGGGGATTGAACACAAAAACCCAAAAATTTGCACTCACCAGTGCATAGAGTGATACTGATGGTTGGTTGTATATGCTTGAGTGGGCTTAAAGATGCCACTTGGAAGAACTGGAGATGGGCTTAGAGATGCCATCTAAAGAACTGGATGTGATGATAGCTTTGTGTTGATACTGGATCTCAGTACTAGGTCTTTGTATAGGCCGTCTCTGAATCATTTATCCTTTGAATTTGTTGAATAGACCAGTAGAAATAAATCTTCGTGACGATTATCTCTTCTGGAAATATCTTGGATTAGGGAATAAATCTTTTTACAGACCGTTTGCCTACTCTCCAAGGTCAAAAGAACGTCAGGATTTGTTCTTCTGAAAAATATCTTGAACCAGGGAATGGATCTTTGTACAGACCGTTTGCCTGCTATTCAAGGGCCAGTAGATTAAATCTTCTGAAAATATCTTGAACCATGGAATGGATCTTTGTACAGACCGTTTGTCTGCTATTCAAGACCAGATAGATGAAATCTTCTGGAAATATCCTGGATTAGGGAATGGATCTTCTTACAGACCGTTTGCCTACTCTCCGAGGAAATAGATTAAATCTTCTGAAAATATCTTGAACCAGGGAATGGATCTTTGTACAGATTGTTTGCCTGCTATTCAAGACCAGATAGATGAAATCTTCTGGAAATATCCTGGATTATGGAATGGATCTTTGTACAGACCGTTTGCCTACTCTCCGAGGACATCTTGAGTAATGTATGGATCATCTCTGACCTGTTGTGAATTGTTGATATTGTTTTATCTGCATATAACTATCCTGTAAGGAGAATGTTAGTTTATGCAATATGTATGCATGCATAGTATGATGCACCTAGGTAAATGTATTATGCATTTATGGATATGTATGTTATGGTATGATATAAATGATGTATGTATGATATGATGCTGCCGGAAAAGTCTGGATGCCTTCGTATAACAACTGCTGGCCTGGGAAAATAAATCCCGATTCGTTGTTGAAGAATATATTATACATAACCTTCCATATGCTGGGGGTGGCAAGGTATAGATAACCTCCCGTACGCTGGGGATAGCAAGGTATATGTAACCTCCCGTACGTTGGGGATAGTAAGGTATACATAACCTTCGTCTTCGTTTGATGGTAGAGCAGATATAACCTCCCGTCTTCATTCGTCGTACCCTTATTGGAAAGTAAATTCCCGTATATCCGTATGAGGATAAAAGAGATGGATATAAATTCCAGGGGAGATGATACTTTATGAAGATGGGTTCGTCCTACTGAGGGTTTGTAACTGTTTTGTAGGGATGAACTGGCGAAGCTTCGTTGAAATCCTTCCCTCGTTCGTCCTTAGTAAATACTATTACTGCATTTTCATGCATTTCTGGTAAACATCAATCATATTAAGCATACATGCATTTCTTGTAAACATCAATCATATTCAAAAGCATACATACATTCAAACACAACCAATGGACGTTTCGCTTATGTAAATAGGGTAAAAGTAAATCTGGATTCAAAAGATGGAATTTATTTATATCAAAAAGTGACCCATACACGGGTAAGTTTGTACAAGGAGACATAAACCCTAGTAAGAGGATTTTGTCATAAAGTTTTTTTTTTAAAAAACAAGGAAAATCAGCTATGTAGGAAATAATCCTATCGAGTTTCAATTCTACTATTGCCATTATCTTCAAGTATCTCATCTTCTACTGTTGAGACGGAAACGATTGGATTGAGCTTTATCTGTTCGAGCTGGCTACAGTTTCATGGGTGATCCCAAATGAGACATAGTCATACGCTTTAATCCTTAACTTTTGCCTGGATTGCCCTTTCAGGTTTTCAATCCACCGAGATACCCTTTTTTGCCCAAGCCGACTTTTCAGGTTTTCGACTTGCCGGGTGTACATCTTTTTATATATATCCCTAATTTTTGCCCAAACCCTTTTGGTTTGCCGGGATGCCCTTATTTTTTCCTAGGCCTGTCAACCTAGCGGGTCTCTTTTTATGCGTAGTATTTTTTAACTATGTCCGCGTTTACAGGCTGTGGGAAGTCTTCACCATCCATTGTAGTGAGTATCATGGCACCTCCTGAGAACACTGTCTTGACTACAAATGGTCCTTCATATGTTGGAGTCCACTTGCCCCTAGGATCACCCTGTGGTAATATGATACGCTTGATTACCAAGTCACCAGCCTGATATACCTTTGGCTTAACCTTCTTGTTAAAAGCTTTGATCATTCGTTTCTGGTACATCTGGCCATGACAAACTGCTGCTAACCTCTTCTCATCAATCAAATTTAACTGGTCCAGTCGAGTCTGAATCCACTCATCTTCATCCAAGCCTGCATCCCTCATAATTCTCAAGGAGGGAATCTGAACTTCAATGGGCAGAACTGCTTCCATACCATAGACCAAGGAGAATGGGGTTGCCCCTGTTGAAGTACGTATTGTAGTACGATAACCATGAAGAGCAAAGGGTAACACCTCATGCCAATCCTTATAAGTAACAGTCATCTTCTGTACAATCTTCTTAATGTTCTTATTAGCAGCTTCAACTGCCCCATTCATCTTTGGACGATACGGAGAAGAGTTGTGATGCTTAATCTTGAACTGCGTGCAGAGATCAGTAATCATAGTGTTGTTTAGATTAGAGCCATTGTCAGTGATAATCCTTTCAGGGATGCCATACCTACATATGAGGTTATTCTTAATGAATCGGGCCACAACATTCTTGGTAACAGATGCAAATGAAGCTGCCTCCACCCATTTTGTGAAGTAATCAATAGCAACCAGGATGAAACGATGCCCATTAGAAGCAGTAGGCTTGATCTCTCCAATCATATCAATGCCCCACATGGCAAAGGGCCAAGGAGCAGTCAGCACATTCAATGGTGATGGAGGTATATGTACTTTATCAGCATATATTTGACATTTGTGACACGTTCTGGAGTGTTGATAGCAATCAGTTTCCATGGTAGACTAATAGTAACCTGCTCTCAATATCTTCTTTGCCATAGTATGACCACTAGAATGAGTGCCAAAGATCCCATCATGCATATCTTCCATAATCTCAATTGCTTCCTTCTTATCCACACAACGAAGCAAAGTTGAATCATGATTGCGCTTGTACAAAATGCCATTACTCAAAAAGAACTTAGCAGAAAATTTTCTCAGAAACTTCCTATCTTTGACAGATGCCCCTTCAGGGAACTCCTGAGCTTCAAGATATCTTTTCACTTCATAGAACCAAGGTTTCTCCTCTGCCCCTTCAGTGTCAATCTCATTGCAGTATGCAGGCTTTTCAAATCTATCAATAGTAATCTTGGGAGCTTCATCATCCCAGCTGATCTCAAACATAGATGCCATGGTGGCTAATGCATCTGCCAACTGATTTTCTCTTCGTGGAATATGTCCAAAGGTAATCTCTTTGAAATGGGGGATTAAAGACAACACATGCTCTCTGTAAGGAATGAGGTTATCATGCTTAGTATCCCAATCTCCTTTGATCTGACTAACTACCAGGGCTGAATCTCCATACACATCAAGGAACTGACTCTTCATATCAATAGCAGCTTTAATACCCAGGATACATGCCTCATACTCAGCCATGTTGTTGGTACAATAGAAACAAAGTCTGGCAGTAATCGGGGTATGACAACCTTCAGGGGAACTAATCACAACACCAACACCATTACCAAGTGCATTGGAGGCACCATCAAAAACCATAGTCCATCGGGATCCTTGTTCAGGTCCGTCATATTGTCCAGGTTCTTTGGTAATAATCATAATGTCTTCATCAGGGAACTCAAAACTCATTGATTGGTAATCATCCACTACTTGATGAGCCAAATGATCAGCAACCACACTTCCCTTAATAGCCTTCTGAGTAGTATACTGTATGTCATATTCTGTCAAGATCATTTGCCATCTTGCAATTCTTCCGGAGAGAGCAGGTTTCTCAAATATGTACTTGATTGGATCCATCTTAGAAATCAATAAGGTAGTATGGGTCAACATATACTGTCTTAGTCGGCGAGCAGCCCATGCCAAAGCGCAGCAAGTTTTCTCGAGCAGTGAGTATCTTGTTTCACAGTCGGTAAACTTTTTGCTAAGGTAGTATATTACCTGCTCTTTTCGACCAGACTCGTCATGTTGCCCCAACACACACCCCATTGAGTTGTCTAACACTTTTAAGTACATAATCAAGGGTCTTCCATCAACTGGTGGCATCAAAATTGGAGGTTCTAGCAGATATCTCTTGATTTCATCAAAGGCAGTCTGGCACTCATCATTCCATTCCATCACCTGATCTTTCTTCAACAACTTGAAGATTGGCTCACAGATGGAAGTCAATTGGGAAATAAATCTTGCAATATAGTTCAATCGTCCTAAGAAACCTCTAACCTCTTTCTCGGTACGGGGAGCTGGCATCTCTCGTATAGCTTTCACTTTTGCAGGATCCACTTCAATACCTTTTCCACTGACAATAAAACCCAGGAGCTTTCCAGATCTAACTCCAAAAGTACACTTGTTTGGATTCAATCTCAACTTGTATTTCTTCAACCTCTCAAACAATTTATGCAAATGATCAAGATGTTGTTCTTCATTCTGAGACCTGGCTATCATATCATCTACATACACCTCTATCTCATGATGAATCATATCATGAAACAAAGCCACCATAGCACGCTGATATGTTGCCCCTGCATTCTTCAAACCAAATGGCATCACCTTATAGCAAAAAGTGCCCCACTGTGTCACAAAGGTTGTCTTCTCCATATCTTCGGGTGCCATCTTGATTTGATTGTAACCAGAGAAACCATCCATAAAAGAGAATACCTTATGCTGAGCAGTGTTGTCTACCAGAACATCAATATGAGGAAGTGGAAAGTCATCTTTGGGGCTATCCTTGTTCAAATCTCTGTAGTCTACACACATACGTACCTTACCATCTTTCTTAGGAACTGGTACCACATTTGCAACCCACTGAGGATAGGAAGTCACTGCTAAGAACCCTGCATCAAACTGTTTCATTACCTCTGCTTTGATCTTTTCTGACATCTCAGGACGCATACGACGGACCTTCTGCTTCTTTGGACGACAATCCTCATTTACTGGTAAACGATGAACCACAATGTTTGTATCTAACCCTGGCATATCTTCATAAGACCAAGCAAAGATCTCCACATAGTCACGTAACATCTGAATCAACCTGCTCTTGACATTGTCCTCTAAATCAGCCCCTATCTTGACCTCTTTCCTGTTTTCTTCAGTTCCCAGATTCACAACTTCGACTGGCTCTTCATGTGGCTGTATAGCTTTCTCTTCTTGTTGTAACAACCTAGCAAGCTCTACAGGTACTTCACAATCGTCCTCATTTCCGTCTTCAGTTTGATAGATCGGATTCTCGAAATTATAATTGGCAATAGTAGAACTGTTATCAACAGGATCCAGAGTGGATGAGGATCTGCATTTTAGTGATGTGGGTGTGTGTAAGAACACATAGCTGATAAAGCAAAAATAAAAGAAAAGAAAGACAAGGAACACAATATTTATGAAAACGAAACGTCCACTGATTTTATTGAATGAGGTATGCAAATGAAATGACAGCCCGTAACAAGCACACCATTGTGCCCCGGGTAAGGCACAAGGCTTGAGAGTTTTAATTGTTCAGAAATTACAAACTTAAAAACCAACACAGTAATAGTATTTACTCCTGACTAAAGGATATAGGGATAACATCTTCAGCTTTCCAATTATTGAGTTCAGCACCCACAGTAGGAAAAATCCAAGCATCCAAGTTGTAGTCTTCATCATAGTCTCCCACAGCATTGATCTGATCTTTCATAACCCCTTGATTGGTGATACGAACAGCACGAGCACGACGAACAGCCTTCTGGGACTCTGCAGTGAAACCCAAACCAAACTTGTCAGACTTGTATGGAATATCAGGAAGCTGACCCCAAATAGTACAACCACCTTCATCCACCACAGCTCTAGCATCATTGAGGGAGGCCATTGCCATTGTTGGAGGTTTTCTAGTGACCACGGGAACTTTCTTTGCAACAGGAGGAGCTACATAATCATTAACAACCCAAGGAACCACTTCGAATGTCTGACACGGAGTCTCAATGTATTCACCTTCCATTTCCAGATACTTGAAAGTATTTACATGGCTGACAAAGTATTCTTCTTCTCCATAGACAGTAACAACCTTTCCTTCTACCGGATATCTCAACTTTTGATGTAATGTGGAGGTTACAGCACCTGCCCCATGGATCCAGGGACGACCAAGCAGACAAGAGTATGAAGGACGAATATCCATCACAAAAAATGTAGCAGTAAAAACCTGGGAGCCAACTTTGATTGGAAGATCAATTTCCCCATGTACTACTCTTCTAGAACCATCAAAAGCCTTCACCACAATATTACTGGGCTTCAGCACAACATCTTCAGGACTTAGCTTATTCAGGACTTCCTTGGGCAACACATTCAAAGAGGAACCATTGTCTATCAATACATGTGACAGGGTAGTGCCCCTGCATTCAATTGAGATATGCAAGGCCCTGTTATGATCCCTCTTGGCAGGGGTCAAATCGGCATCAGAGAATCCTAACCCATTGTCATAGGTCAGGTGGGCAACACAATTCTCAAACTGATCCACAGAAATTGCACTGGGTACATGAGCAGTCTTCAGAAACTTGATCAAAGATTTTGCATGAGCTTCAGAACATAACAACAAGGACATTATAGAAATCTTAGAGGGAGTATGCCCCAACTGATCAACAATGTCATAATCACTCTTGCGAATGATTTTCAATACTTCCTCCATCTGCTTAGAGAGATCATCAGCAGCTGGCACATCAGTAGATACTGGTTTAATAATAGGACCCTTGCCCCGAGCATCAGTGGTGGAAGTGGCAGCAGGAGTAACTGCATTTTTGGAAGTAACTGGAGGTGAGAAGACTCTTCCACTACGTGTGATCTTACTAGATCCAACAATATTGTCAACATCAACAGGTACATCAGCTACGGGCTCTTGCTTAACACCATGGATGTAAACATCAGATCCATAATGCCAAGGCACAGCTTTGTCAGACGTATACGGAATAGGACCAGGAGTAGTAATGACCATAGGAGCAACTCTGGCTTCAGCAACAACTTTTACAGGACCTTCAGCAGTAATTTTGATTGGACCCTGATGAGTGATTTTAATAGGTCCCTTTGAAGTGATTCTCACCGGCACTTTGTCAACCATGTCAACCTCTTCAGTCTTCTTACCCTGCGTAATATGATCTACCATACTTTCCACGGAAGATGGTCTTCTTTCGAACACTATGGTGTAATTATTCATGAGACGTTGAATTCCGTCCTTCAACCTCCAACACTTTTCTGGATTATACTCACAATAAACACAATCTTCACGACAACCTGGAAAGAACCCAGCTTGCACTAACTTCTTTCTGATGACAGACAATGGTATGGTCAATTCATCAACTGAATGGATATGTACATCCTCATCAATGGCATTGACAGTCTTCTCGTGATTTGGCATTGGAGCAGTAATCACATTTGGAGTACCTGGAGGATCAAACTCAATTTCTCCAGTATCAATCATATCTTGAATTTTGTTCTTCAAGACCCAGCAGTTGTTAGTATCATGTCCCTGACAGTTTGAATGGTATGCACACCGTGCATTGGGATTGTACCTGGGAGAGGTAACATTAGGATTATGAGGAGCCTCTTTCAAAGTAATAAGTTCAGCCTTCAACAAGTGTTGCAATGCCTGAGCCATTGACATGTTGATCTTCGTGAACTGTCTTCTATCCCTCTGTTGGTTGCCCTGTGGCTGCTCTGTTGTTGCAGGAGTTGGATTTGAAATATGAACTGCACTAACAGACTGATGCCTTCTGTTACGATCAGGTTGACCATAAACAGCATTGGATTCTTTCTTCCCAGTGGGAGGCTTCTTTGCAGCACCTGCTGAAGAAGTACCCACTTGGATCTTACCATTCTTTATACCATTTTCTACTCGCTCTCCTGTCATGATCAACTCAGTGAAGCCAGATGATGAGCTTCCAATGAGATGACTGTAAAACGGACCATTCAGCGTACACATGAACATATCAACCAATTCCCTGTCAGTTAAAGGGGGTTGAACTCTTCCAGCTAAATCTCTCCACTTTTGAGCATACTCCTTAAAACTTTCTTTGGCACCCATAGACATGCTCTGAAGCTGCATGCGAGTGGGGGCTAAGTCATCATTGTATTGATACTGCTTATAGAAAGCTTCATCAAGATCATTCCAGTCTCTGATGTTGGCACTCTCCAACTGATAATACCACTCCAGCTGAGCTCCAGATAAGCTCTCTTGAAAGAAATGGATCCACAACTTTTTATCAGCAGTGTGAGGTTGAATTCTTCTGACATATGACCTCAGATGCAGCTTGGGACAAGAGACCCCATCATAAACAACAAAGGTAGGAACCTTGAAACCAATGGGTATGACTACCCCAGATATCAAACTCAAATCCTCAAAATCCAGCCCAGATGACTTCTGCAACTCCATGGCATCCATCCTATCCACCATCATCTTGAATTTGTCTTCATTAGGATCATGGTAGTAATTAGCCTCAGAATCAGAGTCCCCCATAGTGTTGTGGAGACTGCCTCCCTCCTTTTCAGATTCTTCAGATTCATAGTCTTCAGCTGGTTCTTTGGTCTTGGCAAGACCTTTGAACCTTCTTCCCATGTTGATCAAACCAGATGACCTTCTAGTCTTCTTAGTCTTCTTGGCCAGCAGTGCCTTCAATTCATCCTGCCCCTTGGACATGTTCAAGATCAGCTCTTGGAACTGTGCATTTTGTGCCTGGAGATCCTTAACTGATTGTTCAAGAGCCATTGCTGAAATAAACAGCGAGAAGATGAGAAACCTGTGCACAATTATAAACCTGTGATGCAATGAAATGATATGTGAATGTATATGCAATGTTTTCAAGGACCGCATGATTTAAATTTGCTTAGACAAACACGAAAGTAAACTTTTATTAGTAATAACTTTGTTTTGCCATTTAGGCTTACAAAAAAAATGGAATGAAATAAGTACAAAAGATGGGGTTTTAAGTCTCCCATGGACGTTTCCTCTTTGTGTTGAGGTATGAGTTGAGGTTCCGTTCCTCGTGAAGTTGCTTTGTTAGTTCCAGGATTCTTTCTTGGCTTTCTTTGTAATGAGCCTCGAAAGTATCCCTTTGCTCCTTCAGTTGGATCCATGATCTCTGCAAGTCTTCCATATCAGTAGGCATGTCTGGGTGAAGGATGGTATAAGCTGTGTCTCCTTCAGCAACAGGTTCCATGCTAACTGGTAGGACGGCAGGATATGGCATCATGAGAGTCTGAGCACGAGATCGTACCCATCTGAGATAAGCCTCCATAGGAATAGTGTACTTAGGCTCCAGTGTCTTGCTGTCAATCCTGTTTACTTTTCCCCATGCTCGTATGAATCTCTGACAGTAACCCTGAAGATCGTTGTCGTAATCAAACACAATGCCCTGAATCAACATGTCATGCGGACCATCACTCCGAGCGTAACCAAACTGTCGTAAAGCTAGAGAGGGGTTGTAGGTGATGCCTCCTCTTATGCCTAGAAGTTGCACATTAGGAAACTCCCCACAACGGTCAATGATGGTGACATTCTCCATAGATCTGGAGCACCAATGGATGTCTGAGTGAGAAAGTGACATGATCCTCTTGGACCATCTGAACCCTTGCTCATTCTTCATTACTGAGCGAGGAAGGTGAGAAATAAACCACCTAGAAAGCAAAGGTATGCAGCACATCAAAGTTCCTCTTGCCCTTGTAGTACGGGTATGAAGAGAATGCAGGATGTCTCCAAGCAATGTAGGCACTGGATTGTGACTCAGGAATATATTGATGGCATGAACGTCTATGAACTGATCAGGATTGAGGAACAATACTAAGCCATAAATCAGCAAGGCTAAGATCTCCTCAAAAGCATCATAGCTCATGGCCTTCAAGAACATTTGAGCTTTATCCATTAATACTTTAGCAAGAATACCCTTGACTCCGCTTCTCATTTCTAGAACAACGTCAGACTTCTTCAGATGTAGAGCTGCAGCAATAACCTCTGGTTTGAGCTCCTTTTCCAAGCCTGTGAAGGGTCTTTTATCAAGAACAGGTATGCCCAGAAGTTTAGAGAACTCCTCCATTGTAGGAACCAGCTGGTAGTCAGGGAATGTAAAGCAATGGTGCTTAGGGTCAAAGAACTGAAATAGAACACTCATCATGTCTTCATTGAACCCTGAAGTGACTAGATCCAATAGGTGACCATGTCTCTTGATGAACTGGGAATGATTAGACACTTGAGAAACCAACTCTTTAAGCTTGGAAGGTATCCCCACAAAGTTGATCCTGATAGTGTTCCTACGAGCAGAAGCCATGACCTGCAACAAAGAACAAAGATAAATCCTTTGGTCCTTGAAATGGTTAGTGAAAATGCTATGCTTATGATGCATGATGATGTCATGATGTTATGCTCAATCACAAACATGTAGCACACACAAACAAGTCACACCATAGCCCTAGGTTTAAAGGCTTGCATGAGGTTCAAAGGTAAGTACCCTCCCCTGAAGTTAGATGGTTCATCCTGTCCTACAAAAGTAACCAGGTTCTAAGGGATCTCAATATCATTGATCCTTCACAAGGGTGGTTGATCAGAAGGCAACTTACTTGCCAACCAAAACCCTCCAAGTTTAAGATCTCAATGAGCGTAGTATCGAGTGTCAACCAACTTCAGTCTGCACCAAAGCCGGTTACCTCACTACTTTTCTAAAGGCCAAGATGGGATAACTAGGGTTCTAAAAGTTAGTTAGTGCATTGACAACATATGGCAGCCTCATATTATCCTCAACTTGACTTAAGGAACATAAGCACCAACCAAGAAGTCGCACTAACTATGGCCACCAGATCAACCATATCGATATACGTCGTACAGTTTCCTTGGTCTATTGCCATTTACCTAAGGTACACTAGATCCGGGTTAGGATCTTTCTCACATAAGAGCACCCCAGCAAGATAATATAAAGCAAACAAGGCAAACAATTTAAAGTGATCTTAATTCCTAAGGATACCCCTCTTGAATTTAAATCCCCAGCAGAGTCGCCAGTTCTGTAACACGGTGGGAGAACTAACTTTAGTTATGTTGCGGATAGCAAGAGTCGCCACCGACTTTTATTTTATCCAAAGGAAAGGCATAAAAGAACAGGAAAGACCTTTAAAAGATTTTTGGGTCCGGGGGGTAGGTTATGTAAAGGGAAGGTGTTAGCACCCTTTACATCCATGGTTATCCATGGGCTCTTAGTCACTTAGCTCACTTTGAATTGTTTTTTTTTTTGAAAATGTGAAGTGTGTGAATAGAAATTTTCTTAAGAGTTTATAATGGCCCATGTATGGATGCGTATAAACCTTTGTTTTTGAAAATTTTTGTTTGAAATTGGTGAAGTGTTTGAAAAGTTTTGAATGAAGTGAGCAAGCAACTAAGAGGTACCTACCCTAAAGTTTAAGTCTTTCTATTCTTTATCCTTTAAGTGGTAAGACTATCCCTATTATTAAGGAATAGGTAGTCATTACCTTGGATGTAAGGGACATATGAGGGACATCTGTTTATGAAGGCAACTGTGGGGTGTATTAAGCATTTAGGAGGGACTGTCATCATTATTCGAAAGGGACTTGATCTTTATGAAAGGCAACCATTAGGGACTTGATGACTTTTTCTTTTAAGGGACTTGCTTTGTACACCCCACTTGACCTTATGATTAGGCAACAATAAGAGGTAACCCTAGAAAGTGAGATGGCGATTAAAAATCGACTTACGTGTGTGAGTGTTTAATTTTATTTATCTTTAATTAAAATGATCTAAATTTGATTTTAAATATAAATACATGTTTACACTCCCTAAATTACTAACCATAGCATAAAAAATTGAATAAATTAAATATTTACAAAAATTACACCAAGGAGCAATTACAATAATTATAATAAGCAATTAAAATAAATGGCAAATAAATAATAAGCAAAAATAAATAAATAGGCAATAAATATAATAGAGGTTAGTAATAATAATAATAAAAATAATTAAATAAGGTTAGTGAAATAATAATAATAAGCATAATAATAAAATAAATGGATTAGTAATAATAAGCAAAATAAATAATGAATAAGAATTAGAAATTATTAAGGAAATAAGAGCAAATTATAAATTATAAACATAAAAAATTACAATTACAATATATTAGCATAAATTTAATTATTTTTTAACCATATATATTTTTTAAAAGAATAAAATTTGGATTATGAACAAAATTATAGAAACAATTTCATATTATAAAAAATTGGTTATAAGCATATTTACAAGATTCAATTATATTAAATATTATATTTACAAAAAGATTAGAAATTTAAATCATAAAAATAAAATTAGTTTTGTTATTATTTAGAAAATAAAATTAGGTTTTACAAAATTAGAGTTCACTTAGAAAATATTTTTTAAGGTTTAATTTAATATACAAAATTATTTAAATAAACATACATATATTTATAATTTAATTACATAATGAAAGGAAAATTAAAATTGAGAAAAATAAAAGTTTAGAATTTTAAAAAATATAAGTGTTGTTTTTTAGATATTTATCAAATATATATATACATGCATAATCTATTTTTTAATTAATAATAAGAAAATAATTAAGCAAATTAATTAAATAAATTAAAATAGAAAAATGGTAAAAAAGAAACTTACCTTGGCTGGGTTTGAACCCAGGACATCCTGCCTACAAGGAACAAAACGTACCACTAGGCCAGCCACGTATTGGTGATAATAAAATGGTTCCAATTGGTTTTGTGTAATGTCTGGAAAAATCAGAAAAATAAATAGAAGCAAAAAGGCCTGGGGGAGGATTGAACCCAGGACCTCTTAACACACAAACGCACGCATGACCATCCGGCTGGGAGAGCAAATCTGATAATGGTGTGGCAAGAGAACATAATATGTAATGCTGCATAGTTAACCTGAAAAATAGAAAAAAATAATGGTACAAGACCAGGATTCGAACACAGGTCTCGCAGCCAAACACAAACACCTCTTTCCACTGGACCACACGCTTCTGTGTGATAAACAACCAAAATAAATATATAATATTTTAAATCAGAATTTCAAATATGAAATTCGCGCCAGAACGCCTTCATCTTCAACCTCAAATTCGTAGGGTTTCCTGCGAATTTTTCTGGGAAAATTCCTACGAATTTTCATGTGACTCAAACCTGCGAATCACATACATCATCATACGAGTAAAATTCCTTCAAATTGAACCTGCAAACATGATCTATACAACAATTACAGTCCAAATATGAGTCCATTATCAATTTATATTAGGTATTCCATGAATCCCCAATTTTGAAGCTCTAACCCTAACAATGGCCGATTGTTATTTATGTCACGAAACTCCAATTTCTTTGTCCAGAAACCTTCACAAGCTCAATACAAACATCATAAACCAAACAAAATTCATTGAGATACATTGAATTAGTGAAACCGAAAAAAAATATTCAAGAACAAATAGAATTCAGATTATGCATTATGGAGTGATTTTGATGCATATGAGTGTTGATTTTGCTTCAAGAAGGTCCAAGGAACATTGCTATGTTCTTATTTTACCTTAAAACACCTTGTATGAATGAATCCGAATGTGAGGTTTTGGATGGTTTTTCAATTTGTGAAACTTACTTTTGGAGGCAGCAAATTCGTGGCTTTCTGATGGCAATGAGTTTAGCACTTATAGGAGAGTGAATTAGGTCAAAAAGATTGATTGTTTGTGTGGAAAAATTGATATGAAAAGATTCAAAATGATCATGCTTTTAAAATCCAATATTCTTGTATGAAGGCTTGCTATTTTTGGACAAATCTCATGATTTCTTTCCTCAATTCAAATCAACATTTAAGACTTTCTAGAAACTTAATCTCAACCAAATCTTACATTTTCATATTTTATTTTTATTTAAAATGATTTTTAATGAATTAAATCAAAATAAATAAAAATAAAATAATAAAAATTCTGATTTTTAATGGTTTGGGTCGTGCATGAAGTTGGTGTATGGGTTGGGTCATTATTTGGCAAGCTCATTTGGAAGAAATTGGTTTTAGACCTCCATTTTCATCATAAACCAACTCAAAATTTCCCAACTTTGCAAGGGCACACATCCTTCCATTTTAATTCTATGAGGGTGTTCTTGGACATTTTGGAAAGCTTGAAGAGTCCTCTAAACAACCCCACTGGTTTCATGTCCATATCATTTACCAATCTCAAGTTATGCCCTTTTGAAGTTGTTGACTTTTTGTTGACTTTCAAAAGGACCTATAATGTCTTAGCTCATACCTTCCAAATGAAGCATTTTTGGGCTTGGCTTGTGAGACACGAAGTTATAGAGAATTCAATTTCCTTAAAAATGAGATTTGGATGGAGACTTGGTGATGAAGCATGTGGAAGTTATGGCTGGTCAAAGTTTAGTTGACTTTTACTGAGGAAACCCTAATTTAGAAACTCCTGATTCTTGATGATCTGGAATCTCCTTGATGAATCATGATCAACCCTTGATAAAATGATGAATTTTACTTCATATACTTGATGTTGGCAAAAAATCATGAAGTTTGACTTTGGTTTGACCACAGTTGACCTCAGTTTGACTTTTTAACTGCTTTGACTGATTTTGACTTATCTGATCATCTGACTGAACAAACTTCTGAGAAAAGTATTGAAACTTGACATGGGGGTTCTTACACACATATAAGATGTTATGAAGCTCAATTTAAGTCTTGGAAATCCATTTAGCCTGATTAAAGTCAAAACCCTAATTTTGAATGCACTGCTTAGGAGGTGCATTGTCTGAGGGAATTGTCAACTCTTCTGACCAATGGTGAACTTTGTGAACCTTGTGAACCATCATAAAATGTCTTGTGAACCTCATGGGAAGCATTGTGAACCTTGTGAACCTTGTGGAAGGTCTTGTGAACCTTGTGAACCTCATAAAGTGTTTTGTAGACTTCATGAACCTCATGGAAGGTCTTGTGAGTATTGTGAATCTTGTGAACCTTGTGAACCTTCATGAAGTGACTTGTAGACTTCATGAACCTCATGAAAGGTATTGAGAGCATTAGGAAGCTTGTGAACCTTGTGAACCTTCATGAAGTGACTTGTAGACTTCATGAACCTCATGAAAGGTCTTGAAAGTATTAGGAGGCTTGTGAACCTTGTGAACCTTCATGAAGTAACTTGTAGACTTCATGAACCTCATGGAAGGTCTTGAAAGCATTGTGAATCTTGTGAACCTTGTGAACCTTCTTAGCACACAAAGTCTTGTATTGTGAGGGCAAATTTTGGGGTGCAACATGTGGTACCAATGAAATCAACCCCATTGGACGAGCTCAGAGGAAGTGCTTCTCATGCTAAAAAGCCAAGAACCCCTAAAAGAGCTAAAGATGAAGTCTGCAGCAAATCCAAAGGAGGCATTCCTTCTCCAGCAAACATGCCTCCAAAATCTTCTGCCTATGTGGATGCTTCCATCAAGGAGATAGTCAACAAGATTCTTTTTGAACAGAGAGTGGTTAGTGGGATTTCTATTCCTCTGAACACCATGCCTGCACCTCAAGAAGAACAAGCTCAAGCTGCAGAGGACACTCCTGCTCAACGGGATGTCCCAATAGATGTTGGAACATCTGAAGATGAGAAAAAGAACTTATCTGATGCTGATATTGAACAAACTGAGGACCAGAAAAAGGCCTCAGATAAAAGTGATGAAGAAGTCTCTGAGGATCAGCCCAAAGCCTCAAATGAAGATCAAATCCCTGCTGAACAACAAGCTGAAGAGGAGACTGCTCAATCTCCTCCAGTGGTGAATCTGGAGCAGGACTCTGATACAGAGATCATAGCCTCTATTAGACCTAGCATAGCCAAAAGGCTCAGGTCCAGGAAAGGAAAGATGCAAGCTGAGCCTGAAATTCTTGAGAAGAAGAAAGCTACTCCAAAGAAAGGCAAAGCTAAAGCTGCCTTTGGTCCAACAAAACAATGGAGTAAAGTCCAAACCCAGAAGAGGAAAGTTGTCACCCCATCAGACTCAGATGTTGAATCATATGTCCCAACATCTCCTCCCAAGAAGAAACTAGCACCATCTAGGGTTTCAACTGCTATTCCAGAGGCCCCCTTGGACAACATTTCATTTCATCATGTTTCAAGTGTAAACAGATGGAAGTTTGTGTACCAAAGAAGGGTTGCCCTAGAAAGAGAGCTGAGCAGCAATGCACTTGAGTGCACTGAACTGATTGACCTCATCTCTGCTGCAGGCCTCTTCAAAACAGTCTCAGATCTCTCTCCCTGCTATGAACTTCTTGTCAAAGAATTCATTGTTAATCTTCAGGAGGATTGTGCCAATGGTAAGTCCTCTGAATTTAGGAAAGTCTTTGTTAGAGGTAGGTGTGTTGAGTTCTCTCCTCAGATCATCAACCAATACCTAGGAAGAGAAACAGATGGACCAAATGAGCTAGGTAAGACAGATAACCAAATCTGCAAGGTGATCACTGCAAACCAGGTCAAGGCATGGCCTGTTAAAGGAAAGCTCTCAGTGAGCATGCTTACAAGAAAATATGCCATGCTGAACAGGATTGGTACAGCAAACTGGGTGCCTACCAACCACACATCTTCAATCTCCACTGGCCTGGCCAGGTTTATCTATGTTGTGGGAACTCAGACTAAGCTGGACTATGGTGCCTACATTTTTGATCAGACCTTGAAGCATGCCAGCTCTTCTGCAACAAAGCTGCCAATAGCTTTTCCCTCCTTGCTGTGTGGTATTGTTCTAAGTCAATACCCTGGGATTCTAACTGAGAAGGACACAGTCTGCAAGAGAGAAAGCCCCCTGGCATTTCACTACAAACTGTTCCTCAGTCATCATGCAGCAGATGTTGAAGCACCTTCTAGGACATCTGCAGGTCCTTCAACAGCTAAGACTCCAATCTCCAAGAAGGCATTAATTGCTGAGCTAAAAAGCACATGCAAAGAACTTGAAGCAAGGAAGCTGAAACTTGAAGAAATCATCCAAAGGCTGGAGAGTGAAGAAGATCAGAAAGCTGCCTCTGATGAAGAAAGTGAAGCTGATGAAGAAACTGAAGTTGAGGAAGAAACTGAGAGTGATGAATCTGAGTGATCACTGTAAGGACAAATGTAATGACAGCTGCATTGTAATTTAGATTTAGTCTCTTTGGCCCCAAAAATTTGTGTCTAACAAGGGGGAGAACAACACCATCAACAATGTAATGCTATCAACAATGTAATGCTGTTTGAATTGAATGAAAAATCTGTTTGCTTCTGAACTGAATAAGTTTTTTCTGTTGCAACAAGACTGGACACATATATGTTTGAGGGGGAGTAATCTCAAATATGAAACAACAGAAAAGTAATGCTTTACTCTGATAAAAAGAACTTCTGCTGCACTCTGAAAACCAGAAAAGATGTTAGCCAAAAATTTAGCCAAAGGGGGAGTTTGTAGATGTCTTGAATTGGCAGAATTTTTGACCAACAAGAAATATTGAATTCAGTTCAGAATGTCCTATCAAATGTTGGGACATTATCAAACAGAGTATAGGAACTTATTTCAGGATGTCTCACCAGATGTTAGGACATTGTGTAAATGACTTAAGTTCAGTTTTTCAGGATGTCCCAACAGATGTTGAGACATCTCAAAACCTGCTACCAGAATTAATTATTGACTAACTGATCAGAGATATTTAAGGAGAGTTATCTGGAATTAATTAATGATGGATAAAAACAGAACAAGGCGCATCTGTAGGGAGTTTTATATTGAAGATTCAGACTAAAATAGAAGACCTAAATCACCTAGAATCTAGGAAGTAACAAACCCTAAATTCAAGGTGGAAGTTGCATGCGCATTAAGGGCTGGATCATTCTACAGAAAGCCCAAATTACAGATACCTATTTAATCAACAGAAACTCATAGAATTGAGTACGAATTTCAGAAGACAAAATAGGGTGTTGTGTCTTTAATAGCAGGTTGTTTTTAATTGTACCACTTTATGAGCTTTTAAGCAATAGTGCATTTGTGACTTGATTGAAACTGTGAAGTAAGATCAAGCTGTAATGTTTGAAGAATGTCTTCAATTTTATTAAACTTGTAAACTTGATCACTGTGTGATTGAGGGGGAGTGAGTAGGATACTCTTATCTAAGTTGTGTCTTAGGTAGAAATTGCATTGGGTAGTTATTAAGTGATAGATTAAACAGGGTGGTTTAAGTCTAGAATTAATATTACTTATAGTGGATTTCCTCCTGGCTTGGTAGCCTCCAGATGTAAGTGTGGTTATACACTGAATTGGGTTAACAAACTTCTGTGTTGTTTACTTTTCTTGCTATTTAAGTTTTGGTTAAATCTGTCAAGTGTTGGGACATCTCTTAGGACATCTCATACCTGATCACAGAATTTCAATAGGGTACTTGGGAAGATAAACAACGGCCCAAGGTAAGGGTATAACTTTTGGGAGGATAAACAACGGCCCAAAGTCATGATAGGGTACTTGGGAAGATAAACAATGGCCCAAGGTAAGGGTATAACTTTTGGGAGGATAAACAACGGCCCAAAGTCATGATAGGGTACTTGGGAAGATAAACAACGACCCAAGGTAACAATATGGCTTTTGAGAAGATAAACGACGTCTCAAGATAGCCTTCGGGAAGATAAATGACATCCCAAGCTAATGAGATAACCTTTGGGAAGATAAACAACGACCCAAGGTAACAAGTTGTTGATGAAGTTTGTCTGTTGGAGAATTAATCTGAAAAACAAGATTAGTTCGATGCAAATATCATGATGTATATAACATTCTGCAAGATAATATTAGTTTATGCATTATGTATGCATGTATAGTATGATGCACTTAAGCAAATGCACTATGTACTTATGGATATGTATGTTATGTAAATGATGTATGTGATGTATGTATGAATCATGCAGCATGAAGCGTCTGGATATCTTTGTATAACAACTGCTGGCCAGGAAAATAAATCCCGATTTGTTGCCGAAGAATATGAGGAACTCGTTCCCGTGTGGTAATATAGTATTCGTAAACCTCCCGTCTTCGTTTGATAGTAAGGTATCCACAATCTCCCGTCTTCATTCGATAGTAAGGTATCCATAACCTCCCGTCTTCGTTCGTCGTACTCCTATTGAAGGAATAAATTCCCGATTATCCTTATGAGGATAAAAGAGATGGATATAAATTCCAAGGGAGATGTAACTCGAAGTATCTATGAAGATGGATTTGCCCTACTGGGGAACTTGTAGCTGTCTAGTGGGGATGAACCGGCGAAGCTTCGTTGAATTCCTTCCCTCGTTCGTCTTTAGTAAATACTATTACTGCATTTTCATGCATTTCTGGTACACATCAATCATATTAAGCACTTTATGCATTTCTGGTAAACATCAATCATATTCAAAAGCATACATACATTCAAACACAACCAATGGACGTTTTCGCTTATGGAAATAGGGTAAGAGTAAATTTGGATTCAAAGGGAAAAGTAAAGCTGAACTTGAAAACAGAATCGTTTCAATTTCGAGAGTGTATAACCAATTGGATTTGGAGCTCCTGAAATTTTTAACTTTCCTGAATACCTTCCCAGAAATCCTCATAGCTGGATCTGAAGACATGATACTGACACCATCTAATACTACTGGCGTAGACAATTAATTTCCATCATGGTTTCAGCTGAGAATCCAATATCAAGGTAATACAATGAGAGGAATGTGTCTTCAAATTGTGATGGACCATATACGCTCCGGGTATTAGATTTGAAGAGAAAGCATTGCCCCTTGGTTGAGGATGAATTATACCATAATGGAAGTATCTGAATGTAGTTACCTCAAGAGAAATAAACAGAGTGCCTCACAATAATATGCCCCTGACATCATGAAATTCAAATATATGAGGAGAGCTGCCTCTGGCTATTAAGCATTGTTGAATCTGGACCTGATTGCCCCAAATGAATTGAACAGTAAGTTGGTATGCCCCTTGACTGGGAAACAGTGACTATGCCCCTGGCATTATGAACTTTGTAATATTACCCTCGGTAATTTAGACAAATGTGGAGATCTGCCCCTGGATACTTAAACATAACTGAATCCTGTCCTGATTGCCCCACATGAGTTAGGCAGTATCATGGCCTACCCCCTTGATTGGGAGATAATGACTATGCCCCTTTGTATACATGGACTTTGATCCAGGAAGCAACTTTGTTCATCGGAAGGACTTTGGTTCATTGAACATTCATCCTGTAAGTTTCTCCATTTGTCAAACACTCAGGTATATGCAAACATATATATTCAAAAATGCAATGCTTATGTCTGTCTTGAAGTTTTTGAAAAAGAATTATTAAAATTTTTTTTTTTAAGAAAACTGTGATATTAACTCAAGTTTTATAATAAGCCCTAAAGGAGTCAGGATACCTTTTTGTAGCAGTACGCTTTCGAACTAACCGTGCTTCAGTTAGGACTTTTAAAGGGTTGTAACGTGGCCTGGTTCATGGTTTAAGAAACAAAGGATAAAGGCTCAAATTTTATTTGTATCCAACCCAATCTCTATGATGTTCTTCAGTCCTATGCTCAGTTAACTTATGCATTGAGGCTCAAAGGAGTTTGGAATTGTAACACTGACATTTGTGATGGTTCAGAAACCAAAAATTGATTTGAACATTCAGTCATCTTTCTTTATTGAGGATTCATAGTGACCTCTTTTTTTCTTCTGACTTTGTTATCCCTTCTTTTTTCCTGAACTGTTTATTTCAAGGTTACAGTCAGCGGGATGTCTTAACTTTTTATTAAGTCTCCTTCATAGGTTTTGACTTAGTAAGCTTTTTTTTTGCTAGATATTGACTGTCAGGTTTAATGATTATAGAGAACCATCATTAGTTGTGTACAACACAGATAATTGGCATATTTGAGTTAACCGAGTAACTACCCTGCCCCAGGTTATGAATAAGGGTTTTAATTTGTGCGAGAATAAAAACTCCTACTTCATAGGCTCAAAAGGGTTGACTAGGGATTAACCTTCTTATATCTCCACTGTTTAGGAATTGAAACAATGTCTGTACATCGTCAGCATAGTCTGTTCAAAAGCATACTGCCTAATATTATGGTATTGTTTTCGTCATCCTCCCTCTACAGGCTTATAGCTTTATCAGGAGTTAAATATCACAAGATAAAAATAAGAAGCATAGTTTTAAAATATAGTGAAACGAATGGATTAATTCAAGACAAACATACACAATGCATTAATGAAAACAAAAGTTTAACATAATAGTAAGTGTTTAAACAAAACAAAAGAAATTACAAATGAAAGTTCAAATGTTGTCCCATCCAGTTGGCTGAATGTCTTCAATTGCAATATGTGAACTTTGAGGAGCAGTATACTTCACCATGAAATCAAATTTTCCACTTGGATGTCCCAAGGTGCCCCATATCTCAATAGGAATAGGTGGTCTTCCTTTCTTGCTACTTTGGGCAACTTGTCTTGCAGCTTCGATGTTTGATGGACGATAGTAGAACTCAATTTGACCTTCTGGAGTAACCTCTAGCATTCCTTCGTCAATCAGGTCTTGAATCTTTTTCTTCAATGTCCAACAACTATTAGTATCATGTCCAGGACTGTCGGAGTGATACTCACACTTTGCCTTGGAATTATAGTGAGGAGAGGAAGTTTTAGGATTTTGAGGAGGACTTTTCAAAGAAATTAGTTTCATCTCCAACAAGCATTGCAGAACTTGTGACATTGGAGTGCTAAACTTGATAAACTGCCTTCTACATTCCTTGTGTTGAGGTGGATTAACCTTATCAGGTCTTTTTTCTTCAACTGAAGAACAATCAGTGGCAACCTGTCTTTTACCTTCTTTTATCCTCATCTTCCTTTCAACCAAATCAGCTTGTTTTAATGGAGGTTGACTGACAATTAGATTCCTGACTCTATTACTTTGGAGTTTGTGGGCAAAAGTTCTTAGCTCTTCTTGCCCCTGAGCTAAACTTTGAATAAGAGTCACCTGGTCATTCATCTGAATCCTCATCTCTGCTATCTCAGCTTGTAGTTGTTTCAGTTGATCATCTTTGTTGTCCTCTGGATTCGTTTTCTTAGCCAGCAGTGTCTTCAATTCATCCTGCCCCTTGGACAAGTTCAGGATCAGCTCTTGGAACTGTGCATTTTGTGCCTGGAGATCTTTAACTGTTTGTTCAAGAGCCATTGCTGAAATAAACAGCGAGAAGATAAGAAACCTGTGCACAATAAACCTGTGATGCAATGATATGATATGCGTATGCAATGTTTTCAAGGACCGCAGGATTTAAATTTGCTTAAACGATCAAGAAAGTAAACTTTTATTAGTAATAAATTTGTTTGCCCTTTGGGCTTACAAAATGAAATGAAATAAATACAAAAGATGGGGTTTTAAGTCTCCCATGGACGTTTCCTCTTTGTGTTGAGGTATGAGTTGAGATTCCGCTCCTCGTGAAGTTGTTTTGCTAGCTCCAAGATTCTTTCTTGACTTGCTTTGTAATGAGTCTCGAAAGTATCCCTTTGCTCCTTCAACTGGATCCAGGACCTCTGTAAGTCTTCCATGTCAGTGGGCATGTCTGGGTGAAGGATGGTATAAGAGGTATCTCCTTCAGCAACAGGCTCCATAGTAACTGGCAGGATGGCAGGATATGGAATCATGAGAGTTTGAGCACGAGATCGCACCCATCTGAGGTAAGCTTCCATAGGAATGGTGTACTTGGGCTCCAGAGTCTTGCTGTCAACCTTGTTCACTTTTCCCTATGCTCGTATGAACCTTTGACGCTAACCTTGCAGATCGTTGTCGTAGTCAAACACAATAACCTGAATCAACATGTCATGTGGACCATCACTCCTAGCATAACCAAACTGTCGTAAAGCTAAGGAAGGGTTGTAAGTAATGCCTCCTCTTATGCCTAGAAGTGGCACATTAGGAAACTCCCCACAACGGTCAATGATAGTAACGTTCTCCATAGATCTGGAGTACCAATGAATATCTGAATGCGAGAGTGACATAATCCTCTTGGACCACCTGAACCCTTGCTCATTCTTCATCATTGAGCGAGGAAGGTGAGAAATAAACCACCTAGATAGCAAAGGTATGCAACACATCAGAGTTCCTCGTGCCTTTGTAGTATGAGTGTGAAAAGAGTGCAGGATGTCTCCAAGCAATGTAGGCACTGGATTGTGACTCAGAAATATATTGATGGCGTGAACGTCTATGAACTGATCTGGATTGGGGAACAACACTAAGCCATAAATCAACAAGGCTAAGATCTCCTCAAAAGCATCATAGCTCATAGCCTTCAAGAACACTTGAGCCTTCTCTATCAACACCTTAGCAAGAATACCCTTAACTCCACTTCTCGTTTCTAGAACAATGTCTGATTTCTTCAGATGTATAGCTGCAGCAATAACCTCTGGCTTAAGCTCTTTTTCCAAGCTTGTGAAGGGTCTTTGATCAAGAACAGGTATACCCAGAAGTTTAGAGAACTCTTCCATTGTAGGAACCAGCTGATAGTCGGGGAATGTGAAGCAATGGTGCTTAGGGTCAAAGAACTGAAATAGAACACTCATCATGTCTTCATTGAACCCTGAGGTGACTAGATCCAATAGGTGACCATGTCTCTTGATGAACTGGGAGCTTTCAGAAACTTGAGAAACCAATTCCTTAAGCTTAGGAGGTATGCCTACAAAGTTGATCCTGATAGTGTTCCTACGAGCAGAAGCCATGACCTGCAACAAAGAACAAAGATAAATCCTTTGGTCCTTGAAATGGTTAGTGAAAATGCTATGCTTATGATGCATGATGATGCTATGATGTTATGCTCAATCACAAACATGTGGCACACACAAACAAGTCACACAATAGCCCTAGGTTTAAAGGCTTGCATGAGGTTCAAAGGTAAGTACCCTCCCCTGAAGTTTAGATGGTTCATCCTGTCCTATAAAGTAACCAGGTTCTAAGGGATCTCAATATCATTGATCCTTCACAAGGGTGGTTGTTCAGTAGGCAACTTACTTGCCAACCAAAACCCTCCAAGTTTAGAATCTCAATGAGTGTAGCATCGAGTATCAACCAACTTTAGTCTTCACCAAAGCCGGTTATCTCACTACTTTCTAAAGGCCAAGATGGGATAACTAGGGTTCTAAAAGTTAGTTAGTGCATTGAAAACATATGGCAGCCTCATATTATCCTCAACTTGACTTAAGGAACATAAGCACCAACCAAGAAGTCACACTAACTATGGCCACCAGATCAACCATATCGGTATACGCCGTACAGTTTCCTTGGTCTATTGCCATTTACCTAAGGTACACTAGATCCGGGTTAGGATCTTTCACACATAAGAGCACCCAACAAGTAATTATAAAGCAAACAAGGCAAACAAATTTAAAGTGATCAAATTCCTAAGGGTACCCCTCTTTTAACAAATCCCCAGCAGAGTCGCCAGTTCTGTAACACGGTGGGAGAACTGACTTTAGTTATGTTGCGGATAGCAAGAGTCGCCACCGATTTTTTATTTATCCAAAGGAAAGACATAAAAGAACAGGAAAGACCTTTTAAAAGATTTTTGGGTTCGGGGGGTAGGTTATGTAAAGGGAAGGTGTTAGCACCCTTTACATCCATGGTTATCCATGGGCTCTTAGTTACTTAGCTCACTTTAAATTGTTTTGAAAAGTGTAGTGTGTGAATAAAATTTCCTTTAAGTACTTTATAATGATCCATGTACGGATATATATAAAGTCTTTGTTTTGAAAATTTGTTTAAAAAATGTGAAGTGTTTGAAATGTTTTTGAAAAGTGAGCAAGTACATAAGAGAAACCTACCCTAAGTTAAATCTTTTTTGTTCTTAAATATCCTTTAAATGGTAAGACTATCCCTATTATTAAGGAATGGGTAGTCATTACCTTGGATGTGTGAGGGACTAATGAAGGGACATCTGTTATTTAGGCAACTGTAAGGTGTATAAGCAATTCAAAGGGACTTATCATCTTTATTCGAAAGGGACAAGATCATTACGAAGGCAACCATGAAGGGACTTGATCTTTTTATCTGTTAAGGGACTAGATGGTGTGAGATGAGGGACTTTGCCTTATACACTTTACTTGACCTTTTGTTTAGGCAACTTGAGAGGCAACCCTTAAGAAGTGAGATGGCGATCCAGGATCGACTTACGTGTGTGAGTGTACCAATTCAGATATTTATCTTTAAGTTTTAATGATCTAAATTCAAATTTACATACAAACATGTTTTACACTCCCTATTTTACTAACCATAGCATTTAAAAATAATAAAAATTACTACAACTATTACATAAGGGATACAATTACATTATAATAATTAAAATAATTAAAATAAATAAATAATTAAATGGGTTAGTAATAATAATAATAATAAAATAAATAATCACATAATAGATAAATAAATAAAGAAGTTAGTAATAAACAAAGCGTAATAATATAAAAAGTTCAATTTTAAATGAATAATTATTTTTAAGGTTTTTAATTAATAAGAGAAATAAATGATAAATATTATATATTAACAAAATATGACTAATAGTCTAATTATTTTAATTTTATATACATATTATAAAAATATCTAATTATAATTAAATAAGCATAAAAATAATAAATTGATCTAATAAAATAAAGTTAGGGTTTTTAATTGTTTTTAGGAAAATAAATTAGGGTTAGTTAATTTTTTACATATAAAAACTATTTACAAATTATAAATTAAATATACATAATTAAAATTTACAAATAAATAAATTAAGAATTAAAATATAATTAGGGTTTATAAAAAATTAGAATTTATATAAGAAATAATTAAGTTTTATATATTAGAATAATTCAACATAATATATACATATTAATAAAAATAAAGTTTACATTAATTAAATTGAATTTTAGAAAAATAAATTAATTTATAGGATTAGTAAGAAAACAAGATTAATATTTTAATTAAGAAGAAACAATTAACCTAATTATTTAATTAATAAAATAGATAAAAGAAAAATATAAAGAAAACAAAATTTAAAAAAAAAGAGGGGAGGCCTGGATTTGAACCCAGGACCTCCCCTGATACCTGATAATGCATGACCACTGGGACAAGGCGCGCGCCTTGTCATCTGGGGGAGAAGAATGCATCATATGCGTAAACTGATTTGTGAGATTTTTTCCAAAAAAAGAATGGTCCTGTGAGGACTCGAACCATGGACTTTGCCTTGCATATGCGCGTCAAAAACCACCAGGCCATCACCACCAATCTGATAATTTCCTATAAATAATAAATTATAAAATAAGACAGTTATTTGAATTATAATTTTGGCGCCTTCAGACTTCATCTTCCTCCTTTTTCCTGCGAAAATACTTGTGAAAATACCTACATATTTTCCTGCGAAATAACATTTGCAGGTAAACCTAGGTTTTCATATACAGCATGTATGAGTACAGTTTTTTCAAATTGATCACACCAACGTCTTGCCCATGACCTGAAACATCCAAATCCAGTATCCAATGTAATTTATATAACCTGAATCAAAGGATCCTAATTTGAAGGTCTTAACCCTAACTATGGCGTATCTTGATACCTGCAAGGAAAATGCAATTGAACAGCCCAGAAACAATCCAAACAACATTGTAAATCATATTAAATAATCAAATTAAAGAAAGAATCATCATATGGTCGAAATCGAATTTCAAAAAAATAAGAACAAAGCCAGAATCAGTTTGTATGTTTTATGGCATGAATGAATGTTTTCATGATTCAGAAACATTCTATAATCCTTCATGAACATATTTGAACCTTCAAAAGTCTTTGAGAGAGCTTGAATAATGGAATCCGAATTGAGGTTTTTTTGGTGAATTTTGAAAAATTGAAACTTGCTCTAGAGGCTGTAAAATCGTGTCCTATGCATTTGTGTAGTTTGTATACTTATAGAAGAATGGAATTAGGTCAGAAAAGTGGTGGATTTGTGGGCTTAATGGATACCTTGAGTGTGAAGAAATCTCCTTGCCAAATTAGTCAAAAAATCAAATATTTTCATGCTATAATGCCCTATCACGAATTTGGATAGCATCAAATCAATTTAAATGGTCATTAAGAGTTTCTAGAAGAAGAATCACTTTTAAATATTCAATTTTCATATTTTATTTTGATTTAAATTGGTTTTAAATGAATAAAATCAAAATAAATAAAATAAAAATAATAAAAATCTGAATAAATGAGGATTGGGTCGTGCATGATGTCATGTTGAAGTTTGGATCACAAAATTGCAAGCCCATTTGGAAGAATTTGGTTTTAAGGCCCTATTTGCTTCATAAACCTCCCAAAAATTTCCCAACTTTGCAAGGGCACAAATACTTCAATTTTAATGCTATGGGGGTGTTCTTGGACATTTTGGAAAGCTTACAGAGTCCTCTAACCAACCCCATTGGTTTCATGTCCATATCTCTTACCATTCTCAAGTTATGTCCTTTTGAAGTTGTTGACTTTTTGTTGACTTTCAAAAGGACCTATAATGTCTTAGCTCATTCCTTCCAAATGAAGCATTTTTGGGCTTGGCTTGTGAGACTCAAAGTTGTAGAGAATTCAATTTCCTTCAAAATGAGCTTTGGATGGGAAAAATTTGATGAAGCATGTGAAAGTTATGGCTGGTCAAAGTTCAGTTGACTTTTCCTGAGGAAACCCTAATTTAGAAACTCCTGATTCTTGATGATCTGAAATCTCCTTGATGAATCATGATCAACCCTTGATAAAATGATGAATTTTACTTCATATACTTGATGTTGGTAAAAAATCATGAAGTTTGACTTTGGTTTGACCACAGTTGACCTCAGTTTGACTTTTTAACTACTTTGACTGATTTTGACTTATCTGATCATCTGACTGAGCAAACCTTTGGGAAAAGTCTTGAAACTTGTCATGGGGATTCTTGAACACATATAGGACGCTATGAAGCTCACTTGAAGTCTTCGAAGTCCATTTAGCCTGATTAAAGTCAAAACCCTAGTTTTGGATGCCCTGCTTAGGAGGAGGCATTGTCTGAGAGATTTGTCAAATCTTCTGACTAATTGTGAACCTTGTGAACCTTGTAAACCTTGTGAACCTCATGAAATGTCTTGTTAACCTTGTGAACCTCATAAGATGTCTTGTGAACCTTGTGAGCCTCTTAGTACACAAAAGTCTTATCTTGTGAGGGCAAATTTTGGGGTGCAACAGCAACCTTTTGCGAATTCGACACAATCTTTTAGCATGGTTGGCCGATACAAACCTTGTCTAAATAACAACCATTTCATCTTATGCCCTGCCTGGTGTGCACCAAATGTACCACTATGTACATTTGACAAAGCTATGTAGGCTTCATCTTCGCCTAAACATCTTATCAAAACTCCCTCTGTAGTCTTTTTGAATAGCTCGTTTCCAAAGAGTACATAGCTTAAAGCTCGGTATCTTACTTTTCTCTCCACCTTTTGGTTTGGGTCTTGGAGATACTCTTTGATGGGTTTTCTCCAATCTTCTTTTTTGGAATTATCTATGTTAAAGATTTCAAAGTTTTCATCATCCCCATATCAAGGTTTTATTGTTTCTAAATCTGATGGGGATAATTTGGTCGACACAACCCTTCCCCTTACTTCAATAGTAGTCTCTATTTTTTCTTTCGACACTTTGTAACCTGATGCGATTTGAGCCAAGTCATTGGCTTCTTGATTTTTTATTCTAGGGATATGTTTAAATACCATCGTGTCGAATTATTTGATGAGTATATTGGCTATAACAAAGTACATAATCAGATTTTCTTTGATACATCTGTATTCTTTGGTCAATTGTTTTATTACTAGTTCTGAGTCGCCCATTATTTTGACTCTTAATGCCCCCAATTCCAACAATACTTCAAGTCCAGCAATTAAAGCTTCATATCCGGCTTCATTATTTGAACAAGGGTTTTCGACCCTATACTTGAGTTTTATTGGAATTTTATCAGGAGAAATAATCAATATTCCAATGCCTACACCATTTTTGTGGCTGGAACCATCAAAATATAGCCTCCATGGCTGTAATTCGACGTATTTTATTTCATTTTCCTCTATGGAGTGGTCAACTATAAATTCAGCCACCACTTGTCCTATTACAGCTTTCAAAGGCAGGTATTTCAAGGAATATTCAGTTAATGCTAGAGCCCACTTCCCAATTCGACTATGTAAAATAGGTTTAGACAACATATGTTTTATTACGTCGTAATGAGATGATACAAATACATCAACTGGTCTTATATAGTGCTTCAATTTAGTACAAGAAAAATACACACATAAACATAATATTTCTATTACACTATATCTAGTTTCAGCATCGTTTAAGACTCTGTTGAGATAGTAGATGGCTCTTTCGACGCCATTTTCATCCTTTTGACACAACATACTTCCTAAGGTCTTGTCGGATGCTGATATGTACAACCTCATGCTTCTTTTCCCACTAGGAGGCATCAAGAGATTGGAGGACTGGCTAGGTATCCTTTTATCCCGTCGAAAGCATCTTGCTGCTCTTGCCCCCATGTGAAGTCTTATTTTTTGAGTCGAAGCAGAGGAGAGAAAGCTTGCGTCTTCCCGCTGAGTTTTGATATGAATCTTCTCAGAAAATTGATTTTTCCTAGCAGTGATTGCAATCCTTTCTTTGTTGATGGCGCTTTCGCCTCCATTATTGCTTTAGCTTTGTTGGCGTTTATTTCGATTCCCTTTTTATGGACCCCAAAACCTAGGAAATCTCCTGCCTGTACACCAAACGCACATTTGAGGGGATTCATCTTTAAACCAAATTTTCTCGTCCTTTCAAAGGATTGTCGAAGATGGTCTAAATGATGTTTTCCTGAAATAGACTTTATCACAATATCATCAATATGTACTTGCATGAATGTTTCAATGAAATCATGAAAAATAGAATTCATGGCCCTTTGGTACGTAGCCCCAACATTTTTTAAACCAAAGGGCATAACTACCCATTCGTAGGTCCCTTTTTATCCAGGACAACGAAAGGATGTTTTGGCAACATCTTCTTCTGCAATGAAGATTTGATTGTAGCCAGAGTATCCATCTAGCATGCTCAAGTACTCATGGCCTGCTACAGATTCTACTAGCATTTCTGCCACTAGCATAGGATATTCATCCTTGGGGGTGGCTGAATTTAGGTCTCGAAAATCAATACACACCCTCAATGTGCCATTTTTCTTTATGACAAGTGCAATATTTGCAATCCATTCAACATACCTGGCTGGGAGAATGAATTTGCATCTGAGAAGTCTTTCGACCTCTTCTTTTATTTTCGACAGGACTTCTGGTTCAAATCTCCTTGGAGTCTGCTTTACAGGCTTCTTCCCTTCCATGATAGGAAGTTTTAATTCGACCAAACTTCTATCAAGTCCAGGCATTTCGTCATAGTCTCATGCGAAGCAGTCTTTTAACTCTTCTAGCAACTGGACTAATTTGACTCTGAACTGGGGGTCCATGTTAGCACTTATATAGGTTTGTCTTCTTTCTGCTCCCAGTCCTAGATTGATTTCCTCCAAAGGGTCCTATGCCACCATCTTCAAGCTAGTTGATACTGGATCCTTTTCGAACCCCAAAGGTTCATCATCATAAATGGCATCAAGCTTTTGATCTTGCCATTTGTCTATCATGTTGTCTTTATCTTCTCCATCAATGCCCTGGGGAGGGCATGGTGGGCCTAAATCTTCTTCGTTGGCTTCGATAACCATATATTTTATTTCGGCTTCTAGAGCCGCTTTTAGTTTATTTTCGGCTATATAGACCGTCAGTTTATTCAATGTTGATGTTTCACTCATCATCATCGTCGAACTCGCTACCCCAGCCAGCTGGCTCTATGTTAGAGGTTCCCCATACATGACTTGGTTCACCAATTACTTCTTTGTCCCATTGGAACCCATGTGTTGTATGTAGGTACATGGAGCAATAGGCATTGTCTGATGCTTTTAGATCAAACTCAGCTGGATTGCAAGGAGCTATATGAGACAAGTTTCTGTCGAAGCTTCGACTATTTACGTTGTTCACTTCAGTCATGAAGTAGCTTTGGTCTGCTTCGATGTTTTTGACGATGCCATCTGGGCGCCAGATGACTATGCGCTGATGCATGGATGAAGGTACATCTCCCACCCCATGGATCCACTCTCTTCCCAACAACAGATTATAGTTGGCCCTGGAAGCTATGACTATAAACATTGTTGGCCTGGTGATAGTGCCAACCATCAAATCCACTTGAATGACGCCCATAGTTGAGCCCATTTTCCCTTCATAGTTCGATAGAACCATGTTGTGTGGTTTCGCATCAGAGTCGTCTTTTCCAATCTTTTTTAGCATGTAATGGGGCATTAGGTTCACTGCAGCTCCCCTATCTACTAGTATTTTGTTAACGCCTGTATCTTCGACCTTTCCTTTTATGAATAAAGGTTTCAAATTCCCTCTCATTGATTCGTCTGGATTCTCAAAGAAAGCATTATGTTCTTCGACACAGCCATTGTTCATGATATAATAACACACATGCCTTGGTCCCACAGTACTATCTATCATATTTTCTTCTTCATCTTCGATTTCCATTATTCTATCATAGTCTCTAGGAAGGACTAAAACCACATTGCATATTACGTCGAATGACCCTTCTTCGTCAGACTCAAAATTGTCAGTTGCTTCGTCACCTTCTGATATTGTGTTGGTGGGCTTTGACAACTGTAACATGTTGTTGGTGTTGTTCCTTTTGAGAGATTTGTCTTTCTCTGACTGAGTGTTTTTGCTGGACTCTGCCTTATCTTCGCCAGTATTTTTCTTCTTAACATTGAGTCCTTCTGCTGCGTCTCTCTCAGCCCTTTTCTGCCTCTGGAATCTCCTCCATTGAGACTTCGACATGGGACTTTTTCTTTTATAGTTCTCTGAGGGGTATGGTCTTGACTTATGTTTCCCAGTTTCTTTCTTTACTTCGACTGAAGAACCTCTATGGACTTCGAAATTCTTCCATCTTCTTAGTCCTTGGGCATCTCTAATGGGTTGCACCCATCTATCATCAGGTACCTTGCCAGATGGTTTGTAAGTGTTATGGTATCTTCCCCCAGTGTTCTGAAAGTGGTACTGTCCTTTTCTTGGATCACACCTACATGTTTCGATTGCTGGTCTTGGTCCCCAATTTCCTCTTACTTTAGTCTTCTCCATAACCTCCAGATTTGCTGCTACTTTTCTGTTGAATATGATGCTACATCTTGGGCATAACATTACTTCAATCTTTTTCTTTTGGCACCTTTGGATAAATTTTGCCAAGTCCTCGTCTTCTTTTGGGTAGACTGTCCTTTGGTATTCCTCTTGATGACATTCCTCTTTTTCTTTATTCTTTTGAAAGGCTTCCACCATATTGATGTCTATTTTCTTCCCCCCAGCAATGCTCAACTTATCCATCTTTTCAATGAGGATTTCTTCGACAGTTTCCACTCTGACTTCTGCAGTTCCCTCGTTTGCAGTTTCAACAACATTGGTGAGTGTAATACCTCAACATTTTCCCTCTCATATCCTCAACATTTGGCACATCATTTAGCATATATAAGTTCACAAAATAACCAAAAACATTGCATCATGTGTAACATAGTTGAGGCATAGGTATGTGGTCAATGATTGGAGCCAATAAGGACTATACAAAGACAATCAAAGGGCCACAAAGCTTCTCAACATTGTGCAAAGGGTTCACAACATCCCACAAAGTCTCCATTTGAAGCCTCAAGTCTTGGAAAGAAGTGAATGGCTCCAAGGAATGCAAGCAGTGCAACATCTCCTGAGGAAATGATCCAAATTAGGGTTTCAATTGTGAAGGGCTTCCCCATGAATTTTTGAACAAAAGTGGATTACGTTATGTTCTATATGACAACAAGTGTATAGGGTTCAAATTTCATCCACAAATTCATTTTGGAAGAGGTTCAATTGGTCAGATGATTTAAAATCAGGAAGTTGGGGAAAAGTCAACCATGCTGAAGAAAAAGTCAACCCCTGACTTTTTGAGATCAAAATCCTGAAATTAAGGTTTCAAGGATCCTATGTTTCAAATTTGATCAAGAAATGATGGAGGAATCAAGAGAATATCAAGAAAACCAAAACTTACCATTTTTGGAAAATTAGGGTTTCCAAAAATGGCAAGTTTTAGTTATTTTTGCAGCTACTTTGAATGAGGCCTTCTCCCAAAATAGGAAAGATATGAAAATTCTACTTGGAGCCAATTAAAGAGGGCATCTTGAGCTTCAAATACATAGGTGGAACTCACCCATATCATAAAAAATGAGAGAGATATGATCTTGCAAAGTTGAAGCAAACTAGGGCAAAACTAGGTCATGGGCGAGGCAGGAAGCTTGCCAGCGCGCGTGCCATGCCTGGCAATTCATCAAACATGTGGTGGTCAGAATGTCAAGCCATTTTTCTTTGCCAAAAAGACTTCAAATTAATTTTGGGTGAACTACAAAGTTGTTCCTTGATGTAATCCCTACAAGATTGGTGTTCAAAGATATTTCATTTGAGCAAGTCTTCTTGGGCTATTTGAGGGTCAAAATGGAGAGGTTGCAGCTGGCCAGCCATAGGCCCATGGGCACAAGGTATGCCAAATTCGTGCAGGCCAATATGTAGCTTTTTGGCATGTTATTCAATGACCATTTTAAGATGATTAGAGGTCATCATTCATTATGGTCCAAGCACCAAACTTGTTCTATGATCCCTCCACTTCAATTTGAGTCCAAGAACCACTTGAGTTGATTGCTTGATATGGAAGAAATCTTCCATTGAAGATCATGGTATGCAGCCTGGTTTCTTGCATTCTAAGAAAGTGATCAAGTGAAGAATTCAGTCTCAGTCTTGTTGTGTTTTTCATCATGTTATGACCATGAGGTCTCCTTTGAGGGGATCAAATCATCACCTACTTGCATCACCACCTTAGCTGCTATGCTTCATCAAGCATCCAAGTCAATGAGTATTGGTCATTCTCAATGAATTGCTTCAGCCTACACCAGAAGGAACCTCACTATAAGGACCATGTTCATGATTGCATTGCATCATTCCATTTCTAAATGCATAAAGCCAAGCTGCACTCGAGTCACACCATAAGCAACATGAAGCCTACAGCATTGGATTGAGTTCTATGGGAGAAGCTTCTGGATGTTACAGCTGGCATAACTGCCATAACTGCCTCACTCATTTAACCTCACTCATTCAGTTAACCCAAGGCATCATTAACCATGGTTAAGGGCTCTATAAAGCAAGGTCATCACTGCAATGCAAGGTTCAGCTTCATTTTCATCACAAAATCACCAAAATTGTAAAGCTTTCTCTCTGAATTTTCACATTGCAAATTGATTCGAGCAAGCTTTGTCATCACTGATCTGGATCCATTCTTTCTCCATTGATCATCTTCATCATCTCAAGCTCAATCACCAAGCATTGCACAGCCTGAATCTTCAAGATCAGGCATGACACATTGTTGAAGCTTCACAGCATTTTGGATTCAAACTCTTCAAATTGCCACAATCCTGCTTCATTCTTCCTCAAGTCATCATCAGCATCATCTCTAGTTTAAGATCCATGGAAGGCATAGCTTGAAACATCAAAGAATCAACACTGCATAGCATTGATCTTCACTGCACTTTCCTCAAATTCTCAGGATTCATAACTCCCTGAGTGTTTATTTCATTCCCATTGATCAAGATCAAGCAAGCATTGGAACCTCATCTTTGGCCTTCTAGCAACAATTTGACATCTCTGCAACTCAGGTATGTCCTGAAATTCTACTTGCTCGAATTGCTTATTTTCAATTGGTTTTATGTGGATTGAGGCCTGATAGAGGTTATGGATTAACTGGCTAGTTGATAGGCACGGTAGATGTAGAGATTCAATTTTTCAGGATTAGATTCTTGCTTTCGATTCAGGAAATTTAGGAACCTTAAATGATTTTTGAAGTCATATTTAAGATCAGTGAAGAGAGGCGAATCCATTTATGGTCATGATTTTCATTTTAGTGGTGTTTAGGGTTTTCCCTACTGGAATAGTGAACGGAGAAGATGACTGGAAGTCATCTCCGGTCATCAGAACAGTAACCCTAATTATTTCCAACTTTAAGTCTCAGCCATTGGATCTTTTCCATCCTACGTCCCAGGGCTTGCCAGTTCATTAATGAACACCCTCTCATTCACGTGCATAAAAGGTCAACATTTATGATCTTGACTTCATATTCACACCCCACACGCATTTGACATGAGCCCATTTCAGTTCAAATCCTTGATATTTTCACCCCCCCAGGCCCAGTCCAGTGATTTCTTTTAATTTCTTTTTCTTTCTTTTATTCCCATTTTATTTCAATTTCGTTTTTTATTATTAAAAATACCTAAACACCATTAAAAATTCCAGATTAATTCATATGAGATTCTCATATTTTTACCTAATTTTCCATAATTTTTGTTTTCATTTTTCTTTTATATTTTAGTCAGAATTAATTTCCCATTTGAATTAATCCCATTTTTTTCATATTTTGACCAATCACCTTGTGCAATTTCTTCCTCTCAAACCATAAAACATAAATGGACCATTCTTCTTGCATTAACCAGTAGACTCATTAAACTACTTCACCATATTTTTGTTTTGATATTTAGGTCCTTTTATGCCATGTTTTGGTTCCATCCTTTCACTTGCATGCTCATAAACCCTAATCTACTTCCATACACCATTTAAACCTTCAAAATGGAAATTTTTGTGAGATATTTGGTATGAAATTCACCCTCTGGATTTTGTATTCAATTGTCAAGTTTCATAATTCTTCATGACCCTTTGATATTTGTTTAGGTTACTTGGTTCACAAGTCATGTTTTTGGTCTTTCCATTTCTTTCTTTTGATCCCTTTAGTGTAAGGCCTTCATGCCAATACTTTGAGGTCACAATCTTGAGTCTCTTAGGTCATTTAGGATGTATATAAATGTTTAGTACCACCCTTGGGTCCTTACCTTTAATCTTTAGGGTTTACTTGAGTCCTAAGTCATACATGTCCCATTTTAACCTAATCTTTCCTTCTCGTTCCATCTTAAGCACTTCAAAATCCTTTTGTACATGATTTAACTTCATCTTGTCATTGTTTTGAGTCTTATGAATGTTTTGTTATCATCCATACTTATTCATCTCCTTTTAGAACCATTTTGCTTCCTTTTGAACTCCATTTGTCACTCAAAGGACCATAGAAACCCTAATTTGAACACCTAGCCTTAGGATGCTTCTTAACCCACCATTTGTGAACATTTTCCAAGTATAATCTCCATCTCATTTTATGGTCAAGACCCTGGTTTTTGTATGGGGAATTCAAGTCCCTTTGGTTATTTTAGAATATTTTTCTAAGTCATTTTGTTTCATCTTTATAACCATGCTTCTATATGCTTCCTCTCCCTTTCAATCTTATACTTGAATATCCTCAACTTGGATCTCTTCCTTATCATTTGATATATCCATTTCCTTCACTTCCATATAGTGTTAAGTTCTAGATTTTTCATTTATATTTGATTTTAAGAGATTTTAGCAATAGTGAACACTTAGGTTATCTTTATAACCTCATCCTTAGGTTTTAGTGGTTCTTTAGGACATAGTTTGACTTTAATTCAATTAATTCCTTTAGCAACTTTTGAATTGGTTTAGCTACTGACTTTTTAAGTATGTCACCTTATAAGATGCTTTAGACTTAGGTATTAACCTTAGAAGCTCACTGTAACATCCCGAAAATCTAAATTTAATTATTTAGTCATTTATTTAATTAATTTAGAAAAATTGGAGAGTTTGGATTAATTAGAGAATTTTGGAGAAAAAGAGTATTTTTATATAATAAGGATAAATAGTGTTTTATTATACTATTTTATTATTATTATTAAAAATATATTAAAGAAAAATGGTAAGGTGGTCCTTTTGTGAAATATATGAGGGTAAATAGGGAAAAAGACTTAACTGAGATTTGTTTTGGTTAAAAAGGATTACACGGTCAGTTTTCTCATTTGCTATCGTGTTTGGTGAAGTGCTCTGAAGAAATAAGAAGCTCAGAGTCAGGAGGCTGTGGAGAACCCCAGAGAAGAGTGTAAAGCGGCGAAATTCTCTAAGGTATGGGGAGTTTTCATAATCTATTGTAATTATATAAGAATTGGATTATGAGTAGATTAGATTTGTATGAGTTTAAAGAGTTTAGGGGTTTTGATTTAGGTTGAGTTTATGAGTAAAATCTTGATGAATTAGAGTGATAAAAATGTGTTGAATCACATAATTGATTGTATAATTGTTATCATGATGTTGTTGATGTTTGGTTGATGTTTTTGAGTGATTTTGGGTGATTTGAGGTGGAACCCATAATGGGATTTGGGGGTTTTAAGGTTATAAAGCAGTCTGCATTTGAGTAGCAGAAAACTATTGTAAAACGTGCGTTAACCGGTTAACGCTATGGGTTAACCGGTTAACCATTGAAAATTTTGGGTGTTTTCTGAGGTTTCGCAGGCATTAACCGGTTAACGCTATGGGTTAACCGGTTAACACTATTTGAGAGGCAAATTTTAATTCTTTAAAAATCCATAACTTTCAAACCGTAAGTCTGATTCGCATTCCGTTTGAAGCGTCGGAAAGAGCATAAACTGAACTTTATTTTGATGAATAAAAATGAGAAAAATGCAATAGTTTTTATAAATGAATTTATGAAATAACCTTGTAATTGCCTCATAATTTATGGGGTACGGGTCAATTCTTGATGTGTCAGAGTGGTTATAGAACCAGTGTTCTGAGTGTAATGTCATGATGATATATATGATTATTTGATGATTGGTTTGCTGATGTGAAATGAATGATTCGAATTATTTTGATGAATTTTACGATGTAGCGCATCATTGCATTTCATAACATTCACGATGGGGCTTCGGCCTATTTAATTGCTTCAATCCCATTGTGTGGATTAAAGTGTCTCGATGATTTACGATGTGCTCCTTTGTGGAGGGTTGATGGTCATGTATCCATCTCATGATGAAATTGGTACCACATGCATATTGCATATCAGGATGGTTAGAATTGCATATTCTGGATGAATTTCATGACTGTGTTGGTGTTGTTTAATTTCATGATCGTGTTATTGTTGTTGCTGAATTTTATAGTTGATGATGTCACGATATGTTGTACTAATTTATTTATATTCTATATTCTTGTACGTTTATGATATATTATGATTACTCACCCTGACTGCTTGGAAATGTTGCCTCTTTCGTGGGTAACTTGCAGATGATAAAGAATAGGCTTGCAGTGCAAGAGGAGTTTTTCATGAGTCTCGGAGCATGCTTTAGTGTTCCTTAGAAGTGGTTCTGGTCTATGTGTCCTGCTTTGTGTCATGTAACACTGGGATGGGTTTTCTTTTGCTAAACTGTTTTCAGTTATGTTATTATTTGGATAAATGTTTTCCCATTTTATGATGTTAAATTTCGGATGGTGAAAATTATGTTTATGAAGTAAAAAATATGATTTTGAAATATGAAGTTTAAATTCCGCTGCGAAATGCTATATGTTATTCTTGATGTTGATTAACCCGTGTTACGGGACAGGACACTGTTTGTTCGAATTATGATGAAATGTGATACCTTTATCGATGATTACTATGATATTATTTAAATATTTTGTTTTGGGGTAGAAGGGTGTTACATTAGTGGTATCAGAGCAGGTCGGTCTGTCCGGCCAAGTCTTGTTGTTGTTAGTCTGTTGTCAAGTCGTTATTTACTTAACAATTATTCTCTTCTGATGTGGTAAGTGTTGTGCATAATGGATGGAAACAATACGCGTGCTCTCGCTGATGCTATTGTAGCTCTTGCTCAGACTACTGCTCGTAACAATGCGCATGATGAGTTTCGTGCCTTGGAGAAATTCCAGAGGAATAATCAACTTGTGTTTGAAGGAACTCATGATCCGGCGAGTGCACAGAAGTGGCTCAAGGAAATTGAGAAGATTTTCAGAGTAATGACGTGTGCTGACGCGTAGAAGTTCAATTCGGGACTCATATGTTGTCTGAGGAAGCTGAAGACTGGTGGGATAATACTCGTCAGCGTCTAGAGGATGAGGTTGTTGTGGTGACTTGGACTGTGTTTAAGGCGGAGTTCCTTAAGAAGTATTTTCCTGAAGATGCTCGTGGTAAGTTGGAGGTAGAATTCCTTGAACTAAAGCAAGGAAACATGACAGTGGCAGAGTATGCTGCCAAATTTGAAAGGCTGGTGAAGTTTTGTCCTCACTACAACAGGGCAGATGCTAAACTTTCCAAGTGCCTTAAGTTTGAAAATGGGCTGAGACCTGAAATTAAGCAGGGAATTGGATGCCAACAAATTCGCAAGTATGCAGAGTTGGTCGATAAGAGTCGTATTTATGACGAGGACAGCCGAGCTCGGTCAGCTCACTATAAACAACTGAGCGAGAAGAAAGACAAGAGTCAGTATAGAGGGAAACCTTATGTGACTACTGGTGATAAAGGGAAGCAGAAGGCATTTGATGAGAAGAAGCAAAGTAGGGGAGCTGCTAATGTACCTGTTAAGTGTTACAAGTGTGGAGAGGCAGGTCATAAGGCCGATGTGTGTACCACCAGAGTTATGAAATGTTACCGTTGTGGTAAGCTTGGGCATAAGATGAGTGATTGTCCTAATGAGGGCCCAACCTGTTACAATTGTGGTGAACAGGGGCATATCAGCGCCCAATTCCAGAAACCAAAGAAGAATGTTGCTACTGCTCAGAATGCTGGGAGAGTTTTTGCATTAGGTGGTTCAGAAGCTCCAAAGAAGGATAACTTGATCAGAGGTACCTGTTTTATTAATAATACTGAGTTGATTGCTATTATTGACACCGGAGCTACACATTCATTTATTTCTCTTGAGTGTGCTAATAGATTGGGTTTAAAGTTGTCTAATATGAATGGTAATATGATAATAGAGACTCCTGCTAATGGTTCTGTGACTACCATGCTTGTTTGTTTGAAGTGTCTTTTGACAATTTTTGAGAAGAATTTTGTGATGGATTTTGTGTGCCTACCATTACACCAAATCGATGTTATCCTTGGTATGAACTGGTTGGAATTTAATTATGTTCATATTAACTGTTATAGTAAGACAGTGAAGTTCCCTGATTTGAGTGAGAATGGTGAGTTGATGTTTTTATCTGCTAAGAAAGTGGATGAACTTGTATTGGATGAAGCTTCGATGTTTGCAGTGTCTGCATCATTGCAAGTTGATGATAAGACTATCAGTGCAGAGTTACCTGTGGTTTGTGAATTTCAAGATGTGTTTCCTAGTGATATAAGTGATTTACCACCGGAACGTGAAATTGATTTTTCTGTGGACTTAGTGCTGGGTACGAGTCCTGTCTCAATGGCTCCTTATAGAATGTCGGCTTCAGAGTTGAATGAGTTGAAGAAATAATCAGTGATATTTAGTTGTAGTTTTCAAGCCAGTTTTCATTGTTCTTTGAGTTTAATTTCGTTTGTTTGAAGTATTTCGTTCATGTTTCGTCGTAGTTTTCTTAATGTAGCATGCAAGTTTAGTTTTAATCGTTTTATCTGTTTTTATCTTTGGTATGGGTTGTGTGGTTGTTTTTGATGTGTTTTCAGGTTAATATCTAATCGGTTGTTCGAAGCATTCGAAAAGATGATCCGAGCGTGAAAAAATGACAGCAAAATAGGATATCAGAAGCACAACACGGGTGCCAGTGTTGTACAACACGGCCCGTGTTGTGGAGACCAGCTGAAAAGGAATTTTGTGAAAGAAAAGGAGAAACCAGTGTTGTGACACGGGAGCCCGTGTTGTACAACACGGCCTGTGTCATAGCATCTGAAGAAGAGGCTGAATTGAGAAGAACCAAAGGCACAACATGGGTGCCCGTGTTGCACAACACGGCCCGTGTTGTGAAGACCAGAAGAAAAACTGATATTTTGTTATGTTGCTGCAAGGGCATTCTGGACTTTTCGCGGTGTTTTTGGAAGACTGATTTATATTAGATGATTATGATTGGAAAAATTTTACTTTTTGATTTGGGGATTTTGGGATTTGAACGATAACGGGAGAAGAAGGATTGATCAAGAGCGGAAGCGATTGACGATCCAATGAATCCTACGTTAATTGTAATGTCCCTATATTCTTGCTCTGTTTTTATTTTCGTTATGAACATGAGTGGCTAAACCCCCCAATGCCAGGGGGTGTCCCTGATTTGCTTTATGTAATGACAATTTGAATTCTTAATTTTGAGATTATGCGATTAAATCCGTTTCTTTATTTTATGCAACGTTCTTAATGCTTTGTCTTTGTTTGAAAATTGGATAATTGATCGTGGTTAGGATTTGGTCTGACCAACCATCCTAATCTTGTTGCATAAATTTTATCACGGTAAATATTACTGTGGAATTGGAATATTTTTTGAAAACCATTTTATGTCAGAATTATTGCTTGATATTCTTCTTTGACCGTTGAGGAATCAAGGTCGAGGAAGAATATCAATGGTTTTTCTCTAAAGGAATTTTGGAAAAACATTATCGACATAGGAAAGACACTTTTTAAAGCATGTATCTGTAAAATTGAGAAATTATTAAGTCATAGCATTGCAGATTATACACCGTCCCTGGCATTATTCTCATATAAGTAAAAACTCTCTGTTTTAGTTTACGTTTTAATAATTTTATTTTATTTAATTAAAAATCAAACTTTTAACCATAACTTTTGTCCAATTGAAATCAATCCATTAGAACTTATTTTGTTAAGCAGTCCTTGAGATCGATATTCGGGGTTACTCCCTTCTATTACTACATCGGTAAAAATAGTACACTTGCTATTTTCCGATCAAGTTTTTGGCGCCGTTGCCGGGGACTGCCAAAGAACTAAGTTGTTTTGTATTATATCAATTGGAATTTTGTTGCTCTGCGACTAAAATTTTATTATTCTCTCTGTATATCATTTTAGTGTTATTGAAATTTTGTTTTCTAATTCGTGTGTAACTGTTTATGCGAGGTCAGGCCTCAGCTAAATTTTCTTTTGACACAGAACCAGAAAGAGCTTTGCACGAGAGACGCCGCAAGGCAAGAATTGATAGTCTGGCTAAAACTGGTTCAAGTGTCCCGAATCAGGAAACTGAGGACTATATATCCGTGCACTCTGAGCATAGTGACTCTGACTCAGACAGAGAAACTGACCCTGGATTCGACAACATGGCAGGGAATCAACCTATTGCAGAGAGACTCTTAGGGGATTACGGAGGGGCAAATGCTCAGCCTAACAGGATGACTATTGTTAATCAACCGGTGAATGTAGCACACTTTCAGTTGCATCCATCTACTATCCGCCAGTTAGAGAGAAAACCTTTCTCCGGAAGAATCAATGAGGATGCAAATAAGCATCTTCAGAGATTTCTTACTACCACCACTTCTTTGAAGATCGAAGGTCATTCAGAGGAGACAAAACGACTTGTGATGTTTCCATTCACACTTACCGACGATGCAGAAGAGTGGTTCTACTCTCTTCCCGCAGCGAGTATCACAACATGGCAAGAGATGGAAACAACATTCCTTAATGAATACTTTCCTGCTTCAGTGTTCATCCGGAAAAGATATGATATAGTCAACTTTAAACAAAAAGAGGGTGAATCACTTGGAGATGCTTATAAAAGATTCAAAAGGTGTTTGACTGCGTGTCCTACTCATAATATGGACGCGACCGAGCAGATGCAAAACTTTGTGAATGGGTTGCGACTCAAGACAAAGCAGCTTATTGATACTGCTGCAGGTGGCTCAACAAACTTTTCAACAGCCACAGGTATTAAAAGAATCATAGAAGCCATTGCTGCCAATGAACACCTTGAATTATACGATCGCACAGTGAGTCAACCAGATGGAAAAATTGATCTAAAACTGACAGAGCAGGTTGTAAAAATGGAAGATCAAATTGCCGCAGAAGTTGAAAGAAGATTAAAGAAGATGAATCTTGGAACTCAAACAGTTGCTCAGGTTGAACCTGTTCAAGCTGTGATTTGCGAGATATGTTGTGGACCTCACTTTGCCATGCACTGTTTGGCAACTCAAGAACAGGTTGAACAGATTAATATGTTGAGGCAGAACAATCCGTATGCCAACACGTATAATCCGGGGTGGAAAAATCACCCAAATTTCTCTTGGAAAGATCAACAAGGGAACATCCAAAAACCGGTTCAAGGCCAACAACAATATCAGCCCCAGCAACAACCATATCAGCCCCCAGTTCCAAGAAAAGTTGTTTGGGAAATTGCCATTGAAAAGATGGCAGCTCACAATTATCAATTTCAAGAAGAAACAAGGAGTAACTTCAAGAATACTGGAGCCTCTATCAAGAATCTTGAAGTACAAATGAGCCAAATTTCCCAACACCTCGCCATTCCACAGACTCCAGGGACTCTTCCTAGTGCTACTGTAACAACTCCAAGAGATAATCACAAAGTCAATGCAGTCACAACACGAAGAGGTAAAGTTAGTGAGGAGGTTCAAGAAAATTCTGAAAGTGAAAATCAAATGATTGAGGTGGAACTGGAAATCAAAGAAAATGAAGTGGTTGAGAAAGATAAAGAAGTTACCTCAGCACCGGACATCAAAGAAAAAGCAGTTGAACCTAAACCGGTGGTCAAACTTCCATATCCTACAAGAAACAAGAAGAAAGGGCAACAAGAAAATAATTTTGAGAAATTCCTTAAGTTGTTCAAGAAGCTGGAGCTGAATATTCCATTGCTTGAAGAACTTGAGAAAATGCCCACTTATGCCAAGTTCATGAAAGAAATCATTGCTAAAAAGAGGACTATGGGAGTTGAACCTATTATTCTAACCGAAACTTGTAGTGCTATTTTGCAGGGACTAAAGATTCCGGTGAAGAAAAAATATAGAGGAGTTGTCACCATTCCTTGCACCATGGGTGACCGATCATTCAAGAGAGCTCTCATTGACTTGGGAGCGAGCATCAGTTTAATGCCTTTGTCCATTTACAAAAAGTTGGGTATTGGTGTTGTTCAAGACACTCGGATGACTCTCCAATTCGCGGACCATTCGGTGAAGCGGCCATATGGAGTTGTCCATGATGTCCTGGTTAGAGTGGACAAATTTGTGTTTCTAGTTGACTTTGTGATCCTTGAAATGCCTGAAGATGAAGAAATCCCCTTGATTTTGGGAAGACCCTTCTTAGAAACCGGGAGAGTCATGATAGATATGGAAGGGGGAACACTAACGTTGAAGGTGTACGATGAAGAGTTGAAAATTGATGTTAGGAACACTTTGAAGTATAAAGATGATGTGGGCACTAGTAGTAACATACAAGTGTTAGAACAAATGGAAGCTAGTGAGCATTTAGAAAGTGTGTCCCAATTGCCTCTAGAGAGGGTGCTGAGTATGTCCATTTTTGAAGATGGTAAGGAAGTTAGAGATAGTGATATGGAAGTGGTAGCTATGCTTGAAACTCAACCTATCCTTAAAAGAGTTAGAATGCACCGGTAGGAAGAGTTAAGACAACCTATAACGGTTGATGAAGGCAAATACAAACCAAAGATATCAGAATTGAAGCAACTACCCGAGAATCTCAAATATGTCTTTCTTGACATGGAAGAAAAATGTCCCGCTATTATTAGCGCTAATTTGAAAAGTGTGCAAGAAGACAAGTTAATTGAAGTTCTTAAGAAATTCAAGGGAGCAATTGGGTGGAAGATTGAAGACCTTAAAGGTATAAGTCCTACGGTGTGTATGCATAAAATACTTATGGAAGAAGATCACAAACCGGTCGTGCAGCCCCAAAGGAGATTGAACCCGGTGATGAAGGAAGTAGTGCGAAAAGAAGTTGTTAAGCTATTGGATGCAGGATTTATCTATCCTATATCTGATAGTGCTTGGGTGAGTCCGGTACATGTGGTGCCCAAAAAAGGGGGAACAACTGTTATAACAAATGAAAAAAATGAGTTGATTCCTACTAGAACTGTTACTGGATGGAGAGTGTGCATTGATTATAGAAGATTGAATTTGGCTACGAGAAAGGACCATTTTCCGTTGCCATTCATTGACCAAATGTTGGAAAGACTAGCGGGACATGATTACTATTGTTTTCTAGATGGTTACTCCGGATACAATCAAATTGTTGTTGCGCCGGAAGACCAAGAGAAGACGGCGTTTACATGTCCCTATGGCATTTTTGCATATAGAAGGATGTCATTTGGGCTATGTAATGCTCCCGCTACATTCCAAAGATGCATGTCATCCATTTTTGCTGACATGTTAGAAAAGCACATGGAAGTGTTCATGGACGATTTCTCCGTGTTCGGATCCTCATTTGATCACTGTTTGTCTAACCTTTCACTTGTTTTGTAGCGATGTCAAGAAAGTAATTTACTATTGAACTGGGAAAAATGTCACTTCATGGTGAGAGAAGGCATTGTTCTTGGTCACAAGATCTCACAAGATCGAAGTTGATCAAGCCAAAGTGGAAGTGATCTCGAAGCTGCCACCGCCGATTAATGAGAAAGGTATAAGAAGCTTCTTGGGACATGCGGGTTTTTACCGCAGGTTCATAAGAGACTTCTCGAAGATAGCTAAACCTTTAACTACCCTGTTGGTGAAAGATAAGGCTTTTGTTTTCAATAAGGAGTGCACCGATGCTTTTGAAATACTTAAAAAGGAATTAGTGTCTGCACCTATTGTTATCGCTCCTGATTGGTCCCTACCCTTTGAAATTATGTGCGATGCTAGTGATATTGCGGTAGGGGCTGTTCTTGGACAGCGAAGAGGAAAATTGCTTCATGTGATTTATTATGCTAGTCACGTTTTGAACCCCGCACAGATAAATTATGCAACCACCGAGAAGGAGTTGCTAGCTGTTGTGTATGCCTTCGATAAATTCAGGCAATATCTGTTGGGTTCAAAAGTGATTGTTTACACTGACCATGCCGTTTTGAAATATCTTTTTGCTAAGCAGGATTCAAAGCCCATGCTTTTGAGGTGGATTTTACTTCTCCAGGAATTCGATGTTGAGATCCGCGACAAGAAAGGGTGTGAAAACACTGTTGCAGATCATCTTTCTCGGATGTCACCAATTGAGGATACTGAAGAGCAGCGTCCCATAAAGGATGAGTTTGCTGACGAACACATCCTAGCTGTTATAGGGGTGCCTTGGTTTGCAGATTATGCAAACTACCTCGTTGGCGGTATTATACCCGACGATTTTGATTCTAACAAAAGGAAAAATTTTGTTCATGACTGCAGGTTTTATTTATGGGACGATTCGTTTCTCTACAAAAGAGGGGTGGATGGCCTTGTAAGAAGATGTGTACCCGACGAAGAGCAAAAAGATGTGCTGAAAGCATGTCACGACTCTGAGTATGGTGGACATTTCAGTGGTGATCGGACAACAGCTAAAGTCCTTCAATCCGGACTATACTGGCCATCTTTATTTAAGGATGCTCAAGAATTAGTGAAAGAGTGTGACAGATGTCAGGGGACTGGGAATATATCAAAAAGAAACCAGATGCCCCAAAACTCTATGCTAGAGGTTAAGTTATTCGATGTATGGGGGATAGACTTCATGGGGCCGTTTCCACCGTCATTCGGAAAAAACTATATCTTGGTTGCAGTGGACTATGTGTCAAAATGGGTAGAGGCTGTTGCATTGCCCACCAATGATGCTAAGGTTGTGGTGAGATTCCTGAAAGAGAACATTTTTGCAAGGTTTGGTGTCCCGAGAGCATTGATAAGCGACGAAGGAACACATTTCCTGAATCACCTCATGGAGAAGCTTCTGCAAAAGTACAATGTTAAACACCGGATAGCTACTCCATACCACCCCCAAACAAGCGGCCAAGTTGAGGTGTCAAATAGACAACTGAAACAAATCCTGGAAAAAACAGTGAATTCGTCTAGAAAGGATTGGTCAATTAAGTTGGATGACGCTTTATGGGCGTATCGAACGGCTTTCAAAACGCCTATCGGTATGTCACCATATCAACTGGTATATGGAAAGGCATGTCACCTACCTTTGGAACTTGAACACAAAGCTTTTTGGGCGTCTAAGTATCTTAATATGGATTTGTCAAAAGCTGGAAGTTCAGGATTCTTCAACTTCATGAGTTAGAAGAATTCAGGAATCGGGCGTATGAGAATGCTAAAGTTTACAAAGAGCAAACGAAAAAATGGCATGACAAGAGGATTCAAAGAAAAGAGTTTTGCGAAGGACAAATGTTCCTTCTGTACAATTCAAGGTTGAAGCTATTTCCAGGAAAACTAAGGTCTAAATGGTCGGGACCTTTTGTAGTTCACAAGGTATTTCCTCAAGGAGCTATCGAAGTTAAAAATCAGACTAATGGAGATATTTTCAAGGTGAACGGGCAGAGATTAAAGCCTTACTTCAAAGGCCAAACTACTGGTGATGTGAATGTCACTCGTCTTACTCAGTAGGATGACGGACCATCGAGCCATGCGACGTTAAACGCAACGCTAAGTGGGAGGCAACCCATGATTTTATCATTCTTACTCTTGTTTGTTTCAGTTTTTGTAGGTTGTGTGTTTTTGTGTATCACTGGTTCTGTTAAAGAAAGAAAGAGGTTGGATGTTCGGGCAAGAAAAAATCAAAAAAATCAAGAAAAAGTGAAAAATCAGGGGTGCAACACGGGTGCCCGTGTTGTGCAACACGGCTCGTGTTGCAATGTCTGAAGAAGATTGGTTTTTGATGAGAACTTGAAGGGATCCAGGGGTGCAACACGGGTGCCCGTGTTGTGCAACACGGCCTGTGTTGCAATGTCTGAAGAAGATTGGTTTTTGAAGAGAATTTCAAGGGATCCAGGGGTGCAACACGGGTGCCCGTGTTGTGCAACACGGCCCGTGTTGCAAGGTCTGAGCAAGTCATTGTTTGATGCAAAAGTGATCTCCATTACAGGGGCCTGACACGGGTGCCCGTGTTGTGCAACACGGCCAGTGTCAGGCATGCGGGCAGCCAAATTTTGAATTTTTTTCAACTTCCCAATTTTTAATACAGTGGGGCCCACGTGTTTATTATCATAATTTATCATTAGTGGCTCATTTACCACTAATTTATCCTAAACTTTCATCTTCTTCAACCTCCATTCTCTTAAAAAAAAACCTAACCCCATTTTTCTTCTTCACAAAAGCTTCATTTTCTCCATTACCCACTCACTAAAACACACTACCCCGTTCACAAAAAGTGTTCTCCTTGCCTCCATCGTCACTTCTACGGTGACGGATTTCACTAATCCTTCTGTCAAATTGTGTGTTTATTTTATGCAGGTGATAACAATGCCTCCTCGCAAAGATACCGGAAAGAGTGTCGCCGAATATTCTCGCCCCCGTAAGCGAGCACACCGAATGCCTAATGCTCATGGCATTTTGTTTGAGGATCCAGAGAATCAATTCAAATATTCAAAGTTGGTAAGGCGTAAATTGATACCGGCTCGATATATGTGTAATGATACTCTTGAGAATCTAGGGCTTAAAAATTTGAGGTGCATATAATGTTTCACAATATTGGAATGCTAAATTTTATGCTTTATGAAGCGCCGACTTTCGAGCGCATAACTTTGGAATTTTTGAGTTCTTTGCATTTTCAGCTTAAGCATACGTGGACAGGGTCAGACACAGAGTACTATGGTACTTTGAAGTTTCGCCTCTTTGACACCGATCATGTGATGTCGGTTGCTGATTTGGGAAAGATATTAGATCTTCCAATCTACGGGCCTGGTGCACCGCTGAGTACATTTGTTGCAGGAGAGTTCTGGAGAGATATCACCGGCAGTACCAATTATGTCGCATCGGCGGCAAAAGCTTCGGGGATTCATAACCCGTGCTTTAGGTATGCTCAGAAGGGGTTGGCTTATACCCTTTTCTGCCGAGGCGATAGCACAGGAGTAGCTACGCAGAGAGAGTTGTACTTCCTATATGGTATGGCTAATGATGAGCTGATCAACGTTGCGGCCTTCGCAGCAGACCACCTAAAGCGGGTAGCCAATACTGCCTCTGGTGAGATCTCTGTAGGAGGGATGATTACGCAAATTGCTTAAAAACATGGGTATGGTGAGAGGTTGCTTGAAGTACCTGCAGTGGCAGGTAAGAACAAAATTGATCTTGAAACCTTAATCAACCAAGGTATGATAAAGATCTGTCATAATTATTACTCTGTGTTGACCCGTAACCGGCATTTGATTTCTTTGCCTGCTCCTAATTTAATTACTATAGACAACAGAGCTAACTGGTTGTATGAGGACCCTATGCAGGGCGAAAACGATCAGTTTGATGAATATTTTTCAGGTGAAGAGGATGAGGGGAACCAAGCTGAAGAGGTCCCGGTTCAAACTGCTGGTGGATCATCAAACCAAGCAACCGGTCAGTGGAGTGTGACCAAGGAGGAGTGGGACGAAATGATAAGAGAGCAGACCCGGCAAGGGGACCTCATCGATGAGTTGCATTCATGGATGCAGCAGATGAGGCTTCATGGATTTCCACCAGAGCAGTGATAGTTGTGAGTTCCCTCCGACATTGGTTCTTCAACAGTGTGGACACTGTTGAGTTCAAGTGTGGGGGGGTTTAGTTTTCATGTTTTCGTTTTGTTTTGTTTTAATCTATGTTTATTTTTAGTAGTGTCGGCTTGAAAATTATAGCTATGTGTTATTTGAAAAAAAAAACACCCCTGAGTTGACCTGTTGTGTGTTGCGAGTGAATAATGAGAAAGTATATAGGATTTGAGTGAAAAGAAACCCGATGAGCAAAAATGGAAATTTTTTGATGTTTAGGTACAACATGAACACACTGAGTCTCCTGAATTAGGAACGAGTTCGACGTGTAGATTCGTGCCATGGTACTTTGATCTGAGAAGTAAACCCGAAGTAGTTTCTATTGACATATCTGGCTTTATCTATAATAATTGTGTGTGCAGAGTTGATCCAAAAGAGAAAAAAGCTTGAAGGCACCGGAAAAAAAATGAATAAAAACATTAGAACGATCGATCCTTCTAAGTTGGGTAACCCTCACCAGGTTATTCAACCTAACGGCGGTTGAACATAAATGTTTCCCCTAAGGGACAAAGAAATATCGGTGCCAACAATATAAAAAAAGGGGGATCAATTTTGTACACATAGTGAAAATCATAAAAAGCCTTAAAAGGGATTGTCCGAATGAAAAGGGTGGAAAATCGAAATATAAGACCTAAGCCCGAAGCATAGTCGGAGAGGTTACCGAAAAGGAGATTCAGGTCCGGGGTTTTCCGCGGTGTAGTGTTTGTGTGATACCTTTACTGAGAGAGAAGTACCAAAAGAACTTATTGGGTGACTTGGAACAAAGGATCCACGTATGAGTATCGTAATTCATCTTGCTAGTGTTGAATGTATAAATACAGGATCTTTGCTTGAGGTCAAGCAAGAGTTCAAGTTCGTGGGAGTTTGATCAGTGATATTTAGTTGTAGTTTTCAAGCCAGTTTTCATTGTTCTTTGAGTTTAATTTCGTTCGTTTGAAGTATTTCGTTCATGTTTCGTCGTAGTTTTCTTAATGTAGCATGCAAGTTTAGTTTTAATCATTTTATCTGTTTTTATCTTTGGTATGGGTTATGTGGTTGTTTTTGATGTGTTTTCAGGTTAATATCTAATCGGTTGTTCGAAGCATTCGAAAAGATGATCCGAGCGTGAAAAAATGACAGCAAAATAGGATATCAGAAGCACAACACGGGTGTCAGTGTTGTACAACACGGCCCGTGTTGTGGAGACCAGCTGAAAAGGAAGTTTGTGAAAGAAAAGGAGAAACCAGTGTTGTGACACGGGTGCCCGTGTTGTACAACATGGCCCGTGTTATAGCATCTGAAGAAGAGGCTGAATTGAGAAGAACCAGAGGCATAACACTAGTGCCCGTGTTGCACAACACGCCCCGTGTTGTGAAGACCAGAAGAAAACCTGATATTTTGTTATGTTGCTACAAGGGCATTCTGGACTTTTTGCGGTGTTTTTGGAAGACTGATTTATATTAGATGATTATGACTGGAAAAATTTTACTTTTTGATTTGGGGATTTTGGGATTTGAACGATAACGGGAGAAGAAGGATTGATCAAGAGCGGAAGCGATTGACGATCCAACGAATCCTACGTTAATTGTAATGTCCCTATATTCTTGCTCTGTTTTTATTTTCGTTATGAACATGAGTGGCTAAACCCCCCAATGCCAGGGGGTGTCCCTGATTTGCTTTATGTAATGACAATTTGAATTCTTAATTTTGAGATTATGCGATTAAATCTGTTTCTTTATTTTATGCATCGTTCTTAATGCTTTGTCTTTGTTGGAAAATTGGATAATTGATCGTGGTTAGGATTTGGTCTGACCAACCATCCTAACCTTGTTGCATAAATTTTATCACGGTAAATATTACTGAGGAATTGGAATATTTTGTGAAAACCATTTTATGTCAGAATTATTGCTTGATATTCTTCTTTGACCGTTGAGGAATCAAGGTCGAGGAAGAATACCAATGGTTTTTCTCTAAAGGAATTTTGGAAAAACATTATCGACATAGGAAAGACACTTTTTAAAGCATGTCTCTGTAAAATTGAGAAATTATTAAGTCATAGCATTGCAGATTATACACCGTCCCTGGCATTATTCTCATATAAGTAAAAACTCTCTGTTTTAGTTTACGTTTTAATAATTTTATTTTATTTAATTAAAAATCAAACTTTTAACCATAACTTTTGTCCAATTGAAATCAATCCATTAGAACTTATTTTGTTAAGCAGTCCTTGAGATCGATATTCGGGGTTACTCCATTCTATTACTACATCGGTAAAAATAGTAAACTTGCTATTTTCCGATCAAGAAACAATTAGAAGAATTGTTAGAGAAGAGGTTCATTAGACCCAGTGTTTCTCCTTGGGGTGCTCCGGTGTTGCTTGTTAAGAAGAAGGATGGTAGTATGAGATTGTATGTCGATTACCGACAGTTGAATAAAGTGACTATCAAGAATAAGTACCCACTTCCGAGGATCGATAATTTGATGGATCAGCTAGTAGGTGCTTGTGTCTTTAGTAAAATTGATCTGAGGTCTGGTTATCATCAGATTCGAGTTAAAGTTGATGATATTCCGAAGACAACTTTAAGGACGAGATATGGGCATTACGAGTATACGGTGATGCCGATTGTGGTTTCTAATGTGCCTGGTGTGTTTATGGAATATATGAATAGGATCTTTCATGAGTATCTTGATAAATTCGTGGTGGTTTTCATAGATGATATCTTGGTATATTCTAAATCATAAGAGAAACATGCCAAACATTTGAGGGTTGTGTTGCAAGTGTTGAAAGAAAAAATTGTTTGCTAAATTATCTAAGTGTGAGTTTTGGTTAAAGGAAGTGAGTTTCCTCGGCCATGTAATTTCAAGTGGTGAAATTTCGGTGGATCCTTCAAAGATTGATGCGGTATTGCAGTGGGAGACTCCGAAGTCAGCTACAGAAATTCGTAGTTTTCTTGGGTTGGCTGGTTACTATCGTAAGTTCATTGAAGGTTTTTCTAAGATAGCTTTACCGTTGACGCAATTGACTAGGAAGGGTCAGGCGTATGTGTGGGATGTTTCTTGTGAAGAGAGTTTCATAGAACTGAAGAAAAGATTAACGACCGCGCCAGTGTTGGTCTTACTGAATCCAGATGAGTCCTTTGTAGTTTATTGTGATGCTTCCAAGATGGGTCTTGGTGGAGTTTTGATGCAGGATAATAAGGTGGTTGCTTATGCTTCTAGACAGTTAAGAGTTCATGAGAGGAACTATCCTACTCACGACTTAGAGTTAGCAGCTGTGGTGTTTGTGCTTAAGATTTGGAGGCACTACTTGTTTGGTTCGAAATTTGAAGTATTCAGTGATCACAAAAGTTTAAGGTACTTGTTTGATCAGAAAGAGTTAAATATGAGACAGAGGCAGTGGCTTGAATTATTGAAAGATTTTGATTTTGATTTGAATTACCATCCTGGTAAGGCAAATGTTGTGGTTGATGCTTTGAGTAGGAAGTCGTTGCATATTTCGATGCTTATGGTGAAAGAAATGGAAAAGATCGAGCAATTCAGAGACTTGAGCTTGTTGTGTGAAACTACTACTGATAGTGTGAAATTGGGAATGTTAAAGCTGACCAGTGAGATTTTGGAAGAGATTCGTAAGGGTCAGAAATCTGATTTGAAATTAGTTGATCAATTGATGTTGGTTGATCAAGGTAATGCAGGTGACTTTCGAGTTGATGAAGATGGAGTTTTGAGATTCCGAGATAGAGTATGTGTTCCGGATATTATAGGAATTAAAAAGAGTATTTTAGAAGAGGGGCACAAGAGTCGACTGAGTATTCATCCTGGTGCTATGAAGATGTATCAGGATTTACGCAGGTTGTTTTGGTGGTCGGGTATGAAAAGAGACATTGCTGAATTTGTATATGCTTGTTTGACATGTCAGAAGTCAAAGATAGAACATCAGAGACCTTCAGGTATGATGCAACCATTGAATGTTCCTGAGTGGAAATGGGATAGTATTTACATGGATTTCGTGACTGGGTTACCTAAGACTGCTAGAGGTAATGATTCAATTTGGGTAATTATTGACCGGTTACTAAGTCAGCACACTTCTTGCCGATGAAGATTAACCATTTCATGCAAAGGTTAGCTGAGATTTATATTGAGGAAATTGTGAAGTTGCATGGTGTACCTTCAAGTATTGTATCGGATAGAGATCTGCGGTTTACGTCGAGGTTTTGGAAGAGTTTGCAGGATGCCTTGGGTACTAAGTTGAGGATGAGTTCTGCTTATCACCGACAAACGGATGGCCAGACGGAAAGAACAATCCAATCTTTAGAAGATTTGCTGAGAGCTTGTGTATTAGATCAAGGAGGGTCTTGGGATAGTCATTTGTCGTTGGTCGAGTTTACGTACAATAACAGTTTTCATGCTAGTATCGGGATGGCTCCATATGAGGCGTTGTATGGTAGACGTTGTCGTACTCCATTATGTTGGTATGAGTCAGGAGAGAGTTTAGTGCTTGGGCCAGAGATTGTCCAAGAAACAACTAAAAAGATAAAAATGATTCAGGAAAGGATGAAAACGTCACAGAGTCGTCAAAAGAGTTATCACTATAAGAGAAGGAAAGCACTTGAGTTCCAAGAGAGAGATCACGTGTTCTTAAGAGTTACTCCTATGACTGGTGTGGGAAGAGCTTTGAAGTCTAGAAAGCTCACTCCACGTTTTGTCGGTCCGTATCAGATTATGTAGAGGATAGGGGAAGTGGCCTATCGAGTGGCTTTACCTCCATCTCTTGCGAATTTACATGATGTATTCCATGTATCACAGTTGAGGAAGTACATTCCGGACCCGTCGCATGTAATTCAGATAGATGATGTTCAGGTGAGAGATAATCTGGCGATTGAATTTTTATCAGTAAGGATAGATGGTAGATAATTGAAGCAACTTCGAGGTAAGGAAATTGCTTTAGTGAAGGTATTGTAGGGAGGACCAGCTGGAGAAAGTTGGACTTGGGAGCGGGAAGATCAGATGAGGGAGTCGTATCCGACTCTATTTACTTCAGGTAATTTTCGAGGACGAAAATTCTTTAAGTAGGGGAGAGTTGTAACATCCCGAAAATCAAAATTTAATTATTTAGTCATTTATTTAATTAATTTAGAAAAATTGGAGAGTTTGGATTAATTAGAGAATTTTGGAGAAAAAGAGTATTTTTATATAATAAGGATAAATAGGGTTTTATTATACTATTTTATTATTATTATTAAAAATATATTAAAGAAAAATGGTAAGGTGGTCCTTTTGTGAAATATATGAGGGTAAATAGGGAAAAGACTTAATTGGGATGTGTTTTGGTAAAAAAAGGATTACACGGTCAATTTTCTCATTTGCTATCGTGTTTGGTGAAGTGCTCTGAAGAAAGAAGAAGCTCAGAGTCAGGAGGTTGTGGAGAACCCCAGAGAAGAGTGTAAAGCGGCGAAATTCTCTAAGGTATGGGGAGTTTTCATAATCTATTGTAATTATATAAGAATTGGATTATGAGTAGATTAGATTTGTATGAGTTTAGAGAGTTTAGGGGTTTTGATTTAGGTTAAGTTTATGAGTAAAATCTTGATGAATTAGAGTGATAAAAATGTGTTGAATCACATAATTGATTGTATAATTGTTATCATGATGTTGTTGATGTTTGGTTGATGTTCTTGAGTGATTTTGGGTGATTTGAGGTGGAACCCGTAATGGGATTTGGGGGGTTTTAAGGTTATAAAGCAGTCTGCATTTGAGTAGCAGAAAACTGTTGTAAAACATGCGTTAACCGGTTAACGCTATGGGTTAACCGGTTAACCATTGAAAATTTTAGGTGTTTTCTGAGGTTTCGCAGGCGTTAACCGGTTAACGCTATGGTTTAACCGGTTAACACTGTTTGAGAGGCAAATTTTAATTCTTTAAAAATCCATAACTTTCAAACCGTAAGTCTGATTCGCATTCCGTTTGAAGCGTCGGAAAGAGCATAAACTGAACTTTATTTTGATGAATAAAAATGAGAAAAATGCAATAGTTTTTATAAATGAATTTATGAAATAACCTTGTAATTGCCTCATAATTTATGGGGTACGGGTCAATTCTTGATGTGTCAGAGTGGTTATAGAACCAGTGTTCTGGGTGTAATGTCATGATGATATATATGATTATTTGATGATTGGTTTGCTGATGTGAAATGAATGATGCGAATTATTTTGATGAATTTTACGATGTAGCGCATCATTGCATTTCATAACATTCACGATGGGGCTTCGGCCTATTTAATTGCTTCAATCCCATTGTGTGGATTGAAGTGTCTCGATGATTTACGATGTGCTCCTTTGTGGAGGGTTGATGGTCATGTATCCATCTCATGATGAAATTGGTACCACATGCATATTGCATATCAGGATGGTTAGAATTGCATATTCTGGATGAATTTCATGACTGTGTTGGTGTTGCTTAATTTCATGATCGTGTTATTGTTGTTGCTGAATTTTATAGTTGATGATGTCACGATATGTTGTACTAATTTATTTATATTCTATATTCTTGTACGTTTATGATATATTATGATTACTCACCCTGTCTTCTTGGAAATGTTGCATCTTTCGTGGGTAACTTGCAAATGATAAAGAATAGGCTTGCAGTGCAAGAGGAGTTTTTCATGAGTCTCGGAGTGTGCTTTAGTGTTCCTTAGAAGTGGTTCTGGTCTATGTGTCCTGCTCTGTGTCATGTAACACTGGGATGGGTTTTCTTTTGCTAAAATGTTTTCCGTTATGTTATTATTTGGATAAATGTTTTCCCATTTTATGATGTTAAATTTTGGATGGTGAAAATTATGTTTATGAAGTAAAAATTATGATTTTGAAATATGAAGTTTAAATTCCGCTGCGAAATGCTATATGTTATTCTTGGTGTTGATTAACCTGTGTTACGGGACAAGACACTATTTGTTCTAATTATGATGAAATGTGATACCCTTCTCGATGATTACTCTGATATTATTTAAATATTTTGTTTTGGGGTAGAAGGGTGTTACACGCACTAACATCTTTCCTTAGATAATGTGAATTGTTTGTGAAATTGTCATGTAATAATTATTCATGTTTCTCCATCATGCTAACTCTTGTTTTGTAGGGGGAAGATGAGGTAATTACTTCATTCTTTATCTCTTATGCATTTATTTGTTTTGCCTAAGCACCTTTGTGCTTTGTTCATAGGTTCCCTTTCCTCTCTTTAGATTCAACTTAACTTCCTTAGGAAGTAAGTTGAATTCTAACTTGTTCTTTCTTCTCCTTAGGTTAGAATACCTCATTAACCATAGGATCACTCTTGTACATAATAATGACTTAGGGTTGTGTCTTAGTTCCCCATTAGCTTTGACCTTTGCCTTTTGAGTCTTCTCTCCTCATCTTCAAACAAATCCAAAAAGACTTAATAAATGCATGAAAGGATCCCTTGTGTATAGACATACGCAAACTACGTCGACTCTGATCCTCATTTTCCCTATGAGGTACGTAGGCAGTGGGGTAGGGCCCATTCGAGCACATTCTTTATTTTCCCTACATTTTCCCCACCCTTTCTTTCCATTCCAATTCCCTTTCTCCTTTTCCATTCTCATTCCAGTTCCAGTAGAATTTTTATTCAACAACACTTTATTTCTCACCCTTTGAAACAAAACAAGCAAGTGTGGATCCCGTCGGGTACGGCGTACGGTCTAGGGTGTTAATACCTTCCCAGGTCGTAACCAACTCCCAAACCCAGAGCTTTGGTTCGCAGGACCTTGTCCTTTCCTTCTTCCTCAGGTTTGTGCAGCTTTACCTTTCCCATTCTTTCGGGATAAAAATTCCTTGCTGACGACTCTACCTTTTCCGTGCCACTTTCGCGTTTGTACTAGGATGAAAATCCCGGGAGCGACAGTTGGCGACTCTGCTGGGGATCGAACCCATAATCTCTGGTTTCCCTTGTAGAGTAAATCTTATCGCTTATTTGTTTTTGTTTCTTTGGGTGTTTATCTATTTGTTGTTGTGTGCTTTAGTTTAGCTTTACTGTTTTCATTTACAGTTTTACTTTGCAGCTTTACTTTACAGTGTTTATTTAATGCTTTCAGTATTTATTTTCACATGCATCATATACTGGACTGTGCTGGTTTCATTTTTTCTGTGGGATGGGTTTTGTTACTGTGAGATAATCCAAATACCCAGCTTGAGTGCACCTAGGATTTAGAGTGGTTCCACTTTGGCTTCATGGCATCTTGCTATGTTGGTATTAGTGAGTTCCACGCCTTGACTTGCGACCTTCTCGGAAATGTATTGACGCCGGAATCTTTCTGGGGCAATACACTACCTTGATAGTTATATGCAGTCAGGGGACCGATCATTGAGAACCTTTGTGGAAACATCCCTCTCCAGTGATGACAGTGGCAGACCACATTTGTTGGCAAACCCACTCGCATCCGAGGGCCCACTGGGAACTTGCATAGGATGGCCTGGTTCTCTCATAGGAATCAAGTTAAGGCAAACTGTTTGTATGATGATAGTATTGTACCCTTCAGGATGAATGTACTATTGTTTCTCGATTCAGTGTTTAAAGCTGAGGACTTATGAGGGATGCTTATTTCCTTGGACTCAGCTGAGACCTCCCTGAGTAGTACATAATTCCAAACCGATTCCCTGATTTGGTCAAGAGCCATTTCTCGGAAATGGTGAATGTATTATTGCTATTCTAATTTGAGAGTCCGTGATGTTGACTCGAGTAGCACACCCGTGAGATTGGGAGGGGTTTACAGGTTTGCAAGAACCATAAACTTCAACATACCCATTTATGCCAGCATACTTCAGTGATATGATCTTGTTCTGCTAATTATGGATTCTGAAATCATAAACTCCTAATCAGAAAGATACTTGTGATGATGTTGTGGCCTTGCACAGACACTTGATTACCTGATTCACTACACAGACACAACACTGATCACATGCCTTGCTTTACATAACATCATAACATCATTAATCATTTTGTGTTCTTTTTATTCTCAGGGTTCATTACATCCTATTCCTGGTCATATTTGTTGCTTCAACATGGAGATTCCAAGGAAGAGAAATGTCCATTATACTTTCCCACATCCAGAGACAGATGGTGTTCTGAAGTTAATTGGCTTGATGGGTGAAAAAGTGCTTGATGATTTCAAAAAAGAGTTTGGAAAGATCCTAGACCATGTGAATAAGCCAACCACTGACCAGAGGGATAGCTTGCATTCCCTATTGCAGTTCTATGATCCACAACTGAGGGTTTTTGTTTTCCCTGACTACATCTTGGCTCCCACATTAGAAGAGATATCCAGCATCCTCAGAATTCCCATCAAAATGGTGCTCCTTACTATGGCTTAGAGAAGATGCCTTATGTAATACCCCAAATTTGCCCTCTCCTATATAGCATCGTCATCATATCATAATCATCATCAGCATGCCATCATCAGCATGTCAAGCATAAGACATATGATCAGTCAGTCGGGAAATTTGAAGCACTACAATTCAAAGCTCACAGGGCATGTTACAAGTTTGATATCATGGTCAAATCCTGAAAAGGGACTGGGGATCAAAATCAGGCCAAAACCAGGTCAAAAGGTTTCCCACCAAAAGGAGGGAAAATTCAAAATTCACTGGCGTTAACCGGTTAACGCTTTGGTTAACCGGTTAACGGCTGCGAATTTTGAATTCCAGCAGCAAATTCAGCATGTGCTTTGGTTCCAAATTTCCAATTTTCTGATTTTTTTTATTCATTTGAATTGTGGAAAAGGATCTAGATCATTTATCCAAGCATAATTCCATTGCTAAATCCTAATCACTTTACCAAACCATATTTTTTGGATCCCAAGCCTAAATTTTGGGCCCCAAACCTAAACCATATTTAATCCATTTCTCTCCAAACCAAGAAGGGGCTCTCTCATTTTTTGACTTCTCATTCTGAATTTTCACTCTTCTCTCTCACTTTTCTCTCATTTTCTTTCCCACATTTTCCAAATTCACTAAGAGTTCCTCTTTGAAGATCACATAACCTTGCCTTAAGGTGTGTAGATCTTAGAACTAGACCTCCATCCATAGCTCCTTTGCATCATTTTGCTGGTTTAATTGATGATTCAGATCTGGTTTGGGATTTAGAAGTACTTTTGGATCCAAAATTCTGCATCAAAACCCTTTGCTCACATTTATTTTGCGTGGAGTGTGAAGCTTAGCACCGGATCTTCAAAGTTTTCCGCGAGATCTCTCATTTCTGGCTCAATCAACAACTACCAAAGCATACCTCAGCTTTGTAGGTTGGTTAATTTCAGATCTAGCTCTGTTTTAGCTTATTTGCATGCTTGTGCTTTAGATCCACCATGTGCTTGCATATTTGCTTGTGTTGCTTGAATTGATTGGTTGATTTGTAACTGGATCCGTGTGCTATTATTCATGAGCTTAATGATGTTAATTAATGTAAATTGATCCATTTATTTCATGCATAATTGATTGCTGGTCTGGTGTGTGATTATTTGGATAAGCTGGTTTTGAGCTGATTTTCTGCAGGAATTGTTGTTGTTTTGACAGTGTTAACCGGTTAACACTTTAGTTAACTGGTTAACGCATCCTTTTTCTGTGTTTTTTTCTGCAGGTTTGAACTGGTTAACCGGTTAACGCTTTGGTTAACCGGTTAACACTGAAGCAGAATGCCATTATGGAGCTGTTTTGGGCTTGTTTGATCCCCTCACATGTTTTAATTGCCATGGATCATTGTATGATCATTGAATATGATTGTTTAGGGTGATTTGCTTACTGGTTGATGCATGCTTCCATGTTCTTGACACGTAAATGCTTGTATGTGCAAATTTTGGCATGATTGTTTAACTTGGTTTTCTAGAACTTTGAGCATGCCAATCCCATGATTGTGTTGATGAACATATGCTGGATTTTGCTAACACTTACAGGGGATAATGGTAAGAGAAGTGTGGATGTTCATCCACATTTCAACTCTTCATATTTCCTTTTTAAGTTGCTTTCTCTTTGTGTTTTTGATGTGCCTTATGCCATCATGTGATGCAACTCTTTTCTTCCCCCTTTAGGAGCAACTTATCTCCTTTAGAGGAGTAAGTTGCTTGCTAGCTTTCCTCCTCTTCTTCTTTTGCCCCTCTTTGGTTCTTGTTTTCTCTTAGGATAGTTGAAACCTCACTAACCTTAGGACCACTTTTGCATGACAACTTTAGGTTTAGTCTTTCCCCATTTTAGACTTTTGCCTTTTTTGCTCCTTTGGTTCTTTCTCTTCTCATCTCAAAACAAAACCTAAAAAACATTAATAAAGAAAGAAGTGACTTCTTGTGTAATAGCCTTATTCCATGGGGCATATGTATTCATTCCATCTTGGAATAATGCATTTGTCTAGCATGATGCACAAGTCGGATCATGAAGTCATCTTCATCAAGAAAAACCCTAAAAAATACTTCTTCATTTTTAATCACTAAGATACTTAATAAATTCAACAAGTCAATGAATTTAGGCCCTTGCCCTTGGAAACAAGTCTTGGATAAATTCTCTTTACTTGGTGTTCTTGTTCTATTATTCCATCTTGGAATGTAGTAGCAAGTTCACATTCCATAGAAAAGAGCTTGAGTTCATTCTCTTGTGCCACACTAAATAAAAGCTCATAAAAAACTCAAACAAACAATAAGCGTCTTTCCTTCGGGAATTCTTTTCTCATCTCCTTCGCTCCGTCCGCGAACTTGCTTCTTCTTGTCATTATGCAAGACGGTTACGCACTCGTCGTCCGAGTCTGCAACACCTGAGCATTGGCATAGGCAGTTCAAGCCTCAATTCACAAGCAACCTTTTCCACCCCTAGTTAGGGGAACTACGGCGTCTATGATCCTCATGTCCAGATGAGGTACGTAGGCAACAGGGTAGGGCCCGTTCGAGCATAATCTTTAGTTTCCCTACATTTTTCCTTTTCATTTCTTTTCCAGTTCCCTTTTCTTTTCTTTTCTCCAGTTCAGTTCCTTTTCTTCGCAACAGCTTTCATTCCTACAAAAGTTAGGGATAATAAGAATTTCAAAACAGAAGAGGTCACCAAAATTCCTCAACAAAGACAAAGATGAGTTGACCCAAAGTCCTCATAAAATAAACCAACAAAATGTTGTAAAGAAGCAATGATTGCTACCCAATAATCCTTTGGCTCTTAAGCCATCATCGTCAGTGCAACTACAAATAACCTGAATACATAGGTTGATTTAATTGAGCGTAGGCTGGAAGATCATCTCGGAGAATGGGTCGGGTAAAAAGTTAAATTTTGAGCCTTATATCCTTTTGTTTCATAAACCGTGAACCAAGACACGTTACAACCCTTTAAAGACCTAATTGAAGCTAGGTTTTTTTTGAAAGCATATCGCAGTAAGGTTGCGTAAGCTGACTCCCATAAGAGTTGCCAATCATTCGCTTTGGTATCATACCTTTCGCATTATTTTTCATTTTTGCATTATCTTTTACTTTGTGTATCTGAATAAACATGGCATTCTTACCAATGATTCATTTGCTTTACTCCAATTCAACTAATGATTTTGATTTCAAGTTTTTGCTTGAGTGTTGCATTAAAATTAACATTTTTGAATGGACATTTTATTTGCAAGTAAGCACTCATCATCAAGGAATTTTAAAACAGTTGAGAAACTTAACCAGTGGTCCTATCAGAGGCATATCACAGTCAAAAATCTTGTTATTCAGAGAATCTTTCCAAGACTCGTGTTGGGGCAAGCATTTCAAGCCACCAGTCAAGCAGTCACTTCAGAATCGTTCAACATGGGGAAACCTACGTTAAGCAATCCCCCAAGCAAAGCTTATCACTCCTTCCTAGCAGGATTAACATCTCTATACTTCTAACAAGTATAATAGAAGTTATGTTCAGAACATCGTTCAAAGGCATAGTTGGCAAAAGTTCACTGTGTTGTGGAATCAGCTACTTCAGCCGCACCTCTCCAAAAGAGTCTTATCTATTGGTCTCATCATTTGCATTCGCATTGGCATTTGCTTTGCAAGCATCGACCATTTACATTACACAATTTCATATCAAGCATAGTTCGAAGTTTACTTCGTACTCATTTGCATTGCCCGAGGTCTTGTCATCTTACTTTGTGGTCAGAGTCCAATTTTGTTTGGCACCCTTAAAGTCCAATTTCCATTGGCAATCACCAAAAGTCAAAATTCAACTTACTTGGCACCTGTCAAGGCAGTAATGTCTGTCACTCTGTCTTTCATACAATGTTATTCTTGGATCCAGATTTCTCTCTCCGGTTGTTCCCATTGAGAAATTCATTTGTTTTCTTCAGATTTCTCTTTTCGGTTAATCCCATTGGGAAGTTCAATACATTTTTTTCTAATTTCTCACTCCGGTTGTTCCCATTGAGAAATTCCTATATTTCTTTTAGTTTCTCTCTCCGGTTTGTTCCTATTGAGAAATTCTTATTTCCTTCAACTGTCTCAATCCGGTTTTTCCCATTGAGAAGCTATTTGTTTCCTTCGAAGTTCTCACTCCGGTTAATCCCATCGAGAAGCTCTTATATCTTTTAACTTTCTCACTCTAGTTGTTCCCATTGAGAAGTTATTTGTTTCTTTCTAATTTCTCTCTCCGGTTGTTCCCATTGAGAAATTCTTATTTCCTTCAACTGTCTCAATCCGGTTGTTCCCAATGAGAATCTAATTGTTTCCTTCGAAGTTCTCACTCCGGTTAATCCCTTTGAGAAATTTCGAAGTGCGTTCTTCTAACAACCGTATTAAGGGTTTTATCCCAATCTCTCTCTCCGGTTCATCCCATTGAGAAATTCGGAGAGAATCTCTTTTTCAAGTTGAAAAGTTTGATATTTCCCGTGGCATACCTTCATAATTTGGTCTCATTCCACATCTAGTACTCTTCTAGATATTTCGGGCGTTGATTTCCAAATTTGATGTTTGTGCATCCATAGACTTTTCTAGATGTACCTTTTCTCGTGGTTTATTTCTCTCATCTCGGGTATTTATGACTACTCTCTGTTACCCAGACAGATTTTCATAAATATTTTGTTTTTCCTAACCGGTTTCTTACCTTATCATTTTCAATGTTTTCTTCTCATTCAATCATTTCATCATTTCAGACTTTATGTCATCTTATTTCATATCGCATTCAAACTGCATTTAATCCCCAGTAATTGCATTCATATAAGCATACCATATTTCATTATTGCATCGCATTTTGCATCAGACAAATTTTGGGTCTTCTTATATCTAATTGACTTTTACCTTGAAATCGAACATTTCACAGTAGTTCATTTATCAGGTTCAAGACAATTAGATAGGGGCATCTGTCATACCCTAAATTTGTCCTACTTTTATAATTATCTGCATTTGTATTTTCATTACTAACATTTATTAAAAATATCCAATATATATATATATATATATATATATATATATGTGTGTGTGTGTGTGTGTGTGTGTGTGTGTGTGTGTGTTGTCTCTCTTATTTTTATTGTCAAGGATCCGGTGCAGTAAGAATCGGTCATGGCTCAATCAAAGCTAGCAAGACTATTGTGGATTAAATTCAAATGGCCGTGGATTTAAAAGTTATCAAATAATTATGGTTTCATGTGAATTCAAAAGTTTTTTCTTGGAATCAAGTTGGCAGGCAAGGTGGTTAAAAGTTTTTCCTTAAAATTTATGAAGATTTAGTTCAAGGAAAAGTTATGTCCAGATTGTGTTGGATTTTGTTTTGGGAAACTTGTGAGAATCATTTTTTTTTATTTGTGGTTGAATTTTTTTTTCAAATTTTGAGTTGTTCCGAATTTTTTTAAAAAACTTGTTGGAAATGGACTTCACGGGTTTGCGAGATAGCAAAAGAAAAGGTACAAGACGTGTTTATTTCTAAGGCACCCAAATTTTAGACAAAAGTGTTATCAAGTTGGAATGTGCAATTGGCATAACGTTGGCAAACCTCAAGTTGGTTCAAAAAGGGAGTGCAAAGTACACGTGACATTTCTAAAAGCAAATTCAGGCAGTATTATTATTACAAATGAAGATCGCAGCTTTTGAGTTCATCAATATCTATTTTCTAATAAAAAATGGTAAAGTTCTACGAATAAGCAAAAAACGGTAAAGTTCTACGAATAAGTAGATGCAACAAGCTGATTGACATGCAACAAGTACAGACACATCAAGCTTTAACTTCCAGCTCCCAAATAGGACTACAATCAGCTGCACAAAGCTTGTCATAACAGACTGCAATTTCTTCCTGATAAAATTCTTCATACCAAGCCTTCATGAACCACCTTTCAAGTCTCCTCATGTCACACAAAACAAAGAAATAGACAAAGTGAATTACAGGACAGTACATTATTACCAATTCAAAAACAAAATCCACGGAATTTTAGTTTACAAGCATACTTACAAATAGAGAAATTCAAAAGGATGGCACAACATCAAACCAAAATTCATGCTAGCCTAGGTTACCATTGAATTCCTTCTCTTGAATTAACAAGTTCCACCAGTTTCCAAATTTCAATCAAAACTTTTACGGACAAGGATATTTCCACAAGCATAGTGTGTTTGCTACAACCATATTACAAATGTGGAAGATCTCACCAAACAAAGTTGAAGAAGTGCAGCTGAGAAGACTGAAATTAGCTTAACAAAATTGGTCGTAATAGGCATATCAAACTTCACCATCAATGTACAAAGGCCCCTCCTGCAGGCTTTGAGGTCGCATGTTAGCTCCATTCCAAGTCTATAACCATGACTTCCTTATCAAAAATGTCCTACCCGAGTTTCTGATCTTCATCAGCTTCATGATTTGTGCCCTGTTGCGCATCCATTTCTTACCTGCAAAGCACATCAATATGGTATGATCAGGAAGGTGTAAAACAATGGCAGCTCAGAGTTTACAAAGAAAATCATGGTTTTAATCCATGAGGCTCTTGGTGGTTTGAATCGAGTCATTTTCCAGCTTATTGAACGATAGATCAGAATGGGGTTGTTGAGTCCCTCACCAAGTCTTCCAAGATATTTGCAGCATAGTAAACGATGTTAAAACATAGACTTGGACTCCGTTCGTACTTGCTGCTAGCATTCCAGCTTGGTAAGAGTGTGCGTCAATTTTATCTGGAAATTGCAGACAAGAATGGGGTCTCTAGATTCATCACATTTGCCTTTTTGAGTGGTTGAGACAACGACAGCCTCTTGTTTCACATTCACAGCTCCATAACTTCGAATGATCTTATTCGTATTGATACACGAAATCAGACTGCATGGAATATACACAAGGAAGTTGAATCAGAATATAAGTTGAGAAAATTCAGAAGGCAAAGAAAACTAATGTCTAAGCTACAACCACTCAAATCCTTAAGAAATAAGTTTCTGGATTCTTACTGTAAAGCTCATGCTACCAGTTATGTGACCTTGCTCCTTGCCTTTGCATTTTCATTGAAAATACCAGGCCATAACAGTAAATCCATGATTCCTTATTGATGGTCATCAGCACACCAAATGATGCCCAGTTTTCACACTATCAGTTTGTTCAAACAATGATCCAGAACCACCTGACAAACATATCATGCCACTTAATTAATCAGGGGTCACCAAGCAAAATAAAAAATATTTGTTGCAAAACAAAGATAAAACTCACAGCAAAAAAAATTCATTGCAGCAATAAATAAGAGCAAGTCCAAACAAGTAGTGATATCAGTAAAATTGCATTGGGTCCATATGTTCTAGAAACATTTCCACTACAGACAAATTTGAATCAGGACCCCACACAATCCCACAAAATCATTTGAACATTCCCTCTAACGGATTCTCACAGCTCACCATGCTCTCACGTTCCACAATTTCATAACATTCACACAAATCCCTCACACGATTTTCATCAAAGGTTTGCACAAATTTCATTCCTCACATGTGTCAACTCTCAATATATATACATCTCACTCATTCACAAAAAGGGGAGGACCGGAAAACCCTAGCCTACATAGTCAGAAATCCTCTATCCCGATGAAATCCCCCAGAAAAACCCTATTCACTCAAAAGCTCATTCTCCTAAGAATTACTCAGAGTTTCTCATTGAAACTCTGAAGTAATTTGAGCCGTTTCTCATATACATCAAACAACAAAGCTACAACAACGCAACATAGCAGAAGAAACTTAACAAAGAAGAAGAAGAAGATTCAAGCTAAGCTTCGACGGTTACCTGTTCTTCGGCGCCTTGAACTTCCACTTTCGGTATACTCTTCGTCTTTATACTCTAGCCACATCTTGCTTGATTCGTTCATTGTTTGATTATTGTTGTTAATTTACTTGATCGTTCGACCTTGATTATGAGTTGATTGGTGTCAATTCGTATTGAGATTAGGGTTTCTCGATTGGGGGATAAGGTTTTCAATTGGGGATAGGGTTTGGTTACTGCGATGATCGGTCTTTTGGGTTTGCGTGGGTAAGTTTTGGTTTGATCCTTGATTATGATGTTCTGTTATGTGCGATGATGATATTTGGGCGTCTGGTTTGAAGATAACCATGGTTGTGTTCTCTTGAACTTTTCTTTTCCTGCTGATGTTAAATAAAGAGATTCTGAACATTTTTTTTAACTCTCCTTATTATAGTACGTAGAACCAATGTGTTATCTCAATATATCATTGTAATTTTTTAATGTCATGTTAATTTCACACTGCACAAGGATTCTTTTCCAAAAGGTCACACTGCCCAATGACTGTTTTATATTAATGACTTGCTACATGGTGCGCTGACCGATGAAGCGTGAAACGGCTAGGTCATTTTGGTATTCCTGGTTTTTGCTTTTGAAGAGGGACCGGGTCTCTCATGAATCGACCGGTCCAGCTGGATGTATTGATGTGGGCTTAATTATGGATGACCCATTCAGTTTATTGATACATTTTCATCTTTTGTTTTTTTAATTATCTTTATTTATTTCTTTTAAAGGATATGTTTATTTTTAATAAAGTTTTCCTAATATTTTTTGGTTGTTGATTTACTTGACATTTAGTTTCTTATAGTTAATTCTTATTTTGGGCCGATGATATAATTATGGTATCGATATTCAATCATTTTTTGATTCGACGTTATCGATACCGGTATGAGGCCATTTTCTTTATTTTTTGCTATTATTTTAATCGATTATTCGATTTAGTCGGTTAATGATAAAATGTGATATTCGATTATTTAATCGACGTTATCCATTAAATTGAGACCGATTTCATTATTTTCTCATTATTTTATATTTATTATTTTGGGCCTATGATAAAAATACGGTTTATCGATATTCCATTAAGCGACGTTATCTAAACCGATTTGAGGCCATTTTTCTATTTTTATTTATTTATCGATTTATCGATTTATTTCGCATTTTTATTTGGTCTATGATTATTATTATTCAATTTGTGACATTCCACTTTGCGACGTTGTCCAAATTGATATGAGACCATTTCCTATTATTTCTTATGGTTTCTAATTAATTTTAGATCCATTATTTTTCTCGACTTTACTATTTAATTCGGCCGATGATAAATGGTGATATTCGATTTTTAATAAATCGAAGTTATCCCCTAATTTGAGGCCACACTTTTATTATTTCTCATTATCTCAATTTATTTTATTTCGGCCGATGAATACATATTTGAATATTCGATTTCTAATAAATCGACGTCATTTAAATTAAATATGAGGCCAAACTATTATTTTATTATTATTTCGACTTTATTTTATTTTTATGGTCGATGATATAACAAACGATCTAAATGTTTGATTTCGACAAATCGGTGTCATTTAGATCAATATGAGACCAATTGTACTTTATCGCATTTCTTCTATTTAAATAATTATTTGATTATAAAGTAATGCTCGACTTCTTATAGAATGATTCTAACTTTGAATCGATTCTAAGACAGTTAAAGAGCTAAATTTCGACGCTTTCGGTTTAATTCGAGCTCCAACGGCTCCACCTTAGCTTAGTATTAGGAATCGTTCTTGCGTAACCATTTAACCTTTAACCTCCATTTTGCATTCACCCTTCGCGATCGCTTTATGCCTCGCAATCGACCTACCAAAATGTTTCTGTAAATCCAAACCCTTGATCCAACGTCAAGTGGTCTTAAGTATTAAAACACTTTAATAATATGAGAGAAATTGTACGCCACGAGCCTTAAGTGGTATAAAGGAGGATTACGAGCTCTCGTTATTCACTCCGATTATTCCGTCGCAAGACACTTGGCTTGTTGGTTCGGAATAAACTATCCATAGTCTTTAGTGCAATTCGACTCCTAAAGAAAGATAAATAAAATTTGAATCCTTTTCCTCCTTTAGCAAGTAATTCATTAGGCATAGACATCCTTTCACGCGTGACAACTTAGAAGGTTCCCATCGAGTACGATGGATGTAGGGGGTGCTAATACCTTCCCCCTGCATAACCGACTTCCGAACCCAGGCAATGGTTTCGTCGACCTTGTCTTTATCCTTTCTTCCCGGGTTTTATCTATATTTTCCCTTTCCCTCTTTGGGAATAAATAAAATTAGGTGGCGACTCTCAAGTCAGCCCAGCCGCGACCGCATTCGCGAGGATCGTATTTTTTGAGGTACGACAGCTGGCGACTCTGCTGGGGAATGGTTCACCCCTATGCAAGTCAAGCCTAATCTAGGTTGCTTCACGCTTGTTTGTATGTTTGCCTTTATGACTTACTTGTTTATGTTTTACCGCTTTCTTTATCGCTTTCCATATTATACCTTGTGGTTCTTGGATCGATATTTTGAAACTTGAGTGAAAGGCTCTATACCCGGGTCTTTGAGTATAAACATAGGCTAGAAGAGGTTGTGTAGTATGGGCTCCCGAGGGAACCGCTCTCGTGGGTTGTCGATACGAAAACCTCGCTTGGAGTAGATTCTAATGAGAATACTGACGACCGTCAAGATCTTGACGTGTGTGCTCATTTATTTTCATTAGGGTCGTTGACTCTGAGGACCTTTAGAACCTTTTGGTTAAAACATCGGTTGATGGTTGCGTAGTATGGGGCACCAGGGTTCGCCCTCGCGTGGCTCGATATGAAAACCTCACTTGGAATAGACTTACTCAATGGAGTTGATTGACTGTCAAGAATATATAAAACTGACACGTGCATCAAACAATTGAGAAAGGTCCATAACTCTGAGACTTTGTTTTAAACCTCGTGTTGATGATCGCGTAGTATGGGGCACCGAGAGACTTCCCTCTCGCGTGGCTCGATACGAAGATCTCACCCAAAAGAGATTCATATGGTGAAGTTAATCAACCGCCATGCTTCTGGCGTGTGTGATGAACAACCATAGGGATTGTTAACTTTGGGATTCCTTTAACTTTATAGTTTACCCGGCAAAATCCTTGTAAGGAAAGCAATCTGAATATCCTTCATCCGTACCTTGGACTTATGATACCATGACTTTATGTTTAACATCTTTTCTCATTTTATTCGCATATTGTTGCATTCATATTTGCATTCATTTTTGCATTCATAGTCCCTCATGTTCATTCTTTCTCGTCTTTAGAGTTGTTGAGTACCCGTCAAACTGATTCCTAAGCACAGATTCAGAATTAAAGCCAACATCGGAAGAAGAATGGAAAATCAAGAACAGCATAATAGAAGAGTTAGAAAAGACCTCAATGAGTTGAAAGGAAACGTGAATATGCTCATGGAAATGATGCAAACATTGTTGGCTAGGTAAGCTCAATCTCAGAAGATTGTCATACCTCAAATCAATGTTATCCCTGCGGGTATCGTTTCCCAAGCTGTTTATGAGAATCCTCACTTTTTGCACCATGCTGCTGAGTCTTCTGGAAAGTCCTCTGAAAAGCCTCAAAAGAGGAAGGAGTTTGTGACAAAAGTTGAAGATAGGGCTCCCCCACAAAGGAATGATGATCGGAGTCTGAATCACAGAGTCAGAAATAGGACTACAATTGACCATATTCCTATGGCGTATTCTGAGTTGTACCCTTATTTGGTCCTAAAAGGTCTGATCACAACTAGACCCCTTACTCCTCCAAATCCTCTTCCAGCAGGATTTAGAGCTGATCTTCATTGTCCATACCATGAAGGAGCTGCAGGCTATGATATTGAACATTGTTATGCCTTCCAACGTCGAGTTCAAGACTTGGTTAGAATGGATGTGCTCACTTTCACACCGAGAGGGATTCCCCATGTTGGTAGAGATCATATACCAGAACAAAGTGGCTGAAGATTTGGTCGAAGAATCACAAGTCATTACCTAAAGCCAGTGGATCAGACGGGAAAGCTCATCCTTGCTACTGATTAGACACTAGGCCTTATTTCTCTTCAGTTTTAATTTCCTTGTTGGTATTATATGTACTTGTTTAAAGACTTTGTTTGTTCTTTAATGTTAATGTTAATGAAATGAGCATCGCATGTTTTTAAATCAATTCATTCACTTTCACATTTGTGCATATTCATGCTTTTCATTTTCAAAAATATTCCAAACAATATATACCATTGTTTCTCTTATTCATCTATTGTATAAGCAATCATTGGAGGGAGGATGACGAAAAATACCCAAACTGTTGAATGGTATGCTGTCAAAATAAAATCTTGCTGATGATATACAGGCATTGTTTCAACTCCCAAACACTGGAGAAATAAGGAAGTTAATCCATTGCCAACCCCTTTGAGCCTAGAAGTTGGAGTTTCTTTCTACACGAAAAAACCCATAATTTTAACCCGGGGCAGGGTAGTTCTCAATTAATTCAAATATGCATTCAATTTCAGGAATATTATTCATTGCACCTTTCAATAAGGATTTCAAGTCCAAGTTTTCCTTCGCACAATTGTCGAGGAAATTGATGGCAGTCATTGTCCAAATCAAAAATGAAAAAGCCGCTAAGTCAACACCTAAAAGGCGACTTAGGCAAAATAAAAGCATCCCGGTGGACTGAAAACATCAAAGATACAGTCCAGGCAAAAGTTAGGGATAATAAGAATTTCAAAACATAAGAGGTCACCAAATTCCTCAACAAAGACAAAGATGAGTTGACCCAAAGTCCTCATAAAATAAACCAACAAAATGTTGTGAAGAAGCAATGATTGCTACCCAATAATCCTTTGGCTCTTAAGCCATCATCGTCAGTGCAACTACAAATAACCTGAATACATAGGTTGATTTAATTGAGCGTAGGCTGGAAGATCATCTCGGAGAATGGGTCGGGTAAAATGTTAAATTTTGAGCCTTATATCCTTTTGTTTCATAAACCGTGAACCAAGCCACGTTACAACCCTTTAAAGACCTAATTGAAGCTAGGTTTGTTTTGAAAGCATATCGCAGTAAGGTTGCGTAAGATGACTCCCATAAGAGTTGCCAATCATTCGCTTTGGTATCATACCTTTCGCATTATTTTTCATTTTTGCATTATCTTTCACTTTGTGTGTCTGAATAAACATGGCATTCTTACCAATGATTCATTTGCTTTACTCCAATTCAACTAATGATTTTGATTTCAAATTTTTGCTTGAGTGTTGCATTAAAATTAACATTTTTGAATGGACATTTTATTTGCAAGTAAGCACTCATCATCAAGGAATTTTAAAACAGTTGAGAAACTTAACCAGTGGTCCTATCAGAGGCATATCACAGTCAAAAATCTTGTTATTCAGAGAATCTTTCCAAGACCCGTGCTGGGGCAAGCATTTCAAGCCACCAGTCAAGCAGTCACTTCAGAATCGTTCAACATGGGGAAGCCTACGTTAAGTAATCCCCCAAGCAAAGCTTATCACTCCTTCCTAGCAGGATTAACATCTCTATACTTCTAACAAGTATAATAGAAGTTATGTTCAGAACATCGTTCAAAGGCATAGTTGGCAAAAGTTCACTATGTTGTGGAATCAGCTACTTCATCCGCACCTCTCCAAAAGAGTCTTATCTATTGGTCTCATCATTTGCATTCGCATTGGCATTTTCTTTGCAAGCATCGACCATTTACATTACACAATTTCATATCAAGCATAGTTCGAAGTATACTTCGTACACATTTGCATTGCCCGAGGTCTTGTCATCTTACTTTGTGGTCAGAGTCCAATTTTGTTTGGCACCCTTAAAGTCCAATTTCCATTGGCAATCACCAAAAGTCAAAATTCAACTTACTTGGCACCTGTCAAGGCAGTAATGTCTATCACTCTGTCTTTCATACAATGTTATTCTTGGATCCAGATTTCTCTCTCCGGTTGTTCCCATTGAGAAATTCATTTTTTTTCTTCAGATTTCTCTTTTCGGTTAATCCCATTGGGAAGTTCAATACAATTTTTTCTAATTTCTCACTCCGGTTGTTCCCATTGAGAAATTCCTATATTTCTTTTAGTTTCTCTCTCCGGTTTGTTCCCATTGAGAAATTCTTATTTCCTTCAACTGTCTCAATCCGGTTTTTCCCATTGAGAAGCTATTTGTTTCCTTCGAAGTTCTCACTCCGGTTAATCCCATTGAGAAGCTCTTATTTCTTTTAACTTTCTCACTCTGGTTTTTCCCATTGAGAAGTTATTTGTTTCTTTCTAATTTCTCTCTCCAGTTGTTCCCATTGAGAAATTCTTATTTCCTTCAACTGTCTCAATCCGGTTGTTCCCAATGAGAAGCTATTTGTTTCCTTCGAAGTTCTCACTCCGGTTAATCCCTTTGAGAAATTTCGAAGTGCGTTCTTCTAACAACTGTATTAAGGGTTTTATCCCAATCTCTCTCTCTCTCCGGTTCATCCCATTGAGAAATTCGGAGAGAATCTCTTTTTAAAGTTGAAAAGTTTGATATTTCTCGTGGCATACCTTCATAATTTGGTCTCATTCCACATCTAGTACTCTTCTAGATATTTCGGGCGTTGATTTCCAAATTTGATGTTTGTGCATCCATAGACTTTTCTGGATGTACCTTTTCTCGTGGTTTATTTCTCTCATCTCGGGTATTTATGACTACTCTCTGTTACCCAGACAGATTTTCATAAATATTTTGTTTTTCCCAACCGGTTTCTTACCTTATCATTTTCATTGTTTTCTTCTCATTCAATCATTTCATCATTTCATACTTTATGTCATCTCATTTCATATCGCATTCAAACTGCATTTAATCCCCAGCAATTGCATTCATATAAGCATACCATATTTCATTATTGCATCGCATTCTGCATCGGACAAATTTTGGGTCTTCTTATATCTAATTGACATTTACCTTGAAATCGAACATTTCACAGTAGTTCATTTATCAGGTTCAAGACAATTAGATAGGGGCATCTGTCATACCCTAAATTTGTCCTACTTTTATAATTATCTGCATTTGTATTTTCATTACTAACATTTATTAAAAAAATCCAATATATATATGTGTTGTCTCTCTTATTTGTATTGACAAGGATCCGGTGCAGTAAGAATCGGTCATGGCTCAATCAAAGCTAGCAAGACTATTGTGGATTAAATTCAAATGGCCGTGGATTTAAAAGTTATCAAATAATTATGGTTTCATGTGAATTCAAAAGTTTTTTCTTGGAATCAAGTTGGCAGGCAAGGTGGTTAAAAGTTTTTCCTTAAAATTTATGAAGATTTAGTTCAAGGAAAAGTTATGTCCAGATTGTGTTGGATTTTGTTTTAGGAAACTTGTGAGAATCATTTTTTTTTATTTGTGGTTGAATTTTTTTTTCAAATATTGAGTTGTTCCGAATTTTTTTTAAAAACTTGTTGGAAATGGACTTCACGGGTTTGCGAGATTGCAAAAGAAAAGGTACAAGACGTGTTTATTTCTAAGGCACCCAAATTTAAGACAAAAGTGTTATCAAGTTGGAATGTGAAATTGGCATAACGTTGGCAAAACTCAAGTTGGTTCAAAAAGGGAGTGCAAAGTACACGTGACATTTCTAAAAGCAAATTCAGGCAGTATTATTATTACAAATGAAGATCGCAGCTTTTGAGTTCATCAATATCTATTTTCTAATAAAAAATGGTAAAGTTCTACGAATAAGCAAAAAACGGTAAAGTTCTACGAATAAGTAGATGCAACAAGCTGATTGACATGCAACAAGTACAGATACATCAAGCTTTAACTTCCAGCTCCCCAATAGGACTGCAATCAGCTGCACAAAGCTTGTCATAACAGCCTGCAATTTCTGCCTGATAAAATTCTTCATACCAAGCCTTCATGAACCACCTTTCAAGTCTCCTCATGTCACACAAAACAAAGAAATATACAAAGTGAATTACAGGACAGTATATCATTACCAATTCAAAAACAAAATCCACGGAATTTTAGTTTACAAGCATACTTACAAATAGAGAAATTCAAAAGGATGGCACAACATCAAACCAAAATTCATGCTAACCTAGGTTACCATTGAATTCCTTCTCTTGAATTAACAAGTTCCACCAGTTTCCAAATTTCAATCAAAACTTTTACGGACAATGATATTTCCACAAGCATAGTGTGTTTGCTACAACCATATTACAAATGTGGAAGATCTCACCAAACAAAGTTGAAGAAGTGCAGCTGAGAAGACTAAAATTAGCTGAACAAAATCGGTCGTAATAGGCATATCAAACTTCACCATCAATGTACAAAGGCCCCTCCTGCAGGCTTTGAGGTCGCATGTTAGCTCCATTCCAAGTCTATAACCATGACTTCCTTATCAAAAATGTCCTACCCGAGTTTCTGATCTTCATCAGCTTCATGATTTGTGCCCTGTTGCGCATCCATTTCTTACCTGCAAAGCACATCATTATGGTATGATCAGGAAGGTGTAAAACAATGGCAGCTCACAGTTTACAAAGAAAATCATGGTTTTAATCCATGAGGCTCTTGGTGGTTTGAATCGAGTCATTTGCCAGCTTATTGAACGATAGATCAGAATGGGGTTGTTGAGTCCCTCACCAAGTCTTCCAAGATATTTGCAGCATAGTAAACAATGTCAAAACATAGACTTGGACTCCGTTCGTACTTGCTGCTAGCATTCCAGCTTGGTAAGAGTGTGCGTCAATTTTCTCTGGAAATTGCAGACAAGAATGGGCTCTCTAGAGTCATCACAGTTACCTTTTTGAGCGGTTGAGACAACGACAGCCTCTCGTTTCACATTCACAACTCCATAACTTCGAATGATCTTATTCGTATTGATATACGAAATCAGACTGCATGGAATATACACAAGGAAGTTGAATCAGAATATAAGTTGAGAAAAATTCAGAAGGCAAAGAAACTTAACAAAGAAGAAGAAGAAGATTCAAGCTAAGCTTCGACGGTTACCTGTTCTTCGGCGCCTTGAACTTCCACTTTCGGTATACTCTTCGGCTTTATACTCTAGCCACATCTTGCTTGATTCGTTCATTGTTTGATTATTGTTGTTAATTTACTTGATCGTTCGACCTTGATTATGTGTTGATTGGTGTCAATTCGTATTGAGATTATGGTTTCTCGATTGGGGGATAAGGTTTTCAATTGGGGATAGGGTTTGGTTACTGCGATGATCGGTCTTTTGGGTTTGCGTGGGTAAGTTTTGGTTTGATCCTTGATTATGATGTTTTGTTATGTGCGATGATGATATTTGGGCGTCTGGTTTGAAGATAACCATGGTTGTGTTCTCTTGAACTTTTCTTTTCCTGCTGATGTTAAATAAAGAGATTCTGAACATTTTTTTTAACTCTCCTTATTATAATACGTAGAACCAATGTGTTATCTCAATATATCATTGTAATGTTTTAATGTCATGTTAATTTCACACTGCACAAGGATTCTTTTCCAAAAGGTCACACTGCCCAGTGACTGTTTTATATTAATGACTTGCTACATGGTGCGCTGACCGATGAAGCGTGAAACGGCTAGGTCATTTTGGTATTCCTGGTTTTTGCTTTTGAAGAGGGACCGGGTCTCTCATGAATCGACCGGTCCAGCTGGATGTATTGATGTGGGCTTAATTATGGATGACCCATTCAGTTTATTGATACATTTTCATCTTTTGTTTTTTTAATTATCTTTATTTATTTCTTTTAAAGGATATGTTTATTTTTAATAAAGTTTTCCTAAGATTTTTTGGTTGTTGATTTACTTGACATTTATTTTCTTATAGTTTATTCTTATTTTGGGCCGATGATATAATTATGGTATCGATATTCAATCATTTTTTGATTCGACGTTATCGATACCGGTATGAGGCCATTTTCTTTATTTTTCGCTATTATTTTAATCGATTATTCGATTTAGTCGGTTAATGATAAAATGTGATATTCGATTATTTAATCGACGTTATCCATTAAATTGAGACCGATTTCATTATTTTCTCATTATTTTATATTTATTATTTTGGGCCTATGATAAAAATACGGTTTATCGATATTCCATTAAGCGACGTTATCTAAACCGATTTGAGGCCATTTTTCTATTTTTATTTATTTATCGATTTATTTTGCATTTTTATTCGGTCTATGATTATTATTATTCAATTTGTGACATTCCACTTTGCGACGTTGTCCAAATTGATATGAGACCATTTCCTATTATTTCTTATGGTTTCTAATTAATTTTAGATCCATTATTATTTATCGAATTTACTATTTAATTCGGCCGATGATAAATGGTGATATTCGATTTTTAATAAATCAAAGTTATCCCCTAATTTGAGGCCACACTTTTCTTATTTCTCATTATCTCAATTTATTTTATTTCGGCCGATGAATACATATTTGAATATTCGATTTCTAATAAATCAACGTCATTTAAATTAAATATGAGGCCAAACTATTATTTTATTATTGTTTTGACTTTATTATATTTTTATGGTCGATGATATAACAAACGATCTAAATGTTCGATTTCGACAAATCGGTGTCATTTAGATCAATATGAGACCAATTGTACTTTTATCGCATTTCTTCTATTTAAATAATTATTTGATTATAAAGTAATGCTCGACTTCTTATAGAATGATTCTAACTTTGAATCGATTCTAAGACAGTTAAAGAGCTAAATTTCGACGCTTTCGGTTTAATTCGAGCACCAACGGCTCCACCTTAGCTTAGTATTAGGAATCGGTCTTGCGTAACCATTTAACCTTTAACCTCCATTTTGCACTCACCCTTCGCGATCGCTTTATGCCTCGCAATCGACCTACCAAAATGTTTCTGTAAATCCAAACCCTTGATCCAACGTCAAGTGGTCTTAAGTATTAAAACACTTTAATAATATGAGAGAAATTGTACGCCACGAGCCTTAAGTGGTAGAAAGGAGGATTACGAGCTCTCATTATTCGCTCCGATTATTCCGTCGCAAGACACTTGGCTTGTTGGTTCGGAATAAACTATCCATAGTCTTTAGTGCAATTCGACTCCTAAAGAAAGATAAATAAAATTTGAATCCTTTTCCTCCTTTAGCAAGTAATTCATTAGGCATAGACATCCTTTCGCGCGTGACAACTTAGAAGGTTCCCATCGAGTACGATGGATGTAGGGGGTGCTAATACCTTCCCCCTGAATAATCGACTTCCGAACCCAGGCAATGGTTTTGTCGACCTTGTCTTTATCCTTTCTTCCCGGGTTTTATCTATATTTTCCCTTTCCCTCTTTGGGAATAAATAAAATTAGGTGGCGACTCTCAAGTCAGCCCAGCCGCGACCGAATTCGCGAGGATCGTATTTTTCGAGGTACGACAGAGATGTTACCATTCACACTACATGGGTACCAAACGTCAGTTAGGATGTCAACTGGGGCAACTCCTTTCTCCTTAGTGTATGGCATGGAAGTTGTCTTGCCGGTTGAGGTGGAAATTCCTTCATTATGTGTGATGATGGATGTGAAGCTCGATGAGGTTGAGTGGGTACGTGCCTGATACAATCAGTTGTGCCTAATTGAGGAAAAGAGATTAGCGGCTATCTGTCATGGTCAGCTTTATCAGAGGATAATGAAGCAAGCATTCGACCAACGAGTACGTACTCGAGAGTATCAAGTAGACGAGCTTTTGCTTAAGAGGATCATTCCTCCAGGTTCAGATCATAGGGGCAAGTGGACCCCAAACTACGGAGGCCCATTCATAGTGAAGAAATTTTTCTCAGGTGGGGCGCTGATGCTCACTACTATGGATGGAGAAGATTTCCAGTCTCCTGTTTACTCGGACGCAGTCAAAAAATACTTCGCATAAACAGACCCGCTGGACACAAAAACAGAATTAAAGTCCAGGCAAGAAAAGGGCGTCCCGGCGAGCTAAAAACAGAATAAAAATCTCGGGCAAAAGTTAGGGAATTAAATGAAAAGATGTACACCCGCTGAGTTTAAAAGCCACATCGGACAACTCAGGCAAAAAAGGGTATCCAGGTGGATTGAAAACCCGAAAGGGCGATCCACGCAAAACAAGGGAATAAGCGAACAATTGCGATTCGGGTTATCTGAACCAAATCACCGTTTCATGCAGTCTGACAATATCAGAAGGATAGAAATCAGTCCCCTCATCTTCTTCAAAAAGCAAAGGCAGGAACAGAAAGTCTTGAAGACATGCTGGTCATAGCAGGAAGGAAACTCATTGGAATGTCGTGTACATTGCCATTAGGATAGTTTCTTTTCTCAATTTTATGGTAGCTACCTTTTTCCAGTTAGTTACTTCTTGATGTAAAACTTTTCCCATTCAGGGGCCATTCAATGAATGAATATTTAGTCAAAAGTCGTGGTGTTGTGTTTACTTTGTTTGCAAAAATGTCCTGAATTTTTGGCAAGAAAGAGCATTGAATATGAAACATGTTGATTTTTCTGGAAAAAATTGACATTGCAGGGAAACAGTTAAAATTATCTTTGGGTTTCGGGTGACAATGGATGAACAGATCATACCATGCAAATCCCCGGGGCACCTGTGTGTATACTGTTGTTGCAGGTTTTGCAGGGCGATGTTACACTTCCCCAAGCAGAGAATGCTCCCCAGTTGAGCTATGGAAATTGAAACCCCTAGTAGAATTTCAAACCTAATCAAAGAGGTGTCATCCTTAAGTGGTGGTTGTTCTTCACGAGAAAAACGTGGTTATCCCTGTAGAGTTCAGATGGAAACTTTCCTAGCTGAGTCAGAGTAGGGTGGTATCCCTAGCAGAACTTCAAAATCCGATCGAAGAGGTTTGTCCCCAATCGGAGTCTTTGTGTCAGAATGGGCTATCCCCAGCGAGCAACTGAATTCCTGTTTCCCCACCGAGTCAAAATTTTCAGAATTCTCTCCCCAGCCGGGGTCTTGATCAAGCCTTTTCCTCAGCCGAGTCTGAGGATGGTTATCCTCCGCAGAGTTCATGATCGAGATTCACTCTCGTCATTGGAGTATTCCCTAGAGAATTTGCCAACCTATTTTGGCCATGTGATAATAAAAACCGTCGTTCATCTCCCCAGTCAGAGTTAAGCATCATCCAAGCCTCTTGACTAGGCTCCCATGCAGAGTCGGGATTTTTGTTTCCAACCAGGGAAATTCATTTGATGCTCGTAATCATTTCCCGACATGCGTCTGTGCTCGTAATTTTGCTCGTCTGCATTTCCTGACACTCGTCTGTGTTGGGTATCCGTTTTGTGTTCGTCTGCATGCTATATGGCACTCGTCTGTGTTTGATGTTTGAATGTTGCTCGTCTGTAATCCCCAGTACTCGTATGTGTTTGATGTTTGCTGGATGTTCGTCTGCATTCCCAGCACTCACTTGATCGTGAATTTTCTCCCCGGCAGAGTTGTGTTTCATACCAGGCATTTGATGCTCGTCTTCAATTCCCAGCACTCGTCTGAGTTTGAAATCTGCTGATGCTCGTCCGCATTCTTCAGCACTCGTTTGTGTTTGACATTTGTTTGTTGCTTGTCTGCATCGCCCCAACACTCGTCTATGTTCACACTTTTTCGTTGCTCGTATGCTTTCCCCAGCAGTCGCCTATGGATGGTAGATGCTGATGCTCGTCCGTGCTTCCCAGCACTCGTCTGAGTTTGAAATCTGCTGATGCTCGTTCGCATTCTTCAGCACTCGTCTGTGTGTGACATCTTTTTGATGCTCGTCCGCATTCCTCAATGCTCGTTTGTGTTTGATATTTTCTTATTGCTCGTCTGCATTCCCTAGTGCTCGTCTGTGTTTGTTATAGGTCTGAAGCTCGTTTGCAGTGTTTGGATACTCGTCTGTATCATCCTTCCCACTCGTCTATGTTAATTTATATCCATAGGAATGCCGATTTGATAATCGTTCTGATACTCGTTTGTATCGCTACTCCAAATGCTCTTCTGTGTTGGATCTCTGGTATTCGTCTGTATCAGTGGCTGGTATTCGACTATATCATCGCCTGAAGCGCTCGTTTGTGTTTCTTAGATCATCTTCTGATATTCGTTTGTATCATTGACTTAGGGCACTCGTATGTGTTCTCTTGATGGTCATCCAATACTCGTCTGTATTGAAGAGGTTTGAAGTCATGACGGTGGGATTAAACGTCAAAAGGGTTACCGGTCCTGGAGTAACAGGTATATCCAAAGGAGGTTCGTCTGTCTCAAGCACCGCTCATCTATGCAAGATTTGTGAAGAGGGTTCGTCAAATCCTAATGTTGCACCTAGCGTAACAGGTTTATCCGAAAGAAGGCTCGTCTGTCTTAGACCATATATCTACGGATAATATATGAAGAGGGTTCGTCTATCCTGATTATGCATGTCTATCCCATAGACTTAAGTGCATCACCGGTCCTGGCGTAACAGGTTTATCCGAAGGAGGTTCGTCTGTTTCAGATCATATATATTGCAAAATGTATGAGGGCTCGTATGTCCAGTCCCTGGCGTAACAGGTTTGTTTGAAGAGGGCTCGTATGTCCAGCACCGGGAGTAACAGGTTTGTTCGAAGGAGACTCGTTTGTCTAAGTTTTTCTATCCGAAGTAACAATTCAGGTTGGGAGGAGCTCGTCTGCTTTGTCCTCGCTTCAGTCACCAAAGCGTCATTTGGTTGGGTTTATTTCCCATTGCTTTCATTCTCCAGCAGAGTGCAAATTTCTGGTCTTCTTGGTATTCAATCACAGTTTATCTTGAACGGTCGATAGCCCATGCTATCATCCTCTTCAGATTAACTGTTTCTTGAATAGGGGCAGCTGTAATACCCCAAATTTGCCCTCTCCTGTTTAGCATCGTCATCATATCATAATCATCATCAGCATGTCATGTGCTTAACATTTTTGCATAGAAAGATGAAGCATAGCACTTGCATGTTCAAGCATAAGGCATATGATCAGTCAGCCGGGAAATTTGAAGCACTACAATTCAAAGCTCACAGGGCATGTTACAAGTTTGATATCATGGTCAAAGCTTGAAAAGGAGATGGGGATCAAAATCAGGTCAGAACGGTTGGCGCCAGGTTATTCTTGAGGTTTCCCACCAAAAGGAGGGAAAATTCAAAATTCACTGGCGTTAACCGGTTAACGCTTTGGTTAACCGGTTAACGGCTGCGAATTTTGAATTCCAGCAGCAAATTCAGCATGTGTTTTGGCTCCAAATTTCCAATTTTCTGATTTTTTATTCATTTGAATTGTGGAGAAGGATCTAGATCATTAATCCAAACCTAATTCCATTGCTAAATCCTAATCACTTTACCAAACCATATTTTTTGGATCCCAAGCCTAAATTTTGGGCCCCAAACCTAAACCATATTTAATCCATTTCTCTCCAAACCAAGAAGGGGCTCTCTCATTTTTTGACTTCTCATTTTGAATTTTCACTCTTCTCTCTCACTTTTCTCTCATTTTCTTTCCCACATTTTCCAAATTCACTAAGAGTTCCTCTTTGAAGATCACATAACCTTGCCTTAAGGTGTGTAGATCTTGGAACTAGACCTCCATCCATAGCTCCATTTCATCATTTTGTTAGTTTAATTGGTGATTCAGATTTGGTTTGGGATTTAGAAGTGCTTTTGGATCCAAAATTCTGCATCAAGACCCTTTGCTCGCATTTATTTTGCATGGAGTGTGAAGCTTAGCACCGGATCTTCAAAGTTTTTCGTGAGATCTCTCATTTCCGGCTCAATCAACAACTACCAAATCATACCTCAGCTTTGTAGGTTGGTTAGTTTCAGATCTAGCTCTGTTTTAGCTTATTTGCATGCTTGTGCTTTAGATCCACCATGTGCTTGCGTATTTGCTTGTGTTGCTTGAATTGATTGGTTGATTTGTAACCGGATCTGTGTGATATTGTTCATGAGCTTAATGATGTTAATTAATGTGAATTGATCCATTTATTTCATGCATAATTGATTGCTGGTCTGGTGTGTGATTATTTGGATAAGCTGGTTTTGAGCTGATTTTCTGCAGGAATTATTGTTGTTTTGACAGTGTTAACCGGTTAACGCTTTGGTTAACCGGTTAACGCATCCTTTTCTTGTGCTGTTTTCTGCAGGTTTGAACTGGTTAACCGGTTAGCACTGAAGCAGAATGCCATTTTGGAGTTGTTTTGAGCTTATTTGATCCCCTCACATGTTTTAATTGCCATGGATCATTGTATGATCATTGGATATGATTGTTTAGGGTGATTTGCTTGCTGGTTAATGCATGCTTCCATGTTCTCGACACGTAAATGCTTGTATGTGCAAAGTTTGGCATGATTGTTTAACTTGGTTTTCTAGAACTTTGAGCATGTCAATCCCATGATTGTGTTGATGAACATATGATGGATTTTGCTAACACTTGCAGGGGCTAATGGTAAGAGAAGTGTGTATGTTCATCCACATTTCAACTCTTCATATTTCCTTTTTAAGATGATTTCTCTTTGTGTTTTTGATGTGCCTTATGCCATCATGTGTTGCAACTCTTTTCTTCCCCCTTTAGGAGCAACTTATCTCCTTTAGAGGAGTAAGTTGCTTGCTAGCTTTCCTCCTCTTCTTCTTTTGCCCCTCTTTGGTTCTTCTTTTCTCTTAGGATAGTTGAAACCTCACTAACCTTAGGACCACTTTTGCATGACAACTTTAGGTTTAGTCTTTCCCCATTTTATACTTTTGCCTTTTTTGCTCCTTTGGTTCTTTCTCTTCTCATCTCAAAACAAAACCTAAAAAACATTAATAAAGAAAGAAGTTACTTCTTGTGTAATAGCCTTATTCCATGGGGCATATGTATTCATTCCATCTTGGAATAATGCATTTGTCTAGCATGATGCACAAGTCGGATCATGAAGTCATCTTCATCAAGAAAAACCCTAAAAAAATACTTCTTCATTTTTAATCACTAAGATACTCAATAAATTCAACAAGTCAATGAATTTAGGCCCTTGCCCTTGGAAACAAGTCTTGGATAAATTCTCCTTACTTGGTGTGCTTGTTCTATTATTCCATCTTGGAATGTAGTAGCAAGTACACATTCCATAGAAAAGAGCTTGAGTTCATTCTCTTGTGTCACACCAAATAAAAGCTCATAAAAAAACTCAAACAAGCAATAAGCGTCTTTCCTTCGGGAATTCTTTTCTCATCTCCTTTGCTTTGTCCGCGAATTTGCTTCTTCTTGTCATTATGCAAGATGGTTACGCACTCGTCATCCGAGTCTGCAACACCTGAGCATTGGTATAGGAAGTTCAAGCCTTAATTCACAAGCAACCTTTTCCACCCCTAGTTAGGGGAACTATGGCGTCTCTGGTCTTCATGTCCAGATGAGGTACGTAGGCAGCGGGGTAGGGCCCGTTCGAGCACAATCTTTATTTTCCCTACATGTTTCCTTTTCATTTCTTTTTCAGTTCCCTTTTCTTTTCTTTTCTCCAGTTCAGTTCCTTTTCTTCGCAGCAGCTTTCATTCCTTCACCCTTTGAAACATTTTCTTTGCAAGCGTGGATCCCGTCGGGTACGGCGGACGATTTTGGGTGCTAATACCTTCCCAGGTCGTAACCGACTCCCGAGCTCAGTTTCTTTGGTTCGTAGGACCCGTGTCCTTCTTTTCTCTTCTTCTGGTTTGTGCAGTATTACCATTCTCGTTCCTTCGGGATAAAAATGCTTGGCTGGCGACTCTACCTCTTTCCGCGCCACTTTCACGTTTGTACCAGGATGGAAATCCAGGGAGCGACACCTTCATCCAAAGATATAGCTGAGTCTTTTCTTTTAGACTTGTCCAAGGTTAGAAGAGAAGTGGATGCCACCAAAGGTAAGGGACTTTTCTTAGATTTTCTTATCAAGGAAGCTCAGGACCTGGCCTCTGAAAACAAATGGGCTAAGTTTAGCACCTTGCTTGCTTTGATAGTGTATGGGACCAGTTTGTTTCCAAGAGAGAAGGGTTTAATCAACATGGAAGCCATCACTATATTTTCTAAAAGAAATCCAATACCCACTTTGCTAGGTGACTTTTACTATGGAGTTCACCACAGGAATGAAAAGAGGAAGGGACATGTAAATTTTTGTGCTCCCCTATTTGCTGATTGGTTTGTAAGGAAACTCCCTAAATCAGGGCCTTTTCAGGATTTGAAACAATCTTGGAAGTGATCCAAAAGATTAATGGGCTTAACCTCAGCTGACATTACATGGGGATGCAACAAATACCTTGTGGGCAAAGAAATATTGGTCAGTTGTGGTAGCTTCCCAAGTGTGCCTCTGATAGGAAGGAAAGGTGGGATCAATTACAATCATATCTTGTCTAGGAAGCAATTTGGTTATCCATTAAGAGTTGTGCCTTTGATTAAAAAGGCAAATGAATCTTTATACTTTCCAACAGAAGGAAATCTCAAGAAGAGCATGCTGATATCCCAAGCTTAGGAGGTTAGAGTGATGAAAGGGAAGAAAGACTTTGGGAGAATGGATCCCAACACTTATGATCCTTTTGCCAGTTGGTTGGAGGATCGTGTGAAGACCCTGTTACTCCCATTTTCTAGAGAAACACCTCTCTACCCTAAGGAGGTAGCACCCACCACTTCAGTGCCTCTTCAAGAATATCAAAAGTTGTAAGCCTTGGCTCAACAACTCGGGTTGGAGAATCAAGAAGCTTACAATTCATGCCAGAAACTGAAGATGCAAAATCAAAAGTTGGAGGAAAGAGCTCACAAAGCTGAAGAGATGGTTAGGCTCAAGCAGCAAGACTTTCAGGAGAGAGAGCTCCACTTCAAGAAAAGGGGATTGGCTTAAACTCACAAAGCGGCCCAACGTCGGAAGGAGAAGAAAGATTTGAATGAAGCCAATGAAGCTGTCACCTTATGGCAAGAGAAGTGGGAAGAAAATTTGAGGAAGCGGAAGGAGTTGGAGATCAAGCACAAGCTAGAAGTCAAGAGTCTTCAAGATTCATTGGATGGACAGAGAGAGCTCCTTTAGAAGGCCTATCATCAAGAGAAGGTTCGTCTCCAAAATTTAGCAGAAAACCAAAAAGTAATGAAGGAAGCTCAGAAAGAAATAGAAGATTTGAAATTGAAAGCTAATGTCAAGAGAGCCAAGAATGATTCTATTATAAGCTAGGAAAGTGAAAAGGTGTTCCTACAGCAAATTGAGGAATTGCATGCCTCCTTTGACCTTAGGGATATCTTAATTCAGAAGCTTGTACAGGAGCCTACGCATCCGGATATACCTCAGATGTTGCAAAATGTCAAGCGCCTTAGTTGGAGATTACAGGACGTAGACCTTCCTAAGCTTTAATTTTATATGCATATGACTTGGATTACCCGCAGGCTTGTTGTGGGAATCCCTTTTCTCTTGATGTACCTTTTTCTTTCTTGACATATGAATTTGTACCTTGTGAGGATCTTTGTTATTTCAATTGTCTTCTGATTTACCTGAAGTCTCTGGTTGTTATCTGTTGCACGGACACAAAATAAATGCCACCATCTTAAGTTTGAATGTCACACAGGATTTTCTCAACACCGGAATGGGAAAGTAATTGAGGCCTTGGGAATAAAAGGAACACATTGCATTGCATACACATCATTTGCATTTCTTCTTTGTTTTGCAGGTTTTCTACAGGTTTCTTAACTTATTTGCATTTCAGGCAAAGATTGCGAGGGCCGCCAAGACCCGTCATCTTCAACAGAATATCCCGCATCGTTACGCAACTCGCAACAACCAGAGGACAGTCATGGATGCTATGCAAACTGAGCTTAATGAGTTTCGCACCAGAATAGGAGAGTTCATGGTCATGATGCAAGGGATGGCTCAAGGACAATAAGAGTTAAGAAATGCAATTCAGGGGCTCAACCATCCTCAGACTAATCATCCTGTAACCACTCCTGAAGTACAAGTGACTCCTCCCAACACCAACAATGGCCCAGGTGGACTTCAAGTTCCAGAACATGGCGCAACAACTTTCATTCCAGCACAAGACAGGCAGGAGGATCAGTTCCCTTCTTTTAACAATGACATGGGATTTGGTGGAGAAGGAAATCTTCAAGACTTTTTTATGCTTGCTGAGAAAGTCAAAGCCTTAGAGTGTAGAGACACTTTGGGGATAGATGTGTTAGACATGGGTCTAGTCCCTGGGGTGGTTATTCCTCACAAATTCAGGCCACCTACTTTTGACAAGTATAACGGTAGCTCCTACCTTAAAACTCACTTACAGACATTCTACTGGAAAATTGCTACCCATACTAGGGATGAAAAGCTCTGGATGTACTACTTCCAGGATAGTCTCTCCGGAGGGTCCTTGGAATGGTATATGAAGCTAGAGAGAAGCTTTGTGAGAAGCTAGAAGGAATTGGGAGAAGCGTTTCTCAAGCAATATCAGTATAATATCGACATGGCACCCAGTCGCACTCAACTTCAAAGTCTGACTCAGAAGAACTCTGAGAGCTTCAAAGATTATGCACAAAGGTGGCGTGAAGTGGCTGCTAGAGTGCAACCACCTTTGTTGGAGAGAGAAATGGTAAACCCGTTCCTGGATACCCTTCCTGGGCATTTCATGGAAAGGCTAGTTGGATGTTCCTCAAGTTGGTTCTCGGATATCATCTTGACTGGCGAGAGGGTAGAAAGCTGGATCAAGCAAGGGAAGATTCAGAATGGGGGCGCTTCAAGTTCTGTTGTCAAGAAGCCCTTCCTGAAGAGGAGAGAAGGAGAGACTGGGGAAGTATACGCGCAGAGGGGAGGAAGTAATGGAGGGGTTTATCAGCAAGTGGCCCCCGTCACTATATCAGCTCAGCCTGTTCAACAACAAGTCCAACCACCGCAGCCGCAACGCCAACAAGGATATCAGCAGAGAGCTTCTCGTCCATATTACCCCTAGAGGACCAGAGAAAGACATCTTGAAACTCCGCCGATGTCTTATTCACAGCTTTTGAAGAATCTCCTACAGCTCTAGATGATTCAACTCCGAACTCTACAACCCCCGAAGCCAGGCAAAATCCCCTAGGGTTATGATACGAACGCCCGATGTAAGTTTCATTCCGGAGCTCCCGGGCATACCACAGAAAACTGCAAAGATCTGAAGCATGTTGTTCAAGACCTACTAGATTCTAAAGCGATTAATTTCGCTCCTACTCCTAATGTAATACAGAACCCCATGCCTCCTCACGGGGGTACAGTTGGCGCAGTTGACGATGGGGAGAATCTGAACTTGGTGTGTGATATTGACGACCTGCAAACTCCATTGAGTGTTGTTAAAGCATGTTTGGCCCTGCGGGGTGTGTTTACAGGTTGTGGAAGTGATTGTCCAGGGTGTGTTGAAGCTCCAAATGGTTGTGAACAGTTGAAAACAGAGATCCAAGGTATGATTAATGAAGGAGTGTTGCAGTTTGACAAAGTTGTAAAGGAAAGCGAAGTCTCCACAGTAACCATTTTCTACGATCCATCTCAAGTTCCTACACGGGGCAGAGTGGCACCGATAACAACTACCATTGCAGGACCAGTAATGTATCAGAGTGATAAAGTCATTCCCTGGAATTATGGTGGCGAAGTATATTGTAACGGCCAGAAGCAAGATTTGGCCATATCTAGCACAATCCCAACTCATGTAGAAAATATTGGAGTATGGGGCTTTACTAGAAGTGGAAGATTATTTGCGTCGGAAACACTAAGAAATAGTGTGATACGACCCAGAGACACCGCAGAAGCCCAAGCTAAGGCAAGAGGGAAGCAGCCAGTGGTTGTCAATGAGCCCGTACCAGTGATTGATCCAGACATTACATTTGATAAAGAAGATGAAGAATTTTTTAGAATTATCAAAAAGAGCGATTACAAGATTGTGGACCATCTGCAGCAGACCCCATCGAAGATTTCCTTCTTGTCTTTGCTGATGTGTTTCGACTCCCACAGGAAAGCTCTCTTGAATATTCTGGACAAGGCTTATGTGCCTCAGGATATTTCAGTAAATCAGTTAGAAGTGGTGGTATCTAGTGTCAATGACAGTCATGGATTGGGCTTTACGGACATGGATCTAACATCTGAAGGGCGTGCTCATAATCGGGCACTGCATGTCTCTTTAGAATGTAAGGGTGCGGTACTTTCTCACGTGTTGGTAGATATCGGATCCTCACTGAATGTTCTTCCTAAGAAGGCATTGATGAAGTTGGATTATGATGGAATGGTTTTAAAGCCCAACGACCTGGTGGTTAGAGCATTTGATGGGTCGAGAAGGTCAGTGTTCGGGGAGGTGGATTTACCAATTAAAGTAGGTCCATAAATCTTCAATACCACATTCTACGTAATGGATACATTCAGAAGGAGCAGTATCGTCCACACTTCATCAAAAACTAAAGTTCGTCTAGGAAGGCCAAATTGTAACAGTCAGTGGGGAAGAAGACATTTTCGTCAGTCATCTGGCTTCATTCAAGTATGTGGACATGGATGGCGAGATAGTTGAAACTCCATGTCAGGCTTTTGAGCCCCTGAAAACTGAACAAGCATCTTCATTGGCGGCTTCTTTTGAAGAACCAAAGAAGGGAGTTTCCATAGCCTCTTATAAGCAAGCTCTTGAAGTGGTAGAATCTGGGATACGAGAAGGTTGGGGCAGTCCAGTAGAAGTGCCAGAAAAGAAAGATATGTTTGGGATTGATTACCATCTTGGGCAGTCATCATCTGGACCGAGTGCTAGAGTTCGTCAAAGCCTAATTACTTTCACGAGTGCGGGAGTGGTGGATTATGGAAGCATCAGTGTCGTGCAGGACGATGCAGTTGATAGTGACCGTGACTTAGATAAGTATATCAGGCCTGCTGTTCCAGGGATTCATCTTAGCAACTGGTCGTCTAAAAGGCTTATCTCAGTCACCTCCTTCGAAGAGTAATAATATTTGTTTCTGTCTTTATGTACTCAAGCACTATGTCTTGCCCATGGAATAGTAACGTTTTGTAAGGGTTCTTTTGTTCCTAACACAACTCATAATCATAAATAAAGCTGACGTTTCACATTCATCCATGTTGTTATTTGCCTTTCATTTTTTGCCTTTGTTTTTCAAAAAGAAAGAAAAGTTTTAAGATGGTAATGTTTCTCATTTTCTCAAACTCTTTCTAAAGCCTTGTATGAATCACCATTCATGCAGGTGCTTATCACCGGATATTATCAATGACGACCATGTTATGGCTAAGTATGACTTTGACAATCTAATTTATCAAGCCAATGAGGAGGGTGAAGAAGATTGCGAACTACCTGAAGAATTGGCCAGATTGCTTAAACAGGAGGAGAAGATGATTCAGCCGCACAAAGAGGTCGTCGAAGTGATAAATCTGGGTACCGAAGAAGACAAGAAAGAAGTTAAGATCGGAGCTCCGTTAGAAGAATCCATCAAGACTCGTCTAATTGCCATGCTTCGAGATTATGTTGATGTCTTTGCATGGTCTTACCAGGATATGCCTGGTTTAGACACTGACATTGTGGTGCATAAGCTTCCTCTGAAAGAAGACTGCCCGCCAGTGAAGCAAAAGTTAAGACGCACACGCCCTGATATGGCAATCAAGATAAAAGAGGAAGTACAAAAGCATTTTGATGCTGGCTTCTTGGCTGTGACCAGTTACCCTCCATGGGTTGCCAATATTGTGCCGGTCCCTAAAAAAGATGGTAAGGTCGGGATGTGTGTAGACTACAGGGATCTGAACAGGGTCAGTCCTAAATATGATTTCCCTCTACCTCACATAGATGTGCTTGTTGATAATACTGCTCAATTTTCTGTGTTCTCTTTCATGGACGGGTTTTCAGGTTATAACCAGATTAAGATGTCTCCCGATGATATGGAAAAGACTACCTTCATCATGCCTTGGGGCACTTTCTGTTACAAGGTCCTGCTGTTTGGTCTGAAGAACGTTGGGGCCACTTACCAATGGGCGATGGTGACGCTATTTCACGATATGATTCATCATGAAATTGAGGTTTATGTTGATGATATGATAGCAAAATCCCAAACATAAGAAGAGCATTTAGTCAATCTAGCAAAGTTGTTTGACAGACTCTAGAAGTTCAGATTGAGGTTGAATCCGAACAAGTGCACATTTGGGGTCCGTTCTGGCAAGTTACTTGGTTTCATTGTTAGTGAGCGGGGAATTGAGGTTGATCCAGCCAAAGTAAACGCCAACCAAGAGATGCCTGAACCAAAGACTGAAAAGCAAGTGTGTGGTTTCTTAGGGAGACTAAACTACATTGCACGGTTTATCTCTCACCTAACGGCCACATGTGAGCCCATCTTTAAGCTTCTGAGGAAGAATCGGGCAATTAAATGGAATGAAGACTGTCAGCAAGCCTTTGACCGAATCAAGGAATACCTACTAGAACCTCCAATTCTCATGCCTCCAGTGCCAGGGAGACCCTTGATCATGTATCTTACTATGCTCGAAGGATCAATGGGATGTGTGTTGGGTCAACAAGACGAGTCTGGTCGAAAAGAGCACGCCATTTATTACCTTAGCAAAAAGTTTACCGATTGTGAGACACGCTACTCACTACTCGAGAAAACTTGTTGCGCTTTGGCATGGGTTGCTCGCCGACTAAGTGTAAACACCCCAAATTTGCCCTCACCCATTCACACCATGGCTTGTGATCATTCTCATATGCATAGACACAATCATATCATCTCACATCTCATTTTTGATTCACTGGATAGTTTCTAGGTCATCTGCACCTAGGGTTTGTGATCTGAGCAACCTCAAAGCATCTTGAGCCATTCCAAAGGCAACCAATCAACTCAAAGGGTTCCATGTGTGTTCTTATATCATATTTCATCTCCTCAAAGTCAAAAATGCAGAGGAATCACAAGAACTAGGGTTTGAGGTGATGCAGAGCCAGGTTGAACTGCACAGTTGACTGAAAATTAGGGTTTTGGTTTCAGAGGCCATAACCCCAAATTTTTTGGTCATTCTTGTTTCCATTGATCTCTATATGGTATAGGGAGTATGCATATCAATTTTCATGAAGAAATTCCATGGGGAAGTCATCTGATCAAGGGTTGACTTTTCAGACAAGTCAGTGCAAAATCAGGGCATCTGAGGCCCCCATTGGCCCAACCAATGGGTGATCTTCATCATTTTGAGTGTGTATGGTCTTTATTTGATCATGGAAGAAGATTGAAGTTCATAGAAATCAAGAATCTAGGGTTTTTGCAAATGTTGACTTTTTGGGCATAGTTGACTTTTCAAGAATGCATCATTTTATGTCATTTTTCAAGCCTTGATTCATGATCCAAAAATGCTTCAAATGGAAAAACTTTGGTCATGAAAGTTGTAGATCTCATCTTTCCCTTTTCAAAAAGTACAAGAACATGACCTAATTCATTTTGGATCAAAAGTTATGGTGCATCAAAGTTGGCAAAAATCACTAAATTTCAAGACATGCACCAAATGGGAAACTTGCAAAATCATGCACCAAGTCAAATTGCAGCTTCTAATTGGTATCAAACCTTTACATAAACATTCTCTAAGTCCTAAAATTCAGAATGAACTAGGCATTGCTCATGTTTCATGACTTTTGGAACAAGATCTTCACATGTGAACCAAAGTACAACAACTTGCAAAACCACTCATCATGCTTCCTACAACTTGTGACCTTGGATGCTGACCTTGCTGGCTCACTCACCATCCCATGCTGCGCAGCCCCTAGGCTTTGTACCAAGCTAGCACTTCACCATACCTCTCTTACACAATTTTTGACTTTTTGCAAAAGGCAACTTACCAATCAATAAAGCACATGTCTTGTCAACTGACCAATGAGAGAGAGTTATGTGGACAATTTGCTGGCCATAACACACCTCAAGCAAGGCTGAAGCACACACATTCATAACATTCACAAAATCACCTCACATTGCAAGAACTTTCGAATCTGCCTCCACAGCTTGAAAACACTAAAACTTTCTTCATCATCCAACTCAACTCACTTCATAGACAAGAAACCACCAAAGCTCAAGCCTGAAACAAGCCTGAATACTCCATAACCATCCTTCACCTCAGCCTGCATTTTCTATCGAATCTCTCTCCACAAGCCACAAACATCCAAACAAACACCACAGACCTTCTCCATTCATCCTCAGGATCACAAACAATCACTCACCATGGCCTGAAACCTCCAGAAACACCATTGCCATTTTTGATCAAGCTGAAGCAGTTCCTTTCGAATCCCATTATCCAGCCAACTTAAATCTTTTTTGAGCATTCAATCATCTTTGGGGGATCAAGTGGAGCAGATTGCACAAGGAGAGGTGGCCAGAAAGTTCCCAAACTGAAAGTTTCGAATCTCAGGTAGCCTGAAATTTATTTTTCCAGAAATGGTTTTTTAAGTTACAAACTTGTTCTTCATGTCTTGCTGATCATTCTGGTACCATTGGTTTTGAAAATAGTTTTGAAATGAGCATTTAATTTGTTTCTGAAGCTTGCGTGACCTAGAACTTATTTTCTTCGATTCAGTTGATTTAGGAAATATAAATGTGTTTTAGGATGGGGGTTTGATTCGTGAGGATGTGAGGATCATTTCCCAGTTCTTGTTTTTCATTTTTGATGCATTTTGAGGGATTTGGGTAGTTCTCAGGTGAGAGCTGGCCGGAGAAGACGACCGGAAGTCTTCTCCGGCCACCTGAAAGTCATTTGTGCCCTAATTGCATAATTAATGTTAGTTTGAATTTGGACCCTTGATTGCGTTGATTTGTTTGACTTCGCGCGCAGATAGAAGGCCAGGATCTCTTCATTAGCCCTAATCCACTTATTTAACTTTAATTAATTCGTAATTAATTTAATTAAGTCAGATGCAATCTCCACCATCCATTCACGCGCCAGTCAACCATTTTGAATCCAGAGCCCATCCTGGCCACCCATCCTGATTACTTTTATTTTATTTCATTTTTAATTCATTTTAATTCATTTGTTTTGTACAATTTATTTAAAATAGCAAAAATGTTTTAAAAATTATGAAACTTTTTGTCAAGAGTTTCACTAATTTTTAAAACACAAAAACATTTTTATTTTATTTTTATCATTTAAAAAAGTATTTTTAAATATTTAAAAGATTATTTTTAATTGATTAATGAGAATTAATTAATTAAAAATACTTTTAGGTATTTAAAAATTACAAAAAAAATTCATGAAATGTTCTAAGACATTTAGAAACATTGTCCAACCTTCAAACCAAATTTCTTTTTTGATCTTGATGCATTTTAAGAATTTTTCATTGAATTAAATCATTTTTTATGCATTATTTTGATCATAAGTTCAAAAATTCATTTCTGTCAATTGGTGAAGGTTGAGACATTGATTCTTTTTGCTTTGTCTTGTGTTTGGCATGTAGATTCTAGGGTAAAAAGGCCATGAATTGTTCTTGCATTTTCAAATTGATTGGCATTTGTTTTGTTAAGAACCCTAAAAAACCCTAATAACTTAGAAAAATCATATCTTGAGTTTGGTTGAGAGTTGAGAGCTCCCCTTTGGGCAGTGGTTCATCATAGGCCTAGGGTTTCCTTGGGTATCATTTTCCATTTTTACTTTAGGGTTTTGCTTCTGTTTTTGGTTTGTGTTTGATGTTTGATCCATAAACCCTAATTTGGGCTTTCATTTGCATCCCTCTTGCATTTCCTTGCATAACATGACTTGTCAATGCATTTTGTGCATTCTTATGATTCATTTGACATCTTAAGACATGTATAAAGCATCTTTGATCATTGCATTACATATTTGCCATGTCATTTGTCTTGTATGATTCATAACATTTCATGCTTGTTCATGCTCCTTAGCTTGCATCATATGCATTCATAAGCTTGTATGAGCATCCCCATTGTCTTGCCTCATGTTTGCAGCACTTCATAACATCATAATCATCATCAACATGCTTCTGGTTTTGCTTAGCATCATATCATTTCATCTCATCTTGCATTGCATTGCATTTCTTTCTAACATTGCAGGTGGTAAGTAAACTTGAGAAGTGGATTTGCCTTCACTTCTCATAACTTTTCTTTTCATCTCTCTTGCATTCATTGCTGCATTTCTATTTGTGTTTGGGTTTGAGCTTGCTCATCCTTCTCCTTCCCACTTTCTTTCTTCAAGTGACTTGACTTCTTGAATGAAGCAAGTCACTTTGCTTCTCTTGATCCTGTTCATCTGCTTCCTGGTGGTTCCTCTGAAGATTGTTCTTGAAAACCTCACAAACCTTAGGATCAACCAAGCATGATAATGAATTAGGGTTTTGATTAGTTCCCCCATAGTTTTACCTTTGTGTCTCTCTTTGAGTCCTCTCTTCTCACCTCATAATCAGGGGCTAAACCCTAAAGGCTTTAAGACTTTGTGCTTAGGGTTATGCCTGCATCCTTCTCTTAGGATGGAGTGTATAACTTTAATCCTAAGTATTAAACCCTTAAGGTGTTTAAATCTCTTAATCAATCCATCTAATAATTATCAAGACATTACACTTGTAACTTGGGCCTTGCATTAGGGTTCTAATTCTTCCTTAATTGGTTAAGAAGGACTAACCCTAGTGTTAATGGACAAGTCCCCCTCAAGTTGTCTTACAAACAATAAAATTCACTTCATCATCATACCATCAATCTAAAATCCACTTAATAAAGGCTTGTTTTGTCATGGGTTTAATCCCTAATCATGGATTAAGTTGAGGAGTTTTCCTCAACTTAAACATTCTCATCTATTATCCTTCTTTTAGGATGGTGTAATGAGTCTGTTTAATCCTTGATTATGGCTTAACCTCATTACTCAACACTAAACAAAAATCCCAAAAACATCTAAATAATCACAAGTAGGTTAATGATCTTAATCCTACACCAAAGGTGATTAAGTGTGAGAATCTGACTTCACACTTAAGGTATTCTCATTACCCTTAATCAGAGGGAAGATGTGATGAGCTTACTAACCCATTGGTTTAGGCTTAAACTCATTATCTTATGACAAACTTCAAAAAGAAATAAAAGACTGAAAACTCAAAAACAAACAATAATCGTCTCCTTCGGGATTCTTTTCTCATCACACTCACTCACAATCGAGAACTCGCTTCTTCCGTCTAATGCAAGACAGTAAGCACCTGAGCCAGACAGGTCATACACTTGAGCATTGACAAGCAAGCAGTTCACCAGTCAATTCATCTTTCAGTCTCTTTGGGTCGAACTACGGTGTTCTGACTTCCTCATTGCACGAGAGGATACGTAGGCATAACTTAACAGTTATCGAACAAAAAGTCTCTGTATATTCCCCCTCTTCTCAGCTTTATTCTTTAAGCCTCATGATCATGAGCATTTCATTCCTGATCTCACACTGACACTGTATATACTACACTTCACTTCTTTTACACTGACACCTGTACATTCTTTTTCCAGCTATTTCATACACAGATTGCACTGACACTACCCCTTTAAAACACAAATCTTTCAAGCGTGGATCCCGTCGAGTACGGCGGACAATCTGGGTGCTAATACCTTCCCAGGTTGTAACCAACCCCCTTTCTCAGTCTCTCTGGTTCGCAAACCGTCTTATCCGTATCTTTCTAGGTTTATGCAGCATTGCCTTTCCTCCGGGATAAAAATGCCTAGCTGGCGACTCTATTCATTCTCCAGTGAGTTCACGGCTGTGTGTTCTCACTGTTCCCTTCGCCGACCGTTCGCGTCTGTACCTTCATCTGACCCGGTGTCACTTGTCGGGAGCGACAGCTTGGCGACTCTGCTGGGGACCCTTATACGGCAACCAGGGCTTCTGGTTCTTTTTGTGGGTTCCTCCTAGCGCTTGATTGATTTGCGTTTACTGGGGTGTTATGTGCTTATTTGTGCTTGTATTTATTTTTGCTTATTGCTTTATGTACAGTTGATTTATTGCTTTCTTTATAGCTTTATATTTTTCATACTGTCATACTGTGCTGGCTGGATCTGGTTTTTCTTTGGTGGGTGGGTGTTCCATTGAGAGTTAAGGTCCTATACCTGGGACCTGAGTGACACCTAGGCTAGAGTGAATCATATTCTTTCCCATTCCATTTCGGTCTGGTGCGGGAATATGAAACACGGTTCAGATATGGGTTTCTTCTTGAGAACTCTGTGTTGCAGATTTCCTGCAATGCTAGGGCTATCTGGGAAGCCTGCTAAGTCTGGATGACCTTTTAGTACTGACCTTCAGAAACTGAGGTGAATTAGAGGAGGAATTGTTATGGTTATTGTAAACACTGTACCTCCGGGTTAGAAGTGTTTACACTTCTCATAACTGATCCAAGTCTGAGGATCCTTGTTCTAGATCACTACCTGTGAGGGGGTTGGGCTGTTTACAGGTTTGCAGGTACCTTGACCTCAGAATACCCTGTTACTTTGACTTTGTTAAGAGTACTCCATGTTGGACAGTTCTTGTGATTCTAAAACCCTGGACATGTGGCTCTTTATTTGAGTCCCCCACCCTGGTTACTGGATTTTTAGACCTCCATCTGGAATTCTTGAACACACATGGATCTATACCAAGGCAGTTAATCAGATCCAGCTCAGTCACAAACCCTTGCATTTCATTTTGCATACATACTCATTGCATCATATTAACATGTGCTTATTTGTGTTTCAGGGTATCCATTTCTCATCTGGTTTTGGTTTTGACCCCATCTGCAGTTTTGACCTATCTCCACCAGCACTTGCTTCAGCTTGTCAGTCATATACTTCAGTTACTTGCACCAGCCAATCAGTGGCTCATTCTTTCAGCATCAGCACTCTACTCAGTCTTCAGCATCATGGCTCCAAAGAAAAGCAACATCACCTATCATTTCTTCCAACCAGACTTGTCAGACATCAGGAGGATCCAAACCCTGATCACTCCAGAGCACATACCCTTGTTCAGGGAGAGTTATGGAGATATACTGGACATGGTCATGGATCTGGACCCGTCTCAGAGAAGCCTCATCCACACCTGCATTCAGTTTTATGATCCTCCATTGAGATGTTTCACCTTTCAAGACTTTCAGTTGGGTCCTCTTTTGGAAGAATACTCATATTTGGTTGGTTTGCCTATCAAAAGAGAAATCCCATTCAACCCTGAAATGATCTTTCCCAGCAATGGAGAAGTAGCCAAAGCTTTGTATCTGGAACCTGTATTGATTGAACAACACTTGACCTCTAAAGCTGGAACCCTTGGTTTTCATCTTGACTTCCTGATCTCTCAAGCTAGTTTGAAGGCCTCCCTGGGGGAGTGGAAAGCTGTTTGTGCCCTATTGGCCTTAAGTGTATATGGAATTGAGTTGTTTGCAGATGAGCCTCGATTCATCAGCAAGAATGCAATCCACTTGTTCATCCTGAAGAACCCTGTGCCAACTTTACTGGGTGATCTCTATTACTCAGTCCATCAGAGGAATGAGAAGCAGAGGGGAAGGTTAGTGAGGATTTGTGCTCCATTATTTCATGCTTGGCTTCTCAGGCATCTACCCAGGACAGATGCATTTCTAAATCCTCATCAGCAAAGCAACTGGGCTAAGAGACTCACTGTCCTAACTTCAGCAGATATCAGATGGTGTACTCAGAGCACCAAGGGCAGAGATATGATCACCAGCTGTGGGCACTTTCCCAATGTGCCCTTAATAGGAGTTAAAGGAAGTATCAACTACAACCCTCTGCTGTTCAGAAGGCAATTGGGCTATGCACTGGTCCATACTCCTAGGGAACAAGATTTGGTGGAGACCCTCTACTGTGAGAACAAGATTAGTTTGGCTGTTGTTAGGCAGGCTGCCTGGGCCTGGGATCATGTTCAAACCAAGGGAATCACCATTCTGGGAAAGTGCAATAATGTGGCATCAGTCCAATATTATGAGTGGTCCCATGCTAGGGCCCATTTCTCTGGAATGCCCTTTACCATAGAAGACATGCCTGAGTCATCTTCAGCACCACCCCCTGCCACTATCAATCTGGAGGAGTTTGAAAGCTTGAAGGAAAGAAATGAGAAATTAACCCAAGCCTTGCAGAAGACCCTCAGGGAGAGGAGTGAAGGTGTGAGGGAGATTGAGAGATTGGAGAAATTGAGGGTAGAACACTTGACTAAGATTGAGAAGTCTGGGGAGTATATCAACAAGTCTAAAGCTGGTGAGCAGATTCTGAAGAATGCTTGTAAAGAAGCCCAGTTCCAAAGAGCAAGAACAGACTTGTATTTGAAAGAGAGTCAGGCCAGGTGGGTCCGGATCACTGAGACCCGTACTCTAGAAGACAAGAGAGCTCAAGACAAGATGGAGCAGATGGAAAAAGCCCTGGCAGCAGCCCAGGAAGAAATATCAGAGCTGAAAATCAAAGCAGGAGTAAAGAGGTCTAAGGACCAAAGTCAGAGCAGGAAGTTGACTGCAGCTGTTGCAACAAGAAACCTTCTCATCAGAAGTCTCACGGAGCATCCGGCTGATCCTGTGACCGAAGCACTTCTCAAGGAAGTTCGTGAGGATGAGTTTGGCCTTGGAGTTTGATCATTTGCTTGTTGTTGTTCCTTTTCCATGTACTTTTGCTTTTCTTTGTGATGTATTTTGGCCCCTTTGAGGGTTTGTGTTGTAAAATGAACAAATTGTATTATTCCACTTTTGTAATGTATTTGTTGGTTCACATCAAAAGCAACCTCAACAGCATCATCTGCAAGGGTCTGGAAGGGTCAAAACTGAAGGCCAAACCGGATGCCTTGATAGCAAATAAGCATAACTGCATTGCATGCTAACCCTTTTGTTTGTTTTGTAGGTTTTTGTTTTGTTGTTGCTAACCTCTGTTGTGATGTTCAGGAATTATTGCTCGCCGCCGGGTATTTCCTCTCAACAGGCCTCACAGGTACCCAACTAGAAACAACCTTCCGGGAATTCAGATGGATCAGATGCAGCAGGACCTTACGGAGGTCAGAAACCAGATGGCAAACGAAAGATTAGAGATGAGAACGCAGATGACGCAATTCATGGAAGTTATGAATAACATGGCTCAGAGCCAGGAGAGACTGAGGGCCATGGTGGAGAGGCAAAATCAAGAGGAGCCTCATGTAGGAACTGCAGGCACCAGTAATAATGAAAGGGTGCAACCACATGTTACCCCTCCTGTGTTTGGCCCACATCTCCATCCAGAGGCCAACATCCCAGTCAACATTCAAGGGACAGCCACTGCAGCTAGAGTACTTCAAGAAGATCCTCAGGAGGACCAGTATACAGTAATGGGTGCCGGAGAGGAAACTTATGATAGACGATTGGAAGAAATAGCTGAGAAATTGAGATCACTGGAGTCTCAAAATTCTTTGGGGTTCGACGTCATGGACATGGGGCTGGTAGAAGGGGTCAGGATTCCCCATAAGTTCAAGCCTCCTTGCTTCGAAAAGTATAATGGGACTTCATGCCCCCGAACGCATTTGCAATCATTTCTGGGAAGGCTGAAGGCCTATACAATGGATGAGAAATTGTGGATGTTCTATTTTGAAGATAGCTTGACTGGAGCTTCTAGGGAATGGTATTCCCATCTGACAAGAGCAACTATAAGATGCTGGAAGGACCTGGCAGAGGCCTTCATCAGACAGTATCAGTATAATCTGGACATGGCACCCAACAGGACTCTCCTGATGGGAATGTCACAGTCTTCGAGGGAGAGCTTCAGAGAATATGCTCAAAGATGGAGGCAGTTGGCTGCTGCCGTTCAACCACCAATGTCTGAGAGAGAAATGGCAGACATGTTTATGAACACTCTTCAGGGAACGTATATTAACAGGTTGGCTGCTTTCTCTTCCACTAGCTTTGCGGATGTTGTTATAGCTGGGGAGAGAATTGAAAGCCTGTTAAAAATGGGAAAGATCTCAGACAACGGTGCAAGCTCGTCCAGTAGTACAAGAAAGCCTTTTGCAGGCCCGAGAAGAACTGGCGAGACCAATGCCATTCACACCAACAGGGGTAGGCCCCAATATGCTCAGAGGGCAATAGCAGCAGTCACTATCCCTGCTCCAGCTCATCCACAGCCAGTCTATCAACCTCCTCAACAGAACTTCCAACAACAACCCCAGTATCAACAAAATCAGTATCCTCCAAGAAACTTCCACAACAATAACTCCAACAACAACAATCAACAGAGGCCATTCCAACAGAGGCCATCTCAAGCTAACCGAGTGATCGACCCGATCCCAATGCCATATGCTGCCTTGCTGCCACAACTTCTGAAACTCAACCTAGTTGAGCTAAGAACGTTGGCACCTCCGGATCCCAACAGTCTACCAAGGAACTATGACTCCAATGCTAGGTGTGCTTTTCATTCAAACGCACCTGGTCACAGTACAGAAAAATGCAGGGCTCTGCATATGAAGGTACAAGACTTGGTAGACTCCAAGGCTCTGAATTTTGCACCTCCGCCCAATGTCAATAAAAACCCAATGCCAAACCATGGTGGTCCCCGAATTAACGCTATTGAAGAAGACCCACCGTCTTATTTGATAACTAGTGTGGATCAGATCAGGACACCATTGGTGGAAATCAAAGCTCAACTCCGTGAAAACCAAATATTTCCGGGGTGTGAGCTAGGATGCCCCTATTGCAATATTTCATGGAATGGGTGTGAGGACCTGAGAAATGGCATTGACAGCCTTATTCAGAGTGGTTTGCTACAGATCACTACATCATTCCCGACAAATCCGGCAACTTCATCAGCAACGGTTTCAGACCCTCCTACAACTGCAGCAACTATTGTTCCCGACAATTCATCAGCACCATCAACAAGTACTTCATCAGTTCTCCCAAATGATCAGTTTTCAACAGTTTCTCCTGCTACAACTTCAGCTTCATCCCATTTCGACTCTCCATCAACAACAACAACAACAGTCCTTCCAACAGTACCTCCTACAACTCCAGCAAACAATCATGAAGATGTCTCTACTGTTACCATATTCTATGATCCTGAAAATAACTCTGCTTACCATTCAGAAGATGCTGCTCCCACTAGAGCACCAGTTACAATCTTTTATGATCCACAAACAATTACAGTCCCTTCAGCAGCAGCAATCAGTCCAGTCACTGTCACGGTGCCTGGACCAGTACCATATGAAAGCAATAGGGCCATCCCTTGGCACTATGGCTCTGACATATACTGCGAAGGAAAAAGAATCACTCTTGAAACATCAACACCTGCACCACAAGTAGATAATGTGGGGGGAGGCGGAGGCTTCACTCGAAGCGGACGTCTCTTTGCTCCACCAATTCAAAGACCTACTGCCGAAGCAGAAGCTGCTGCCAAGGCAAAAGGAAAGAGCCCGGTGCAGGAAGATCCAGCTGCCAAAGAAGCCCTGAAGACTCCATTTGATCAGGAAGTTGATGAGTTTATGCGGATCATCAAAAAGAGTGATTATAAAATTGTGGATCAACTTCACCAGACGCCATCCAAAATCTCCATCCTCTCACTGCTTATGTGCTCCGAAGCCCATCGGAATGCACTACTTAAAGTCCTGCACGCAGCTTACGTGCCTGAGGAGATTACTGTCAACCAATTGGAAACCGTGGTTGGAAATGTTACTGCTAGCAATGGGCTAGGGTTTACCAATTCTGACTTGACAGTGGATGGCCGCAATCACAACAAAGCCTTGCACATAACCATGGAATGCAAAGGAGCTGTCCTTTCTCATGTGCTGGTGGACACAGGTTCTTCCCTGAATGTCTTGCCAAAGAAGGCTCTGGTGAAGCTTGAATATGATGGACTGGCATTGAGACCCAGCAACCTGGTAGTAAGAGCCTTTGATGGTTCTAAGAGATCGGTTCTGGGAGAGATTGAGCTGCCTGTGACAATTGGCCCACAGACCTTTAAAACTATCTTTTATGTGATGGACATTCAGCCCGCCTAACAGCTGTTTGTTGGGTAGACCCTGGATTCACGCCGCCGGCGCAATAACGTCTACCCTTCACCAAAAGTTAAAATTTGAGTGGGAAGGCCAAGTTGTCACAATCTGTGGAGAGGAGGACATTTTTGTCAGCCACCTGGCAACCTATAAGTACATTGAAATGGATGGAGAGATCCATGAAACAATGAGCCAGGGGTTTGAAGCTTTGAATGTGAGTGAAGCATCTGCTATATCTGGTACTCCGATGTCATCTTACCAACAAGCCCGGAAGGTTGTTGAAGAAGGAACTGCCCTAGGCTGGGGCAAGATTTTAGCTGTGGAGGAGAAGAAGGACAAATTTGGGTTGGGTTACAGACCAACTCAACATCAAGCAAAGGCTGCTGCAGAGCCTGGTTTTGTCAGTGGGGGGATGCTTACCCCCGATGCTATCAACTGTTTGGAAGACGAGCTAGAAGAGGAGCGCAATCTGGAGAATTGGATTCGTCCGAAGATCCCGGGGAGCAGTGTCTCGAACTGGTCTTCCCAGGAAATTATAAGAGTTACTCATGCAGAGTAATTATTATTTCCTATATTTTTTATAGCATGCATCCAAGTCTTGCATCTTGCCCAAGATGACAAGACTCATTTTGTAACCAGGGCCATCTATACTTTTGTGCAAACAAGATTAAATTAATGAAATATCAGACATCTTTTTTGCAAACGAGTCCTTTTCCTTTTATGCTCACTGTTTTTCCATTTCTCTTTTTGTACAAAAATAAATGGCGGTGTTTTCAAAATGATAACTTCATTTCACTTTTTTCTAAAGCAAGATTAAAATCAATCACTAAAATGAACAAACTTAACCCTTGCAGAGAGTGCCTTCCTGACAGCACCAACAACAGCACGGCTATGACATCGTATGACTTTGACAATCCAATCAATCAAGCTGATGAAGGGGTTGATGAAGAATATGAGCTTCCTGAAGAGCTAGCCAGGTTGTTAAGGCAAGAGGAAAAGGTTATTACTCCTCATCAGGAGGAGATTGAAGTGATTAATCTTGGTACAGACAAAGACGTGAAAGAAGTTAAAATCGGGGCCTGCCTGCAAGACTCAGTGAAGAGACAGCTGATAGATCTGCTTCAAGAGTATGTTGATGTGTTTGCTTGGTCGTATCAAGATATGCCAGGGTTGGATACCGATATAGTTGTGCACAAGCTGCCTCTGAGGGAAGAGTGCCCACCAGTGAAACAAAAGCTGCGCCGAACTCGCCCAGACATGGCTATGAAAATCAAGGAAGAGGTACAAAAGCAATGGGACGCCGGGTTCCTTGCTGTGACTAGTTACCCGCCGTGGGTTGCTAACATAGTACCTGTGCCTAAGAAGGACGGCAAAGTAAGAATGTGTGTTGATTACCGGGATCTGAACAGAGCCAGCCCGAAAGATGACTTCCCATTACCTCACATTGATGTATTGGTGGATAACACAGCTCAGTTCTCGGTATTCTCCTTCATGGATGGATTTTCAGGATATAATCAGATCAAGATGTCACCTGAAGACATGGAGAAGACAACATTCATCACACCTTGGGGCACGTTTTGTTACAAAGTGATGCCATTTGGACTGAAGAATGCTGGCGCCACATATCAACGGGCTATGGTGACATTATTCCACGATATGATCCACAAGGAAATAGAATGTTACGTGGATGATATGATTGCCAAGTCCCTTACAGAGGAAGATCACCTGGTAAATCTGCTCAAGTTATTCAAGCGTCTGAGGAAATACCAGTTGAAGCTGAACCCCAACAAATGCACATTCGGGGTGCGATCCGGTAAGCTGCTGGGCTTTATTGTAAGCGAGAAAGGAATTGAAGTTGACCCTGATAAAGTCAAAGCTATTCAAGAAATGCCTGCACCGAAAACAGAGAAAGAAGTTCGAGGGTTCTTAGGTCGATTGAACTACATTTCAAGGTTCATATCTCACCTTACAGCAACCTGTGAACCCTTGTTCAAGCTGCTAAGAAAGGAACAAACGGTCAGGTGGAACGAAGATTGCCAGAAGGCTTTTGACAAGATCAAGGAATATCTGCAAGAACCCCCGATCCTTATGCCTCCAGTTGAAGGAAGACCTCTGATTATGTACTTGACAGTGCTAGAAGAGTCAATGGGGTGTGTGCTGGGCCAGCATGACGAGTCTGGTCGAAAAGAGTATGCAATTTACTACCTAAGCAAAAAGTTTACCGACTGTGAACAGCGTTATTCACTGCTCGAGAAAACTTGCTGTGCTTTAGCGTGGGCTGCTCGCCGACTGAGACAGTATATGTTGACCCACACTACCTTATTAATCTCAAAAATGGATCCGGTTAAGTACATTTTCGAGAAGCCAGCTCTTACCGGACGGGTTGCAAGATGGCAGATGATTCTCACAGAATACGACATACAGTACACATCTCAGAAAGCCATCAAAGGCAGTGTACTATCTGAATATCTTGCTGAGCAACCCATTGATGACTACCAGCCTATGAGGTTTGACTTCCCTGATGAAGACATCATGTTCATTAAAGCAAAAGATCATGAAGAGCCAATTCACACTGAAGGGCCCGACCCGGAGGAAGAATGGACTATGATGTTTGATGGGGCTGTTAACATGAATGGCCGTGGTGTTGGTGCAGTACTCATTACACCCAAAGGAGTTCACATGCCTTTCTCGGCAAAACTCACTTTCAACTGCACTAACAACGAAGCTGAATACGAAGCTTGCATTATGGGTCTTGAGGAGGCCATTGACCTCAGGATCAAGACATTGACCGTATTCGGAGATTCAGCTTTGGTAGTCAATCAAACCAACGGGAAATGGTACACCCACCAAGATCATCTGATACCTTACAGGGATTATACAAGAAGGTTATTGACTTTCTTCACAACAGTCAAGCTTGAGTATATCCCTCGGGACGAGAATCAGTTTGCGGATGCTCTTGCTACCATTTCATCCATGATCAAAGTTCAAGCCGCTAACTTTGTACCCCAGATTTCAGTGTCTAGACTCGATAGACCAGCATATGTATTTGCAGCGGATGTTGTAAAAGATGATAAGCCTTGGTTCCATGACATTAAGTGCTTCTTGGAAGATCAGACATACCCACCTGGGGCATCTTCCAATGATAAGAAGACTTTGAGAAGGCTTGCTGGTAGTTTCTTCCTGAATGCTGATGGGTCTTTATACAAAAGGAACTTTGACATGGTACTCCTCAGATGTGTTGACAAAACGGAAGCAGATTTGCTGATGCATGAAGTGCACGAAGGATCTTTTGGTACCCATGCTGGAGGGCATGCCATGGCTAAGAAATTGCTAAGATCAGGCTATTACTGGATCACAATGGATGCAGACTGTTGTGCTTACGCCAGAAAATGCCATAAATGCCAGATCTACGCAGATAAGGTGCATGTGCCTCCCAATCCTTTGAATATCATGTCTTCACCCTGGCCCTTTGCTATGTGGGGCATTGATATGATTGGCAAGATTGAGCCAACTGCTTCAAACGGCCACAGATTCATCCTGGTCGCCATTGACTATTTCACCAAGTGGGTTGAAGCAGCCTCATATGCAAATGTTACAAGACAAGTGGTAGCCAGATTTCTGAAAAGAGATATCATCTGTCGGTACGGAGTGCCCGAGCGAATCATTACTGATAATGGTTCCAATTTAAACAACAAAATGATGGCAGAGCTGTGCCGGGACTTCAAGATCCAACATCACAATTCTTCTCCTTACAGGCCAAAGATGAACGGCGCTGTTGAGGCAGCAAATAAGAATATTAAGAAGATTGTGCAGAAGATGGTAATCACCTACAAAGACTGGCATGAAATGCTACCATTTGCCTTGCATGGGTATCGCACATCAATCAGGACATCCACTGGGGCAACACCGTATCAGCTTGTATATGGTATGGAAGCAGTCCTACCTGTTGAAGTTGAACTACCCTCATTACGGGTATTAATGGATGTTAAACTGAGTGAAGCAGAATGGGTTAGGTCCCGATACGAGCAACTGAGTCTGATTGAAGAGAAGAGATTGGCTGCAATCTGCCATGGGCAGTTATATCAGAAGAGAATGAAGAAGGCCTTCGATCAGAAAGTCAGGCACCGAGAGTACCAAGTAGGGGATCTTGTGCTGAAAAGAATCCTCCCTCCTCATACAGACCACAGGGGCAAATGGACTCCAAATTATGAAGGACCATTTGTTGTAAAGAAAGTTTTCTCTGGTGGAGCACTGATGCTCAGCACCATGGATGGTGAAGACTTCCCGTCCCCTGTGAATTCAGATGCAGTTAAAAAATACTTCGCATAAAATGACCCGCTGGACATAAAAACAGAATGTGAGTCCAGGCAAAAATAGGGCATCCCGGCGAGTCAAAAACAGAATAAAAGACTCGGGCAAAAGTAAGGGAAAATGAATAAAAAAATGTACACCCGCTGAGTTGAAAAGCCGCATTGGACAGCTCAGGCAAAAATGGGTATCCCGATGGATTGAAAACCCGAAAGGGCGATCCATGCAAAATAAGGGAATAAGCGAACAACTGCATTCTGAATTCGTCTGTATTATATACAACTTGGTAAGTTTCCAAAGGATCAAGCTTCAATCAGAATCAACTCTCTCCAGTAAGCAAGACGAGAAGAACGTCATTGTCATACGAGTCATAGCAGAAGAGGAAGCTCCTTGAAAGCGTCGTCAACATCGCCAGCACTTTATTTTTCAATTTGTAGCAATCTCCTCATTTCAGGAGATATGTTTCTTTGACTGTATCTTGCCAATTCAGGGCACATGAATTAATAAAATCAGATTCTCAGTCATGTCTCGTTTTTACATTTACGTTTTGCAAAGAGTTGTCTGATATCTCTAAAAATACAATTGCATAAGTACAGATGCCTTCTCTAAAAATAAAAACACATGCTTGCAGGGAATATGATTACTCTCGAAAGTACTTATCTCCTACGACGGAATCCAGTAAGGGATACCTCGGGACCTTTTGTATGTTTCCTTATCTTTGCAGGATTGCAGGTATCCAGAACGCAACCTGGGGCATGCAGGTTACGTCTCAGCAAGTAGGCGAATCATTATCAACTCGGTCTATCTTCCACATGGCACTAGAAAGTGCCCATTTCCTCAGCGGAGCTGCCAAATCAGCATACATTCAATCTCAGCATCCGAAATGCTCTATCCCCAGCTGAGTTGCTCCCCATTGCTTCCCCCAGCAAAGTTGCCAAATCAACAAACAGGTTTAACACTCAGGATGCTATATCCCCAGCTGAGTTGCCTCTTGTTGCTCTCCCCAGTTGAGTTGCCTCTCAATTCCCCAGCCGAGTTGCTATTCTTCCTCAGCAGAATGCAGAAATCAGGGAATCATCTCCCCACAGAGCTTCAGCCTCTATCCAGAAGAGTAGTGCATGAAGATCACAACAGAGTGAGGAAAGCTTCTACAAACCCCAGCTGGGTCCCATTTATAAGGATATGTCAATCGGTGGCATATATCCCCAAGCAGATACATCATTAGATCTACCAATGATCTCTTCCCCAGCTGGGATGTTCACTTCAAGCAGATCGACCAGAGATCTTCGCTGCAATGGGATCCGAATCCTGGATCTTCGCTCCTTTGCATAATCATAGCATTCGCATCATATTCACCCCCAGAGCGTAGCATTCCGTCTAATACGGAGCATTACGGCAAAAAAATCAAACGCATAGCATAATCATAAGTCATGTTACTTTCCCCAGAAATCCTCATCAGAGTCCCAGCAAAAAACAGTTGCCCCACAATCACAAACACCCGTATATACACCTTTTGGCACCCGTCCGTGTCATCTTTCCCCACAAGTCGCCTGAACACCCTTTACAAACAAATCACCCTCATTACAGATACATTCTGGCACCCGTCCGTGTCAAACACCAGCAGAAAGCCAAAGACATCCTCTTTGCACTCACATGTACTTTTATATACACCTTTTCTGACACCCGTCCGTGTCATATCCCCAGCGCAGTCGCCTAGATTTTGTATAGCCGATACTTGTTAATATTATACTTTTCTCTCCTGACACTCGTCCGTGTCACTCTCCCCAGCAGATAAACACTCATCTATGCACCACTCACACTTATACAGATACTCGTCCGTATCTTGTATACATCACCACTCATATCCCCACAGAATCGACAGTAGTCCTTGTTCTTTGTTAGCCAGTTGGTACTCGTCCGTACCACCATCTCAGAACATTGCGTCTAGTGTTTGTTTCTACATGATACTCGTCCGTATCATAGTCTTAAGGATGCTCGTCCGCATCTTTAATCCATACACCGTGTCAAACACCTATGACTTCTTGAATATAGATACTCGTCCGTGTCTGTTATTCCCCAGAAGAATCCTTTCAGATGCAACACTCGTCCGTGTTCTTTGTTAACCAATTGATACTCGTCCGTATCATCATCCCTGAACATGTGTCAGTTTGTTTCTGCATGATACTCGTCCGTATCATAGTCTCAAGGATGCTCGTCCGCATCTTTAATCTATACACAATACCAAACACTTATACCTTTTGCTTCTCGGATGTAAACGCTCGTCCGTGTTTACTATATCCCCAGTAGGTCACCAACAATTTTTCTTTTTATCTAACACTCGTCCTGTGTTATGATACCTTTGAGAGCAGCCGTACCCTGCTGAGTGGTCGTCCTCCACTTCTTGATGGTCGTCCTCCATCATGCTCATCCGATGGCCGTCCCCATCGTTGATTTTAGCAGCCGTCCCCTGCTAGGTGGTCGTCCTCCACCTCTTGATGATCGTCCTTCATCATTTTATCCAATGGCCGTCCCCATTGTTGATTTTGGTTATCTGACATTCGTCCCATGTCATGATAAACCCTGAGAGCAGCCGTCCCCTGCTGAGTGGTCGTCCTCCACTTCTTGATGGTCGTCCTCCATCTTGCTCGTCCGATGGCCGTCCCCATCGTTGACCTTTTCTATCCGATGGCCGTCCCCATCGTTGATATTTTCGGCAGCCGTACCCTGCCAGGTGGTCGTCCTCCACCTTTGATGGCCGTCCCCATCATATTTCTTCTATTCCCAACAGAGCAGCCGTCCCCTGCTAGGTGATCGTCCTTCACCTTTGATGGTCGTACCCCATCATCTGTTTATTTCATTCATTCTTTAACCCGATGGCCGTCCCCGTCGTGGTCCCTTTTCTTTTTTAGCCCGATGGCCGTCCCCATCGTTGGTTACTTTACCTTTATGAACTTGATGGCCGTCCCCGTCATGTTTCATTCGATCCCCAGAAAATTTTACAACTTTATCTTGATGGCCGTCCCCATCATGATATTTTTTTTTTTCCCAGCTAGTCGGCCGTCCCCGTCTTAGCTTTACCTTTTATCCCCAGCATGTCGGCCGTCCCCGTCATTGCTTTATTTTCATACACTTTATCCCAGCATGTCGGCCGTCCCCGTCATCGCTTTGCTTCACATACCACTTTACCCAGCAGTCTTCCTCTGCTCGACGGTCGTCCTCCGTCGCCCACACTTTACAATATACTTTATTTTGCCTTTACAATCTATATCCCTTTTTCTTCTTCATTCTGTGAGTGCAAATTTTGGACTGTCTTTGGTATTCAACCACAAGTTACCTTGTTTTCCTGTTAAGCCGTCGCTTACATCCTGCACAGCTAACTCATGTTTGAATAGGGGCAGCTGTAAACACCCCAAATTTGCCCTCACCCATTCACACCATGGCTTGTGATCATTCTCATATGCATAGACACAATCATATCATCTCACATCTCATTTTTGATTCACTGGATAGTTTCTAGGTCATCTGCACCTAGGGTTTGTGATCTGAGCAACCTCAAAGCATCTTGAGCCATTCCAAAGGCAACCAATCAACTCAAAGGGGTCCATGTGTGTTCTTATATCATATTTCATCTCCTCAAAGTCAAAAATGCAGAGGAATCACAAGAACTAGGGTTTGAGGTGATGCAGAGCCAGGTTGAACTGCACAGTTGACTGAAAATTAGGGTTTTGGTTTCAGAGGCCATAACCCCAAATTTTTTGGTCATTCTTGTTTCCATTGATCTCTATATGGTATAGGGAGTATGCATATCAATTTTCATGAAGAAATTCCATGGGGAAGTCATCTGATCAAGGGTTGACTTTTCAGACAAGTCAGTGCAAAATCAGGGCATCTGAGGCCCCCATTGGCCCAACCAATGGGTGATCTTCATCATTTTGAGTGTGTATGGTCTTTATTTGATCATGGAAGAAGATTGAAGTTCATAGAAATCAAGAATCTAGGGTTTTTGCAAATGTTGACTTTTTGGGCATAGTTGACTTTTCAAGAATGCATCATTTTATGTCATTTTTCAAGCCTTGATTCATGATCCAAAAATGCTTCAAATGGAAAAACTTTGGTCATGAAAGTTGTAGATCTCATCTTTCCCTTTTCAAAAAGTACAAGAACATGACCTAATTCATTTTGGATCAAAAGTTATGGTGCATCAAAGTTGGCAAAAATCACTAAATTTCAAGACATGCACCAAATGGGAAACTTGCAAAATCATGCACCAAGTCAAATTGCAGCTTCTAATTGGTATCAAACCTTTACATAAACATTCTCTAAGTCCTAAAATTCAGAATGAACTAGGCATTGCTCATGTTTCATGACTTTTGGAACAAGATCTTCACATGTGAACCAAAGTACAACAACTTGCAAAACCACTCATCATGCTTCCTACAACTTGTGACCTTGGATGCTGACCTTGCTGGCTCACTCACCATCCCATGCTGCGCAGCCCCTAGGCTTTGTACCAAGCTAGCACTTCACCATACCTCTCTTACACAATTTTTGACTTTTTGCAAAAGGCAACTTACCAATCAATAAAGCACATGTCTTGTCAACTGACCAATGAGAGAGAGTTATGTGGACAATTTGCTGGCCATAACACACCTCAAGCAAGGCTGAAGCACACACATTCATAACATTCACAAAATCACCTCACATTGCAAGAACTTTCGAATCTGCCTCCACAGCTTGAAAACACTAAAACTTTCTTCATCATCCAACTCAACTCACTTCATAGACAAGAAACCACCAAAGCTCAAGCCTGAAACAAGCCTGAATACTCCATAACCATCCTTCACCTCAGCCTGCATTTTCTATCGAATCTCTCTCCACAAGCCACAAACATCCAAACAAACACCACAGACCTTCTCCATTCATCCTCAGGATCACAAACAATCACTCACCATGGCCTGAAACCTCCAGAAACACCATTGCCATTTTTGATCAAGCTGAAGCAGTTCCTTTCGAATCCCATTATCCAGCCAACTTAAATCTTTTTTGAGCATTCAATCATCTTTGGGGGATCAAGTGGAGCAGATTGCACAAGGAGAGGTGGCCAGAAAGTTCCCAAACTGAAAGTTTCGAATCTCAGGTAGCCTGAAATTTATTTTTCCAGAAATGGTTTTTTAAGTTACAAACTTGTTCTTCATGTCTTGCTGATCATTCTGGTACCATTGGTTTTGAAAATAGTTTTGAAATGAGCATTTAATTTGTTTCTGAAGCTTGCGTGACCTAGAACTTATTTTCTTCGATTCAGTTGATTTAGGAAATATAAATGTGTTTTAGGATGGGGGTTTGATTCGTGAGGATGTGAGGATCATTTCCCAGTTCTTGTTTTTCATTTTTGATGCATTTTGAGGGATTTGGGTAGTTCTCAGGTGAGAGCTGGCCGGAGAAGACGACCGGAAGTCTTCTCCGGCCACCTGAAAGTCATTTGTGCCCTAATTGCATAATTAATGTTAGTTTGAATTTGGACCCTTGATTGCGTTGATTTGTTTGACTTCGCGCGCAGATAGAAGGCCAGGATCTCTTCATTAGCCCTAATCCACTTATTTAACTTTAATTAATTCGTAATTAATTTAATTAAGTCAGATGCAATCTCCACCATCCATTCACGCGCCAGTCAACCATTTTGAATCCAGAGCCCATCCTGGCCACCCATCCTGATTACTTTTATTTTATTTCATTTTTAATTCATTTTAATTCATTTGTTTTGTACAATTTATTTAAAATAGCAAAAATGTTTTAAAAATTATGAAACTTTTTGTCAAGAGTTTCACTAATTTTTAAAACACAAAAACATTTTTATTTTATTTTTATCATTTAAAAAAGTATTTTTAAATATTTAAAAGATTATTTTTAATTGATTAATGAGAATTAATTAATTAAAAATACTTTTAGGTATTTAAAAATTACAAAAAAATTCATGAAATGTTCTAAGACATTTAGAAACATTGTCCAACCTTCAAACCAAATTTCTTTTTTGATCTTGATGCATTTTAAGAATTTTTCATTGAATTAAATCATTTTTTATGCATTATTTTGATCATAAGTTCAAAAATTCATTTCTGTCAATTGGTGAAGGTTGAGACATTGATTCTTTTTGCTTTGTCTTGTGTTTGGCATGTAGATTCTAGGGTAAAAAGGCCATGAATTGTTCTTGCATTTTCAAATTGATTGGCATTTGTTTTGTTAAGAACCCTAAAAAACCCTAATAACTTAGAAAAATCATATCTTGAGTTTGGTTGAGAGTTGAGAGCTCCCCTTTGGGCAGTGGTTCATCATAGGCCTAGGGTTTCCTTGGGTATCATTTTCCATTTTTACTTTAGGGTTTTGCTTCTGTTTTTGGTTTGTGTTTGATGTTTGATCCATAAACCCTAATTTGGGCTTTCATTTGCATCCCTCTTGCATTTCCTTGCATAACATGACTTGTCAATGCATTTTGTGCATTCTTATGATTCATTTGACATCTTAAGACATGTATAAAGCATCTTTGATCATTGCATTACATATTTGCCATGTCATTTGTCTTGTATGATTCATAACATTTCATGCTTGTCCATGCTCCTTAGCTTGCATCATATGCATTCATAAGCTTGTATGAGCATCCCCATTGTCTTGCCTCATGTTTGCAGCACTTCATAACATCATAATCATCATCAACATGCTTCTGGTTTTGCTTAGCATCATATCATTTCATCTCATCTTGCATTGCATTGCATTTCTTTCTAACATTGCAGGTGGTAAGTAAACTTGAGAAGTGGATTTGCCTTCACTTCTCATAACTTTTCTTTTCATCTCTCTTGCATTCATTGCTGCATTTCTATTTGTGTTTGGGTTTGAGCTTGCTCATCCTTCTCCTTCCCACTTTCTTTCTTCAAGTGACTTGACTTCTTGAATGAAGCAAGTCACTTTGCTTCTCTTGATCCTGTTCATCTGCTTCCTGGTGGTTCCTCTGAAGATTGTTCTTGAAAACCTCACAAACATTAGGATCAACCAAGCATGATAATGAATTAGGGTTTTGATTAGTTCCCCCATAGTTTTACCTTTGTGTCTCTCTTTGAGTCCTCTCTTCTCACCTCATAATCAGGGGCTAAACCCTAAAGGCTTTAAGACTTTGTGCTTAGGGTTATGCCTGCATCCTTCTCTTAGGATGGAGTGTATAACTTTAATCCTAAGTATTAAACCCTTAAGGTGTTTAAATCTCTTAATCAATCCATCTAATAATTATCAAGACATTACACTTGTAACTTGGGCCTTGCATTAGGGTTCTAATTCTTCCTTAATTGGTTAAGAAGGACTAACCCTAGTGTTAATGGACAAGTCCCCCTCAAGTTGTCTTACAAACAATAAAATTCACTTCATCATCATACCATCAATCTAAAATCCACTTAATAAAGGCTTGTTTTGTCATGGGTTTAATCCCTAATCATGGATTAAGTTGAGGAGTTTTCCTCAACTTAAACATTCTCATCTATTATCCTTCTTTTAGGATGGTGTAATGAGTCTGTTTAATCCTTGATTATGGCTTAACCTCATTACTCAACACTAAACAAAAATCCCAAAAACATCTAAATAATCACAAGTAGGTTAATGATCTTAATCCTACACCAAAGGTGATTAAGTGTGAGAATCTGACTTCACACTTAAGGTATTCTCATTACCCCTAATCAGAGGGAAGATGTGATGAGCTTACTAACCCATTGGTTTAGGCTTAAACTCATTATCTTATGACAAACTTCAAAAAGAAATAAAAGACTGAAAACTCAAAAACAAACAATAATCGTCTCCTTCGGGATTCTTTTCTCATCACACTCACTCACAATCGAGAACTCGCTTCTTCCGTCTAATGCAAGACAGTAAGCACCTGAGCCAGACAGGTCATACACTTGAGCATTGACAAGCAAGCAGTTCACCAGTCAATTCATCTTTCAGTCTCTTTGGGTCGAACTACGGTGTTCTGACTTCCTCATTGCACGAGAGGATACGTAGGCATAACTTAACAGTTATCGAACAAAAAGTCTCTGTATATTCCCCCTCTTCTCAGCTTTATTCTTTAAGCCTCATGATCATGAGCATTTCATTCCTGATCTCACACTGACACTGTATATACTACACTTCACTTCTTTTACACTGACACCTGTACATTCTTTTTCCAGCTATTTCATACACAGATTGCACTGACACTACCCCTTTAAAACACAAATCTTTCAAGCGTGGATCCCGTCGAGTACGGCGGACAATCTGGGTGCTAATACCTTCCCAGGTTGTAACCAACCCCCTTTCTCAGTCTCTCTGGTTCGCAAACCGTCTTATCCGTATCTTTCTAGGTTTATGCAGCATTGCCTTTCCTCCGGGATAAAAATGCCTAGCTGGCGACTCTATTCATTCTCCAGTGAGTTCACGGCTGTGTGTTCTCACTGTTCCCTTCGCCGACCGTTCGCGTCTGTACCTTCATCTGACCTGGTGTCACTTGTCGGGAGCGACACTAAGACAGTACATGCTGGCCCATACCACTCTCTTAATTTCCAAGATGGATCTTGTGAAATATATCTTCGAGAAGCCGGCTCTAACAGGAAGGGTAGCCCGGTGGCAGATGATACTAAAAGAATATGATATCCATTACACTTTGCAAAAGGCAATAAAAGGAAGTGTACTGTCAGAATACCTGGCTCAGCAACCAATCGACGATTATCAACCCATGAAATTCGAGTTTCCGGATGAGGACATCATGTTCCTCAAGTTGAAAGACTGTGAAGAACCACTTCCCGAGAAGGGGGCAGACCCTGAATCCAAATGGAAGTTGATGTTTGACGGAGCTGTGAACATGAACGAAAGCGGAGTAGGTGTTGTTATCATCTCACCAGAAGGGGTCCATATACCTTTAGCTGCTCGGTTGACTTTCGAGAGCACTAACAATGAAGCAGAATACGAAGCTTTCATCATGGGGGTTGAAGAAGAAATCAACTTGCGAGTCAAGAACCTCGAGATCTTTGGAGATACCGCTCTGGTAGCTAACCAAGTCAATGGCAAATGGTTAAGTTGAGTTATATTCCTCGAGATGAAAACCAGTTCGCTGATGCTCTAGCAACTTTGTCATCCATGATTAAAGTTTGTCAAGAGAACTTTGTGCCTCGAAATATGGTCTCCCGCCTCGAAAGACCTGCCTTTGTCTTTGCAGTTAACAGTGGTGAATATAACAAACCTTGGTATTATGATATCAAGCAATTATTAAAGACTCAAGAATACTCGGCTGGGGTATCCAATAAAGACAAGAAGACCCTCAGAAGACTGGCAGGTGGTTTCTTCTTGAATCAAGATGGTGTGATGTACAAGCGAAACTTTGACATGGTTCTGCTCAGATGCGTGGATAGACACAAAGCAGACCTGTTGATGCAAGAGGTTCATGAAGGCTCCTTCGGTACCCATGCTGGAGGACATGCTATGGCCAAGAAATTGTTGAGATCGAGATATTATTGGATCACCATGGAATCCGATTGCTGTAAATACTCCTGTAAATGTCACAAGTATCATATTTATGCCGATAAGGTCCATGTGCCTCCAAATCCATTGAGTGTCATGTCTTCACCATGGCCGTTCGACATGTAGGGCATTAATATGATTGGCAAGATCGAGCCGACAGCTTCCAACGGTCACCACTTTATCCTGGTTGCTATAGACTACTTCACGAAGTGGGTCGAAGCGGCATCTTATGCCAATGTTACTAAACAAGTGGTAGCCCGGTTTATTAAAAGAGACATCATTTGTCGGTACAGAATTACCGAAAGAATCATTATTGATAATGGTTCTAATCTCAACAATAGGATGATGGCTGACTTGTGTCGGGATTTCAAAATAGAACATCACAACTCTTCTCCATATCGCCCGAAGATGAATGGCGCCGTCGAGGAGGCCAACAAGAACATCAAGAAGATCGTGCAGAAGATGTTTGTGACATACAAATACTGGCATGAGATGCTACCATTTGCATTACATGGGTACAGAACGTCAGTGCGTACCTGAACGAGGGCAACCCCATTCTCACTGGTATATGGTACGGAGGCAGTGCTACCAATTGAAGTGGAAATCCCCTCGTTGAGGTTAATGATGGACATTAAGCTGGATGAAGCTGAGTGGCTCCGATCCAGATATAATCAACTGAGCCTCATTGAAGAAATACGTCTAGCAGTTGTATGCCATGGGCAGTTGTATCAATGGAGGATGAAGCAGGCTTTTGATAAGAAGGTACGACCATAGAGGTACATACCAGGGGACCTGGTGCTAAAAAGGATTCTTCCTCCTCTTAAAGATCACAGGGTCAAGTGGACACCTAATTATGAAGAGCCATTCATGTTTAAAAAGGTTTTCTCAGGTGGAGCCTTGTTGCTAACAACCATGGATGGAGAGGACTTCCAGTCCCCTGTCAATGCAGACGCAATAAGAAAATACTTCGTGTAAAAAAGGACCCGCTGGTTAAAACAGAATAAAGATCCAGGCAAAAATGGGTATCCCGGCGAGCCAAAAACAGAATAAAAGGCTCGGGCAAAAATAAGGGAAATCTTGAAAAAAAATGTACACCCGCTGAGTTGAAAAGCCACATCGGATAGCTCAGGCAAAAAAGGGTATCCCGGTGGATTGAAAACCCGAAAGGGCGGTCCATGCAAAAGAGGGACTAACACGAACGACTGCGATCCACGAGATTCGTAACTCATCTACAATTGAGGTTATTCTAAAGGTTGAAGACCAGTTCAATCACCTTTCTCAAGGGGCAGAGCGAGTCGATAGTCTTGAAGATATAAGAGCCATAACCGGGTTGAAACATGATGAGATCCACTTATCGCATTGCCAATAGGATAGTTTATTTTCCTTTTTGGCTATTTCCTCTTTCCAGAGAATTGCTTCCTTTGTAAGGCCTATTCATGGCCATATTCCGAATCAATAAAATTCAATTTCAATCAGCCTATGACTATCTGCTTCTTGTTTTTGTTTTTTCATCTAACATTGATTGATTGTGAAAACGTCCAGTAAATTTTGATGTATATCATGTTGCGAACATTTGAACGCTTTCTAACTCATGCAGGAGGATAGAAACATTTAATACAACTCTAAAAGGGTGTCAAGATGCCCAGATAATGATTCATGCTATGAGTCTGGGACATACAGGTCCAAACTAACTCTCCATGTTGTAGGCACTATCGATTGTGTTTATGCAGGTACAAGTACAGGTGTTGCTAACATATCTAAAAGTAGGTTTCCAAGAGGAACATTTCTTTATACTTGAACAAGAACAGGTGTTTTCCCGGATGTCTCTAGTTATCCCTAGTAGAATTGAAGTTGAATTACTTCTCCAGCATTAATGGCAAGAGATGTTTTCCCTCCCCAAGCAGAAGTTTTCCTTCAATACAGGGGCAATTCCCAACAGTGCAAGGAATGTATGTCCTCTCCCCAGCAGGTTTCTCTCTCAGTAGAGCCATACCTCTGGTTCCCAGCCAAGTCAGGAGGTCTCCACTTCCCCATCAAAGTTCAAGAAGGGTCCATCTTCAGTAGGGTCTTGGCTCCCTAATCTCAAAGTCCAATTTATTTTTGGCAGCGGCGGCTGTTCAGAGCCGATGTATCATTAACAATGTTCCCCGTAGAGTTGTTTCCTCTCACGGAGGTCAACCAGATCAATGCAGTGATCATCAGTTCCCCCCAATCAAGCCACCTGGGATACTTGCAGTCTCCTTATCAGGAGATCTCTTTGCATTTTCATATGCATGATCATCATTACATTTGCATCCTCCAAAGCGTAGCATTTCCATCATTATGGAGTATTACGCCATAAATCCAAACATATGCATGCCAACATGGGCCGGTTTTGAGGTATATTGCCTACAACTTATAACACCTTCTCAAACTGAAGTACTCCCCACAGAAGATACTTATACCATCTACCAGACATCTTTGTCTTTCCAAGTCAATCTTGTCATTTTTATTTGTGGCTTGATTCGCTCAGCAGTCATATTTCCGAGTTCCGTTTTGTACAACGGTCTCGTTCAAAGCCCTGTTTTGTACAACAGGCCCTTCCTTTGTGGCTTGATTCGCTCAGCAGTCACATTTCCGAGTTCCGTTTTGTACAATGGTCTCGTCCAAAGCCCTGTTTTGTAATATAGGCCCCCTCCGTGGCTTGATTCGCTCAGCAGTCACATTTCCGAGTTCCGTTTTGTACAATGATCTCGTTCAAAGCCCTGTTTTGTACAACATGCCCCCTTTGTGGCTTGATTTGCTCAGCAGTCACATTTCCGAGTTCCGTTTTGTACAATGGTCTCGTTCAAAGCCCTGTTTTGTACAACAGGTCCTTCCTTCCGTGGCTTGATTCGCTTAGCAGTCACGTCGCAGGTTATCGTTTTGTACAACGGTCCTGTTTGCCTGGGCTCTCGTTTATGTACAACGATCCTGTTCCACCTTGTTCTTTTCCTACTACCTATTCAGAGGTCAAAACAAAAAAATAATAATAATAAAAAGTAGATGGCATTTCTATTATCCACCGATTTCAAATTTCCAAGTTTTATTCGAGTATTCAATTACTCCATATCTTGAATGTCTAAAAGCTTTCGCAATTATTCATTCAAGCTTGCAGATAATTGAATAGGGGAAGCTGTAATACCTCAAAATTTTCCCTCTCATATCCTCAACATTTGGCATATCATTTAGCATATATAAGTTCACAAAATAACCAAAAACATTGCATCATGTGTAGCATAGTTGAGGCATAGGTATGTGGTCAACGACTGGAGCCAATAAGGGCTATACAAAGACAATAAAAGGGCCACAAAGCTTCTCAACATTGTGAAAAGGGTCCACAACATCCCACAAAGTCTCCATTTGAAGCCTCAAGTCTTGGAAAGAAGTGAATGGCTCCAAGGAATGCAAGTAGTGCAACATCTCTTGAGGAAATGATCCAAATTAGGGTTTCAATTGTGAAGGGCTTCCCCATGAATTTTTTAGAAAAAGTGGATTCCATTGTGTTCTATATGACAACAAGTGTATAGGGTTCAAATTTCATCCACAAATTCATTTTGGAAGAGGTTCAATTGGTCAGATGATTGAAAATCAGGAATTTGGGGAAAAGTCAACCATGCTGAAGAAAAAGTCAACCCTTGACTTTTTGAGATCAAAATCATGAAATTAGGGTTACAAGGATCCTATGTTTCAAATTTGATCAAGAAATTATGGAGGAATCAAGAGAAAATCAAGAAAACCAAAACTTACCATTTTTGGAATATTAGAGTTTCCAAAAATGGCAAGTTTTAGTTATTTTTGCAGCTACTTTGAATGAGGCATTCTCCCAAAATATGAAAGATATGAAAATTCTACTTGGAGACAATTAAAGAGGGCATCTTGAGCTTCAAATCCATAGGTGGAACTCACCCATATCATAAAAAATGAGAGAGATATGATCTTGCAAAGTTGAAGCAAACTAGGGCAAAACTAGGTCATGGGCGAGGCAGGAAGCTGGCCAGCGCGCGTGCCCTGCCTGGAAATTCATCAAACATGTGGTGGTTAGAATGTCAAGCTATTTTTCTTTGCCAAAAAGACTTCAAATGAATTTTTGGTGAACTACAAAGTTGTTCCTTGATGTAATCCCTACAAGATTAGTGTTCAAAGATTTTTCATTTGAGCAAGTCTTCTTGGGCTATTTAAGGGTCAAAGTGGAGAGGTTGCAACTGGCCAGCCATAGGCCCATGGGCACAAGGTATGCCAAATTCGTGCAGGCCAATATGCAGCTTGTTGGCATGTTATTCAATGACCATTTTAAGATGATTAAAGGTCATCATTCATTATGGTCCAAGCACCAAACTTGTTCTATGATCCCTCCACTTTAATTTGAGTCCAAGAACCACTTGAGTTGATTGCTTGATATGGAAGAAATCTTCCATTGAAGATCATGGTATGCATCCTGGTTTCTTGAATTCTAAGAAAGTGATCAAGTGAAGAATTCAGTCTCAGTCTTGTTGTGTTTTTCATCATGTTAGGACCGTGAGGTCTCCTTTGAAAGGATCAAATCATCACCTACTTGCATCACCATCTTAGCTGCTATGCTTCATCAAGCATCCAAGTCAATGAGTATTGGTCATTCTCAATGAATTGCTTCAGCCTACACCAGAAGGAACCTCACTATAAGGACCATGTTCATGACTGCATTGCATCATTCCATTTCCAAATACATAAAGCCAAGCTGCACTCGAGTCACACCATAAGCAACATGAAGCCTGCAGCATTGGATTGAGTTATATGGGAGAAGCTTCTGTATGTTACAGCTGGCATAATTGCCATAACTGCCTCACTCATTTAACCTCACTCACTCAGTTAACCCAAGGCATCATTAACCATGGTTAAGGGCTCTATAAAGCAAGGTCATCACTACAGTGCAAGGTTCAACTTCATTTTCATCACAAAATCACCAAAATTGCAAAGCTTTCTCTCTGAATTTTCACATTTCAAATTGATTCGAGCAAGCTTTGTCATCACTGATCTGGATCCATTCTTCCTCCATTGATCATCTTCATCATCTCAAGCTCAATCATCAAGCATTGCACAGCCTGAATCTTCAAGATCAGGCATGACACATTGTTGAAGCTTCACAGCATTTTGGATTCAAACTCCTCAAATTGCCACAATCCTGCTTCATTCTTCCTCAAGTCATCATCAACATCATCTCTAGTTTAAGATCCATGGAAGGCATAACTTGAAACATCAAAGAATCAGCACTACATAGCATTGATCTTCACTGCACTTTCCTCAATGTCTCAGGATTCATAACTCCCAGAGTGCTTATTTCACTCCCATTGATCAAGATCAAGATCAAGCAAGCATTGGAACCTCATATATGGCCTTCTAGCAATAATTTGGCATCTATGCAACTCAGGTATGTCCTGAAATTCTACTTGCTCGAATTGCTTGTTTTCAATTGGTTTTATGTGGATTGAGGCCTGATAAAGGTTATGGATTAATTGGCTAGTTGATAGGCATGGTAGATGCAGAGATTCATTTTTCAGGCTTAGATTCTTGCTTTCGATTCAGGAAATTTAGGAACCTTAAATGATTTTTGAAGCCATATTTAAGATCAGTGAAAAGAGGCGAATCCATTGATGGTCATGATTTTCATTTTAGTGATGTTTAGGGTTTTCCCTACCGGAATAGTGAACGAAGAAGATGACCGAAATTCATCTCCGATCATCAGAATAGTAACCCTAATTATTTCCAACTTTAAGTCCCAGCCATTGGATCGTTTCCATCCTGCGTCCCAGGGCTTGCCAGCGCATTAATGAACACCCTCTCATTCACGTGCATAAAAGGTCAACATTTCTGACCTTGACATCATATTCACACCCCACACGCATTTGACATGAGCCCATTTCAGTTCAAATCCTTGCTATTTTCACCCCTCATGCCCAGTTTAGTGATTTCTTTTAATTTCTTTTTCTTTCTTTTATTCCCATTTTATTTCAATTTCGTTTTTGATTAATAAAAATACCTAAACACCATTAAAAATTCCAGATTAATTCATATGAGATTCTCATATTTTCCCCTAATTTTCCCTAATTTTTGTTTTCATTTTTCTTTTATATTTTAGTCAGAATTAATTTCCCATTTGAATTAATCCCATTTTTCTCATATTTTGACCAATCACCTTGTGTAATTTCTTCCTCTCAAACCATAAAACATAAATGGCCCATTCTTCTTGCATTAACCAGTAGACTCATTAAACTACTTAACCATATTTTTGTTTTGATTTTTAGGTCCTTTTATGCCATGTTTTGGTTCCATCATTTCACTTGCATGCTCATAAACCCTAATCTACTTCCATACACCATTTAAACCTTCAAAAATGGGAATTTTTGTGAGATTTTTGGTATGCAATTCACCCTCTGGATTTTTTATTCAAGTGTCAAGTTTCATAATTCTTCATGACCCTTGGTTCACAAGTCATGTTTTTGGTCTTTCCATTTCTTTCTTTTGATCCCTTTAGTCTAAGGCCTTCATGCCAATAATTTGAGGTCACAATCTTGAGTCTCTTAGGTCATTTAGGATGTATATAAATGTTGAGTACCACCCTTAGGTCCTTACCTTTAATTTTTAGGGTTTACTTGAGTCCTAAGTCATACATGTCCCATTTTAACCTAATTTTTCCTTCTCTTTCCATCTTAAGCACTTCAAAATCCTTTTGTACATGATTTAACTTCATCTTTACATTGTTTTGAGTCTTATTAATGTTTTGTGATCATCCATACTTATTCATCTCCTTTTAGAACCATTTTGCTTCCTTTTGAACTCCATTTGTCACTCAAAGGACCTTAGAAACCCTAATTTGAACGCCTAGCCTTATGATGCTTCTTAACCCACCATTTGTGAACATTTTCCAAGTATAATCTCCATCTCATTTTATGGTTAAGCCCCTGGTTTTTGCATGGGGAAGTCAAGTCCCTTTGGTTATTTTTGAATATTTTTCTAAGTCATTTTGTTTCATCTTTATAACCATGCTTCTATATGCTTCCTCTCCCTTTCAATCTCATACTTGAATATCCTCAACTTGGATCTCTTCCTTATCATTTTATATATCCATTTAATTCACTTTTATATAGTGTTAAGTTCTGGATTTTTCATTTATATTTGAGTTTAAGAGATTTTAGCAATAGTGAACACTTAGGTTATCTTTCTAACCTCATCCTTAGGTTTTAGTGGTTCTTTAGGACATAGTTTGACTTTAATTCAATTAATTCCTTTAGAAACTTTTTAATTGGTTTAGCTACTGACTTTTTAAGTATGTCACCTTATAAGATGCTTTAGGCTTAGGTATTGAACTTAGAAGCTCACTAACATCTTTCCTTAGATAATGTGAATTGTTTGTGAAATTTCCATGTAATAATTGCTCATGTTTCTCCATCATGCTAACTCTTGTTTTGTAGGAGGGGAAGATGAGGTAATTACTTCATTATTTATCTCTTATGCATTTGTTTGTTTTTCCTAAGCACCTTTGTGCTTTGTTCATAGGTTCCATTTCCTCTCTTTAGATTCAACTTAACTTCCTTAGGAAGTAAGTTGAATTCTAACTTTTTATGTCTTCTCCTTAGGTTAGAATATCTCATTAACCATAGGATCACTCTTGTACATAATAATGACTTAGGGTTGTGTCTTAGTCCCCCATTAGCTTTGACCTTTGCCTTTTGAGTCTTCTCTCCTCATCTTCAAACAAATCCAAAAAGACTTAATAAATGCATGAAAGGATCCCTTGTGTATAGCCTTATTCCATGGGGAACTTACATTCATTCCATCTTGGAATAGTGTAATCTTGTCTAGCATGATGTACAAGTCTTATCAAGGGGTTGTTTCACAAAGAAAAATTTAAAAGATACTTCTTCACAAAAGCTACAAAAACATGTAATAAAGTTCAACAAGCTAGTGAACTTAAACCCCAATCCTAGGAAACAAGTCTTGGATAAATTCTCCTTGCTTGGCGTGATTGTTCTATTATTCCATCTTGGAATGTAGTAGCAAGTACAAATTCCATGGAAAAGAGTTTGAATTCACTTATTTGTGCCAAATTCATAAAAACTTTTTAAAAAATCAAACAACAAACAATAAGAGACTTTCCTGCGAGAACTTCTCTTTCTCATCTCATTCATTCTAAGCACGAAATCGCGACGACTTATCTCACATGCAAGACGGTAAACGCACTCGTACCAGACTAGCCTGCAACACCTGAGCATAGACATACGCAGTTCCAACCATAAAAAACACAAACAAATAGTTCCCGCCTGGCTAGGCGAACTATGTCGACTCTGATCCTTATTTTCCCGATGAGGTACGTAGGTAGTAGGGTAGGGCCTATTCAAGCACATTCTTTATTTTCCCTACATTTTCCCCATCCTTTCTTTCCATTCCAATTCCCTTTCTCCTTTTCCATTCCCATTCCAGTTCCAGTAGCAGTTTTATTCAGCAGCGCGTTATTTCTCACCCTTTGAAACAAAACAAGCAAGCGTGGATCCCATCGGGTACGGAGGACGGTCTGGGGTGCTAATACCTTCCCAGGTCGTAACCGACTCCCGAACCCAGATCTTTGGTTCGCAGGACCTTGTCCTTTCCTTCTTCCTCAGGTTTGTGCAGCATTGCCTTTCCCATTCTTTCGGGATAAAAATGTCTGGCTGGCGACTCTACCTTTTTTGCGCCACTTTCGCGTTTGTACTAGGATGAAAATCCCGGGAGCGACAGTGAGTTCCTTGACCTCCTCTTCTTCTATTTGGTTAGGAGCAACATCTTCAGCAATTTTGTCTTCGTTGTTGAGGCCTTCAGGAGCCCCCTTCTCAATGGTGAGGGAAACATCTGATCCTTTCTCAGTGTTCTCAAAAATGTCTCCCCAACCTGTTGGAAGGATTTTGTTGATGTCAACCTGGGCACTGGCAGGAGCGGTGTATTTCACCAGATAGTCGAACTTTCCACTAGGCTCTCCCAAAGTGTCCTATATTATTCCTTCTTCAACTAAGGTGTTGTTTCTTTTGTCGAAACCATCAGTAGCTTCTTTCTTCATGCCCTCAGAGTTTTCAGTAACCCTGGTTTTGTCTTAATGGTCGATACCCTCAGTGGCCTCAACTTTGTTCTGGTTATTGAAATCTTTAGTAATTTCCACGTTGGTGGCCTTGCTGAGACCCTCGGTAGTCCCAGCCTGTTTTGGATCGTCGAAACCTTCACTGGTCTTGACATCATTATTCACCTCAAGGTCTTCAGTAACCTTGATCGGTACATGCATGATTAATTCATCTTCGGATACTTCCTCCATGTTGGGATGGACTGGGAGATCTTCATTAATCCCCACCATATTAATGTAGGTGTCGAAACCTTCAGTGGCTTCGATCATCTCGAAGCTATCATCAGACATTTTCTCTATTTCGACCATATTCATGTTGAATGGTTCAGCATAATTGGCCTCCAGGATCTGCATAGGATTGGTGTCAATCCTCATTTGTTGTTTTGGTTTGTCTCCAAACCTCAGCCTTCCATCCTGGATTGCATTTTGCACTAGATCCCTGAAAAGAAAACATTGAGAAGTTTTATGGCCCAAGAATTTATGGTACTTACAAAAACATCTCTTTTTCTGCTGGTCAATAGGGGGTTCTTTAACACCTAGAGGTTTTATTAATTGACCATCCTTTACCAACAAATCAAAGATTTCGTCACATTTGGTGACGTCGAACGTATATGTTCTTTTAGGGAATTTATTGTTCTTCTCCGGTTCGACAGGATTCTTTCCATTCGACGGAGCTAACATTTTACAAGAATATGGTGCACCTTGCTTTAATTCTGCCAGGTCAATTTCTTGATCGTCGAAAACGACTGTTTCGTCCTCGTCACAGTCATCTTCTTGGTACATTCCTACATAAGCCCCCCTTTCTTTCTTACCTTTGTTGGCCCTAAACTTCTCAGCTTTTAGCCTTTCGATCCGCCTTACCCTATCTGCTAATTGTGCCATATATTTTAAGTATTTAGTATCTAGTTTCTTCCTTATGGAATAGTCTAGACCTCCTGCATCCATTTTGACCAGTTCTTGTTCCGGCACTTGCGTGAAACATCTTGCTTTTAGCAATCTGAATCTATTAAGGTAGTCATCTATAGGTTCTAAAAAATTTCTTTTGACGCTTGCCAATTCTTTCAGACTTATCTTAGTTTGTCCCATGTAGAATTGTTCATGGAATAATCTTTCCAACTGAGTCCATGTATGTATGGAACCTACTGGTAGGGATGTAAACCAAGTAAATGCATTCCTTGTTAAAGAGCTTGGGAAGTATTTCATCTTTAGATTTTCATTACATGCTATTTCGCCTACTTCGATCAAGTAATGCGCTATATGTTCTATGGTGGATTCACTGGTATCCCCTTATAATTTTGTAAATTTGGGGATTTTCCACCTTGGGGGTAGTTCTTGTTGTAGAACATACTCAGAGAGTGGGGAAGAGTAACTGGGCCTATGGAATCCCATGTTTGCTCCATTTTGCGCCATTATTTTCTAGACCATGACTGCCAAATTGTTTTCGACGGTTGGGTTATTGTACTGCATTCTTCGTTGTAAAATGTCATCAGCGTCTTGACCTCTCTGTACTAACAGCCTCCTAGGCTCCTGTTGGATAGGGACTTTGACACGAGGGTGTTCGAAAATCTCTTCTTGGATCCTTAGTTTTCCTGCGGGTTGTTTAAAGGTCTTTGATTTATTGTTGGTTCTTCTTCGACATTGATTATTGGATTCTGAACCACAGGTTCTCTCTGTCGAATTTGGGGGACTCCAAAGAATTCAGCAATACGCACCATTTGTGTTGTCAATATCTGATTCGTTTGAGTAGTGATTTGTATTAAATGGTTAAACATTTCCCCTATTTGTTGAGTCAACCTATGGACCATTTCATGATTACTTTCGTCCATTTGTTAACGTATTGCCTGCACAGAATTAGTTGTAATCGCTGGCATGTGGAATCCTGGTGGGGTCGGTTTGGTCTAGTAACGTTCCCACCATAACCTGAACCTTGTAATGGCGAAGACATATGGGCCACAGTATCAGAATATAAAGGTGTTGCATTATGCAAACTAGCCATCACTGAAGTTGGCATTCCATAAGGTTGTTCTCTTCCAAACATAGGTGTGGAAAAATTCGTTTGATAGGGCCTAAGGTTATTCCCCCCAGGGGGAGGGGTACTCATAGGTATCGAATGCCCTATGTTGGAGGAACTGGGTCCACTTTGAGACAACGACACCACTGGTATCGATCCAGATGATGAGGGATTTCCTCCTTCTGAAACATGGAGTGTTTCCACTTTCCCTCCTGTCGAAGGAATATCATTGGAAACTGGAATTTCGTCAGTATTTACTGGGGGTGGGATAGCCATTTTCCTTACTCTAGTTCGCCTAGGTCTTTCTACGTCAGTCACGGCTAATTTACCACTTCGTAAAATCATACAACGTAATTAACTCTTTTGGATTGAGAATCTTTTTTTATTATTTTAGCACTGTCCCACTGGACGTGCCAATTTGTTCGCTGGTGTTTTTGGCGAACAACCTCTGGTTTACCAATTCCTTGGAAAAGGGTTACTTGCAGGACCAACCACATAAGTCCTAGGACACATGTGCTAAATTTTAAAGGATATGTTATTAATGTATGAGTTTTATTGGTTTTTATGCATTCTGTCGAACGGTTACTCAACAAGATTTTTTTTATTGATATTGCAATATGGAAACGTTTGTCTAATGAAACTAACAAAGAAACTTAAAGTTTGCATTAAAGGCTTATTGAAATATAAATTGACTTGGAAGTAAATGACTGGAAAGTAGATTGCTTGAAAGTAAATGAAAACATAAACTTGAAACAAGGAATGAATGATAAATCTAATCTTTATAACTAAAAATTTAATGGTGTTTACACGTACATTTTCCAGATAATTCTCCTCTCTTTTACACACGATATTAGAGTAATCTTCACAGAAATGTTGTACAAAATTTCACACACTTTTACATAAAGAAAACTATCCTATTTATATACAAATAAAATAACCGTCGAATAACTGTCAAATCCTAAGACTTCGCCACTTGGCATTTTGCATGTTACTAATCCCTAAGAATCCTCCACGTATCCATTATCTGGTGAAAAACCGTTATTCATAGAAACTGCCCTTTGAACCAACGAAACGATGCATCTCCTTGCCATGTTGAATTCATTTGAAATTCAAATAGTCCCCACATCTTCTTCGTCGAATCCTTGTCTTCATATCTCTTGTCGAAAATACAAAAGGATTTCCCAGTAGTGATGTGAAGAACTTCCAAAAAGGTAAACTCATCCCCTTTCGACAGACGACCGTTCTCCATAACAAGAACCAAATCATCCCAAACCTTCTCAAGATTTTAGACATGTTTGGAAGAAAGAGTGATCCAATATTCTGGACATGTTTGGAAGAAAGAGTGATCTAATCTTGTCGAAAACCTTCGAAGCCACATATATCACCCATTTAAAGTATGATAAATGCTGAGAAACTTCCATGTCAGATAATGATGACGTGTAAGGAACAAAGCTTGACAAATCCATCAACTGCTGGGACTCTTTAATGGTGTTGAAATTATATGTATACACCTATTCCACCCGATCTTTGGAAAATGTCACAACTCCTTGCATGGAGGTTAGCATCCTTGAAAATAGTAGGCCAATAAAATCCTGATTGAAGGATTTTTGTGGCCGTCCTAGATCCGTTAAAATGCCCTCCATACGGAGAGTTATGACAATGCCAAAGGATGATATTAGCCTCATCACTAGTAACACACCTTCTTAGAAAATTATCCCTATAAATTTTGAGAAGATGCGGTTCATCCCACAAGTAATATTGAGCATCCGCTAAGAACTTCCATTTTTGGTTCCAAGTTAGGTCTTCGGATATCCATCCCGTTGCCTTATGATTCGCAAAATCGACAAACCAAGGCCTAACTTGTACCATAAACATTTTTCATCCAAAAATTCTTCTCGGATCTCAATTTCCTTTTTAGTTATGTCTACATTTACCAACCGCGACAAATGATCCGCCACCAAATTTTTCGATCCCTTCTTATCTTTAATTTCCAAATCAAATTCTTGAAGAAGAAGGATCCATCAGATAAGTCTTTGCTTAGAATCCGATTTAGTGAGCAAATATTTTATCGTGGCGTGGTCGGTGTAAACAACAACTTTTGAACTGATCAAGTAGGAACAAAACTTTTAAAGCGCATACACTATCGCTAGCAATTCTTTCTCTGTTGTTGCATAATTCACTTGTGCTTCGTTAAGCACTTTGCTAGCATAGTGTATTGAATGAAAAACTTTTTCTTTTCTTTGACCAAGTACCGCTCCAACGGTATAATCACTCGCATCACACATTAGTTCAAAATCACAATTCCAGTTTGGTGCGATGATAATTGGAGCGGTAACAAGGTTTTCTTTAAGAGCTTGGAAAGATATAAGGCAAGATTCGTCAAAGAGGAATACCTGATCTTTGTTTATCAAATTGCTAAGTGACCTCGCCACTTTGGAAAAATCTTTGAAGAACCTCCCATAAAAACCCGCGTGCCCCAAAAAGCTTCGGATTCCTTTGATGTTGGTTGGAGGAGACAACTTTGAAATAACTTCCACTTTTGCTTTGTCCACCTCAAGACCTCTTGAAGACACCTTGTGATCAAGTATAATCCCTTCTTTCACCATGAAGTAACATTTCTCCCAATTCAAGACCAAATTGGTTTTCACACACCACTCTAGCATCGTTTCCAAGTTCTTCAAACACAAATCAAATGAAGCTCCAAATACCGAAAAATCATCCATGAAAACTTCCATCGTCTTTTCAATAAGATAAAAAAAAAGATAGCTTGTACATATCGTTGGAAAGTTGTCAGCGCATTGCATAACCCAAAGGGCATTTTTCGATACGCAAAAATTCCAAAAGGACATGTAAATGCCATTTTCTCATGGTCCGTCGGGTCAACCGCAATTTGGTTGTACCCCGAATACCCATCCAAAAAACAGTAGTATTTTTTCCCGGATAACCTTTCTAGCATTTGATCCATGAACGGTAGTGGGAAATGATCTTTTCTAGTAGCCGTGTTCAAACGCCTATAGTCTATACACATTCGCCATCCCGTCACAACTTTTTTCGGTATGAGCTCATTTTTCTCATTGCGGATCACGGTAATTCCGCATTTCTTTGGTACCACATGTATGGGACTCACCCAAGGACTATTAGAGATCGGGTAAATCATTCCCGCATCAAGTATCATTACTACCTCTTTTCGAACCACTTCTTTCATAGTTGGATTCAAACGGCGTTGAGGTTGTGCTACCGCTTTGAAGTCATCTTCCATAAGGATTTTGTGCATGCAATAAGATGGGCTTATTCCTTTTAGATCGGAAAGAACCCATCCTAAAGCCTCTTGATTTTTCTTGAGCACATTAACCAAACTAAACTCTTCATCGATACACAAGACATTGCTTATTATCACCGGTTTTCTTCCACTTTCATCCAAAAAGGCATACTTGAGATTTGAAGGTAACACCTTCAATTCCACTTCAACTTTCTCATCACCATTTTTTCTATTCAATTCTTCCAAGTCAACTTCCCACGGTTGTATTTTGTTCAAGACTTCTAATTCTTTCAAACATTCATCTAGCTCTCTTTCTTCTTTACTAGTGAGTGTATCAATCTCCTCACCTAGTGCCAGCTCTAGCGGAGTTTCCACACGGATATGCTTTGCAACTTCCATAATAGCCATATCGAAGGCGTCTATGCAGAAACTATCATGTCTTTCTTTTGAATGTTTCATTGCCTCAAACAAATTAAATGTGACCTCCTCATTTAGCACCCTCACTTTCATGAGACCATCATCAACATCGATCATCATTCGGGCCGTCTTCATGAAAGGGCGACCAAGAATCAAAGGATCATCATCATCTTCTTCCATGTCAATAACAATAAAATATACCGGAAAGAAGAACTTGTCCACCTTTACCAAAACATCTCTTGCCACCCCAATTGGGTGAGTGGTAGATTTGTCGACTAGTTGTAACGTCATTCTTATTCATTTGATATCAATGTTATCAAGACTTTTTACAATAGAGAGAGGTATAAGGTTGATGCTTGAACCCAAATCAATGAGGCCATTTCCTACAAACATGTTTCCAATGGTGACCGGCAAAGTGACACGTCCCGGATCGGCTTCTTTTTTAGGAATAATGTGTTGGATGATAGCACTACAATTAGTCGCGAGAATAACCATTTCTGGTTTCGTATACTTCCTTCTTTTTGAGAGAATGTCCTTCAAGAACTTAGCATATTTTGGCATTTTCTTAAGAGCTTCGGAAAATGGAAAATTAATTTGAAGTTGTTTGAAAATGTCCATGAACCGAGCATATTTCCTTTCATTGTCCTTCTATGATGGTACATGTGGATACGACATGTTTGTAGGAATTTGGTTCATCACTTCTTTTCCCTTTTTCACTCTCGTATTCACCTTTTTTCTCTTCTCATCCTCCACTTGTATATTTTCAACTACATCCAAATTATCAAAATTCTTTTCAACCACTTCCTCTATTTTTTTCTTTGTCTCACCCTCCTCCTCATCACTACATTCTTCAACTATACTATCGTTTTTTTCTTCCACCATTTTCATTTCCTTAGGTTGAACCATCTCCTTCCCGCTCCTAGTAACAATGGCTTTGCAATGCTCTTTCGGATTAACTTGAGTGTTGGCGGAAAAAGATGATCCGGATTGGTTCTCGGCAATTTTTTTTGCAAGTTGCCCAACTTGATTTTCAAGTTTTTTTATCGCCGCATCATTTTCCTTTTGGTTGGCCATAGACATTTGAATGAATTGATTCAATGTGTCTTCCAACTTAGTATTTGCAACCGGTGGTGGTGGAGCAACATAAGGATTTTGTCGATTAGATGAACTACCGCCATAACCTTGGTTATTTTGGTAATTGCTCCTAGGTTGGTATCCTTGATGTTGTTGTTGTTGGTAATTATGTTGTTGAGATGGTTGTTGTTGATAATGATGTTAAGGTTGTTGATAAGGATATTGAGGTTGTCTTTGAAATCCTTTATTATTGTGCATATAATTTACTTCATTTCCCGGTGGTGGATAATAACCGGTATCATGGTCTCCCTTGCATAACTCATAACTTGCTTGTTTTTGATCAGATACTCGTGCATCTCCTTCAATTGTTGCGGGAGTTTTGACGTTTGCTGCGTCAAAAGCTCCACTTGATGAGAAAGAAGCTTGTTTTGCGCAAGGATCGCATCATTTGTTCCTAACTCAAGCACTCAGGGTTTCTTCATAGAGTTTCCACGATTTTGACTTTGCAAGTCATTGAGAGCCATTCGATTAATTATATTCGTCGCCTTTTCTACGCTTTTTGACAACAAAGCTCCCCCCCCCCGAAGTAGCATCCAACAAAGTTTTGCAATTAGGTTGGAGACCATTTTGAAAGATATGAATTTGTGTCAATTCATCGAATTCGTGGCCCTTACACTTCCGTAACATGGATTTGAAACGTTCTCATGCTTCATTCAAGGACTCGTTAGCACCTTGAGAGAATACTGAGATCACGGTCTTTGATTCCATAAAATGGTTGTGTGAGAAGAATCGCTCAATGAACTTCTCTTCTAACACATTCCAATATGTCATTACAGCTGGACTTTGATCTAAATACCAATCCTTTGCTTTGTCGAGCAAGGCATGAGGAAAAAGTCTTCTAAACAAAGCTAACTCTTGATTTTGATCAAATCCAGCCGCCAATGCTATCTCATAAAACTTAGTGAGAAAAAAAAATGGGTCTTCATGGTCCATTCCGGTGAAAGGACTTCCATATAATAAATCCAGAGTGCCGGTCTTCATCTCAGCTTGTTGGCCATTATTAGCGATGTTTATAAACTGAGCAGTATAACAAGGACTATTTACATAAGGTGTCGAGAGTGGAGGTGGAGGTGGATCCTCCATGGTTGTTGCCAACTGTGGAGTGGGTGGTATTGACGTCGAAGTTTATCCTTGTTCTTGTTCTTGTCTTTCCTTAGCTAGTTGCCTCCTCCGTCTTGTTTTGTTATTCAACTTCCGAGCAGTTCTTTCAATCTCAGGATAAAAAAGAAGTTGGTCCGCAGGAAGCTTTCCTCGCATAAACAGAGTCTGGAAACACTAACCAAACAAATCAAAAAATCCAAGAAAAAGAATAAACATGTTTAAACCCAGCAACTCTTGCAATGCTTATAATATAAATTAACAATCCCCGGCAACGGTGCCAATTTGTTAGAGTACAAATAAAATAAGGGTTTATATCGATCCACAAAGATTGTTTTGTGATATCAAAGTCGTTCTAGAGTTGTGCTAGTTCAAGACTCAAAGTAACAAAGGGGGGTTTTGGTTTAAGTAACGGAAAGTTAAACTTTTGCATTCAAATGAAAACTACAAGCTAAAAGTGTTGGTTGTTAAAAGATTATAAAAAACACATGCCAAAGTTAGGGTTTGATAGGTCCATTTGCATCTATAGTTTCGATCAAGTGACAAAATCTTTAGAATGATAATCATAATCACAATATCCTCTCAAAATGTTTATTTCTAACACATAATGTGAGTTTTACCATTTTGATCCATTGATGATTTCTCACTCAATCTATCAAAATGATAACATTATATTTCAATACAAAGTGAACACCAAGTCCCATAATTATCTATAACTTATGTTCTTTTGTGGATGAAAACCTAGGTCAAATGTTGAACATATTTCTCAATCATGAAGCAACACAACATATATTTCATAAACACAAAGCTTTCACCATATATTCATCATTAAGAGTTCTTACACAATGATCAAAGTCTACACATACAAAGAAAAGACATATTTACCTTCTAACCTTGACATATAAAGGATTTAGCTACTCATTTCCATGGAAGCTTCCATTAAAAGAAATAAATGAAGAAGAATGAACATCAATGACGATCTCCCGACTATTAATGTGCAGATTCTTCGAAAACAAGGAGAAATATTGAATAATGGTGTATTTAGGTATCAAATATCAAGTTACATCCCAAAAACATGAGTAACAAATGTTTAAATAGAAACTGAATTTCGCAGTGCTTGCTGAGCGAGCTATCATTAAAAAGTTAAACCGCCTTTTCTCGCTCAGCGAGCTAAGGCCTCGCTGAGCGAAAACCTTTCTGAAGTTGTCGTTAGGAGCTCACTCAGCGAGCTTGAAGTGAGCAAGAATTCTTCATTTCTTCAAAAACTTCAAAAAGAGAGTCTTCATGCAATCCTTTCCTTATTCCAAATGTGCAACCTTCAATCATAAAAATAAAATTTAACTAAATGATACTTCTAAAACGTGTAAACTAAACTACGAATGTATAACGGAAACAAAGGGAAAAAGCATTAGAGATCCAAATAAATCCTTGAAAGTGCCAAAAATTACACTACATAACAACTCTAATTGGCACTTATCACTAGGCATGGCCTAATCCTTTCCTGCTAATAGGACGACCCAATAGCCCAAATGTCAAAGGGACCCACTAGGTCCATACTCCTTAAACATCCTGAACTCGTCAACCACATCTGCCCGTGGTCGGTTCTCTCTGCTCATTCCAGACCTCTGCTCGACACCGACGGAAGTCACCCAGATTCAACCAAAGACGTATCCTGCTCGGATATTTATGTGCTCGACGTACCCTTATCCCGACCAGGGTTTCCCGTCCAACGATTAGTTTATGGAAGTTACCTATTTTCGGGGGATTCGCGATCCATGCCGAAAATAGGAACCGTTAGCCACGCGCTATGAGATATCTCTATAAACCCTCTCACTTGAGAGGGTCAGGTATCGAATATTCATTCCCTGAACACTTTTACTTTTACTTTCTCACTCTCTTGCCCGTTCTTACTTTGACATCGGAGTACCTTACAAGTACACCCCCTCGTTCTCTTCAACGACCGAGCAAAGACTTCAAGATCCACGTCAGCGTCAACAGCCATTGTAGATTCTGATCATTGTTACGATCAACTTTCATTGTTAGGGACCCTTCCGCCAATACAATTATAGTCAAACTATTAAATCGTTAGTACTCATTATTGGTCATGTATTTCTCTAATCTGGTTTTGTGACTCATAACTTGCTTATTCTGACAACTTTTGTCAAACATGTTATTTTGTAAACATATTTTTTTGGGTTTCATATGCTTTTCATTGGAAAGCATTCTAACTGGAATTACAAATCTCTTTTGTTGTAATATATTTGAATCCTCTATTACATTATCCATTACTCAATATATTTTCCAAACATCTTTTTTTACTACTACTTTATAGATTTTGTCGTGCATGATCTTGCGTTACAATTTCAATCTTTCTCCTTCTAAATTACATCATTTTTTTATCTCATCCTTATATTATTAATTAGGATAATTATACAAACCCCCATGCCATTAGGGCGTGATTTGGTATTCCCCCCTGAAGTTTTTTTAATAGAGACCCCCTTATAAAACCAAAAATCATATTTTACCGTCCCCCTTTACCACACCTGCTGACTGGGTTGCTGATTGTACTTCATCTTCTTCATTGCCTTAAGAAAACTATTAAAAAAAACACCATGTAAAATTGGAAGGTTGAGAAAGAGCAACAACAGTGGTAACAACAACAACAAAAGGAAGCAATGTAGACAAAATCGAAGACCAATATCTTTCACTGCCATCAACAACAGTAACACTTTCATCATCAACAACAATACTTTCATCAACAACAACAACACTTTCACCATCAACAACAATACTTTCATCAACACTTTCATCATCAACAACAAATTTAAGAGATTTTCGTTGTCTATCACTAACCCCAACTCTCCGATGAAAATTTTCGCTTTTGTTTTATGTTGGGTAAATGAGAGAAAACTGAAATTGAAGGTCAAGGTTACCATGATGAAATCAATGATGAAAATTGCAATTTCGCGGAATGATTATTACGGAGATAACTCTTCGCTTTTGGAGAAGCCTCATGGTGTTGCTGCTGACGTTGAAGGTCAAGGTTAGTGCTTTTCAAGTTTAGTTGTTGTGGAATGTTGGGATCTTGTTGGTGGTGGTGGTGTTTGTGGGTGGCATTTGAAAAGGTGAATGTGATGTAAATGGTGGCAAAAATGAGCTGGAGGAAGAGGAAGATGGTTGGAGTGAGCTAGTTGTAGAGAGCAGATTTTGGTTCAGATTTTGTGAAGAGGAAAAGAAATTAGGTTAAATAGATTTTACGTTGCTGCAGATTTTGGTTCAGAATTGGTTCATAGGTTTTGAATTAAATTTAGTAAATGATTGAAATTAAAGAAGATTAATGGATTTGTTCTTAGGTTTTAGTGAATTTGTTCATAGAATTGGTTCAAAGGTTGTTGCAGATGTTGTTGTTGAAGGTATGGTTTTGCAGAACATGTTGTTGTTGAAGGTTGATGTTGGAGGGTATGGTAAAATTGCACAGTCAGCGCCACATAATCACATTATTCAGACTCAGTCAGTAGATGTGGTAAAGGGGGCGGTAAAAAATGATTTTTGGTTTTATAAGGGGGTCTCTATTAAAAAAAAATCATAAGGAATACAAAATCACGTCCTAATGGCAGGAGGATTTGTATAATTATCCCTTATTAATTTCTTACTTTATTTTATTTTAACTTTTTTTTTCTATTTTCCTTTTTTCAATCATTTTTTACTAGACTAATTCTTTTAAATTTTATACTCAATACTAGTCACATACTCGTGCTCCCGCACGGGTAAAATTATTTGATACAGTATAAATATATTTAAATGTATATATAAATTTAGTACGTTATAAAATGTAGTTATATACATATTTAAATTATAAATTAGCTATTAAGTTTAAAATGAACAATAATTATATAAATTCAATTGTATTAAAATATATTAAAAAAAATCGAATTCATGAGATAGGAAAAAAAAAGAATATTTAATATTTAAAAATAAGTATTTTATCTTTCAAATTAAGGTAATTATTGATTTAAATAAAATATGTATTGTACTGTTTATAATGACCCGTAAAATTTAAAAAAAAAACTTGTGAGATAAAGAAATACAAAAAAGGAAATTTTGATGCGATAGTGATATGTGAAATAAAAAATTTATTTGATGCGATATTAATGTATTTAGATACAAATTCAAAATTTAAAATGATTTACTTATTGTAAAATTAATAATAATCATATAAATTTAGTTGTATTAAATAATTATATAAAAAAAAGACAAAAAAAATCGTGAATGGAAAAAGAAAAAAATTTAATGTTTAAAAATAAGGATTTTGTCTCAAATTAAGATTGTGGTGGATTAAAATACAATAAATATTGTGTTGATAATGACTCATGAGATAAATATATAAAGTTATTTTATTAAAATTTGAAAATGATTAATTAGTATTTTTAATGATAATAAACAAATAGAATTGATTAAATATATCGTAAATACAAAAAATTATAAACTCACATTTAAATGTAAACTTAATAATATATAATAAAAAGTAATTTTCTCAATAAAATTTTATTAAAATATTAAAAATATCATTTGATTATACTTATTTAACAATCCATCTTCAAGTTATTAACAAACATTTAAATCATATTTGAAATATGAAATGAGTACCTTAACTAAGTAATAAATTGTGCTTAAATAAGGATACAAATCAAAATTTAATTACACGTAACATATTATAATAATTAAACCAATAAAATAATAGATATGCTATGAGAATTTGAGAGACTAATTCAACCGTTAAAATTTGATTATCATTTGCATTAACTAATCAAATAAATATTAAAGACTAATTTAATATATTTTATTAGATCAACAACTCATTTGTTTAAATGCCTCCACATATAAAAATAGTATTTATAGTCTACTTAAAAAAAAAATAGTATTAAAGACTAAATTAATATATTTTATTAGATCAACAAATCATTTATTGTCTCATCATATTAAAATAGTATTCAATGGTCTACTTTAATAAAAAGATATTACAATCCAAGATGGTTATTGATTATCACATGATGTGTCGTTAAAAAAATACAAAGACAATTAATTGCATAAGAATTTTTTTTCTTACTAAGGAAACATTATGATATACAAAACCAGTTACAGGAAATACAAAAACATTATGATATACAAAACATCATTTGCATAAATATTCATAACAGGAAACCAAATCAGTTACAAACCTATTAGAATTATATAGAAGAAGCTATAACAGCTATAGCAGAAGCTTCTGCAGTAGCTTCTATTACTCCAAGTTTCTTCGGAGTCCAAACATAAGCTTCTGCAGCAGCTTCTATCACTCCAATTTCATCGGAGTCGGCCCAAAAATCTTCTGTAGCAGCTTGTGTTACTCCAAGTTCCATCGGAGTGGAAAAAAAAGCTTCTGAAGCAGCTTCTATAGAGGTTAGTACTCTGAGTTCCATCAGTGTCGACACAGGAGCTTCTGCAGCAGCTTCTATTACTCCAAGTTCCATCGTTGTCGACACATAAGCTTCTATTACTCCAAGTTCCATAGATCTCGATGCAGAAGCTTCTGTATCAGCTTCTATTAGTCCAAGTTTCATCGTTGTCGACAAAGAAGCTACTGCAACTGCTTCTATCACTCCAAGTTCTTTTAGTATCATATAGAAGCTACTGCAGCAGATTCTACTTCAGTTTCCATCAGTGTCGACACAGAAGCGGTAGAAGCAGCTTCTATTGAGGCGGCTAATACTCCAGTGTCACCATCACATCGTCGTTCTAAAGAAAATCCTTACTACGACAGAAATCGTAAGCCACATTGTCATGTAATACGGAAAGAAACAACTTCTATCAACATATAAGAGGATACTAAGTTACTATCACAAACTCAACATGATAAATATATTAGTTTGAAAACTAAGACAAAGGTTGCCAAAATACATACCGCTTATCAATCAAATCAAATCACTCAACAGCAAACACAATCAAAATAAGAGAAAAATGAATATAGAATCCAACCTTGTGTTTACGTAAAACCGAATCATTAACCATCAACCCAGAAGTTTCCTCGTAAACTGAAAATGCATACAACAAACAGATTTATTTCAATTAATACAAACTAAAGTAGCAGAAAATCATGAATTATCAATTTATGCATATGTATCATCATAGTATAGAAGTTATGCAGAACTTTGTATAGTGGCAGAATCCCCTTCCAAATAAATAATTTCACCAATGAGATTATCATAATGACTGACACGCATCTGTTCACACATAGTAGCCCCATTCTTGCCATCTGCAACCATGACAGGTCCGCATACCTACTTTTCTTTGTGTATCATTGATCACTATATGTGAATAGCATTGGAAGCAAAAGGCATAACAATGCCAATAGTAGGAATAAATACCATATTTAAGCAAAGAATTTGATTTCTAATGTCGGAAATTGTAGTAACTTACCCTTTACTTTCCTACTGGTTCTACGGACATAATTCTCAGACGGTGTCTTCCAGATATCACATAGATTAACATGATCATCAATAAAGGAAGCATCATTAGAAATGAATCAACTGATCTCGAATCAATTTGAAATAATGAAGTTACCTTTTCACCTACAATTGATCTGTTTTTTCCATCAACTACTGGGCTATTTATTCTGAGAAAGCAGTCACTGTATGCTTTTAAACATGGTTTTCCTATTGCACCTCCAAGATGTTTCTCAAAAGCAAGAGTTTTCCTACAAAGAGTTGTGAAACTCATAAGCTTACCAATCAACACCAATGTAAATAATCACTCTGACGAAAATTTAAGGACCAATTAAATGATGCACAGACATTTTCTTTAGCATTGGCATAATACATATATTTATACTAAAAGTTTAACAAACCAACATTCAAACACTATAATATGTAGGCTGGAAATAGTTGATTTTGACATGGTAATTTACCTGTAGAGATCCAAATATGGCCGGTTCGGAACAAAAGTTGCAAATCTGACTACAATAAAAATAGGAGTTCAGTTGAATAACATCACCATAAAGATCTCATCAAAGAAGTTTAAACAGAATACAACTTAAATTTCAGAATGGAAACAGCTTGGGACAGGAAACAACTTCAGAAGTTTAAACAGACCTCAATAAATATGCTTGATATAAACAACTTCAGAAAGTTATGTCAACAAATTGCAACAACATACAAAATACGATGATGAGACTATGAATGTGTGGAAATTTAATCATAGAATAATCAAAATAGGATGAGATTAAAACTACAAATCTGAGTTAGTGGGAATAGAAGTGTGGCAATTTGTTCATACCTATTGACTTCCAGAACCTATTCACTTCCAAAACCTGTAGAAAATAGCAGAGGGAGAAAGGGGCGGCTAGGGTTCTTAGGGGAAAAAGAGATGAGAGAAAACGGGTGAGAGAGAGCGTGTGGGATAATGGAAAGAGGCAGTGGAGGTGTTGGCGTCGTGTAGGGAGCAGAAAGAGACAGTGGTGGTAGTATGTAGGAAGGAGAGATAGACTGCGGTGGTGGTTGTAGGGTTTGACGGGAAAGAGAAAGAAGAACACAGAAAATTTGGAGAGAAAACTATGCAAATGTGAAATGAATGAGAGAGAATAAAAAAGAGAAAATAAATGAGGAATATGTGGTTAAAGAGAGAGAATTTTGAATTTCAAACTTTGAAAAAAAAGAGAAAAAAATAGGGAATTTACTATTGTCACGTGTCACTTAAGGGTGGTGTTTGAAGTGTTAAAATATAACATATGGCAGGTTGTAATTGGATACGAGAATGAATAAATGATAACATTAGTTGATTACATAAAAGCCCTTTTAGTAGTGTAAATAAAAATGAGTGAAAGGGCAAATATAAAAATTAATGCAATTAAATTTTGAAGGGTAGATAATTGATGCGTTTCGAAAAGTACCCATGCATCGGATCTCCCACTAGTTTTATTAATAAAAACTAATGTGATCAAGTACAAGAGACACATGTCACTGTCTTATAATTTTAATTGAGATACTCGAAATATTCTCTAACCACTTTATAGAAACACATATTTTATTTTTTTGAAGTATAATCATGTACAAAACATCTGACGTGTGTGTTCAAAAATAGTTTAGTTTTTTGTTTAAAAAAATAAAAAATCTTTGTACTCAACCCTTACCTGTAATTATAGTTTATTGCATACATAATCAGATGTTAAACTATAAACCAAATATTCTTTAATATTTTTATTAGCATGACCCTTAAGTTATAATACAATTTTATTATTATACACTAAATAACCCCCTCCGATCATACTTCTCCGAGCTACGCCTACATGTAAATGGTCATGAACATGGACATTGACATAGACATGATCATGGACATGGATGTAGCTCCCGATTTCCTACAGTTTTCCGATTACACTCATAGCACAACCACACCCACTTCCGAAGAAGATAACTTAAACAACACCTGGTCCCCTTTCCTCGATTTAGATTTCTTCCCCGCCAACCAAGATCACTTCCACAACTTCATTGATTCCCTCACCAACCATGAAATCACAACCGTTGATCCAAATCTAATCAACGAGGAGGAACAAGAATCATCCATCGGAAACGGATCCAACTCAATTTCCATAACAGACACCGACACTGATACCGATGACAGAAAAGGCCTCCGTCTTGTTCACCTCCTTATGGCCGCGGCGGAGGCTCTAACTGGCACCAACAAAAGCCACCATCTGGCTCAAGTGATATTGATTCGGCTCAAAGACTTGGTGTCTTCCGCTCACGGCACCAACATGGAGAGACTCGCCGCGTATTTCACCGACGCTCTACAAACTCTACTGCACGGCGCTGACTCTGCAAACAACTCCACCAACAACCACCACCACCACAAGCTTTGCTCACTCACTGGACCCCTCCAAACTGACCTACTCTCGGCGTTTCAGGTTCTTCAAGACATGTCCCCTTACGTCAAGTTCGCTCACTTCACGGCCAACCAAGCCATCCTCGAAGCCGTTAGACACGAACGTAGGGTTCACATCGTAGACTACGATATCATGGAAGGAGCCCAATGGGCTTCACTCATTCAATCACTTTCGTCGCGGAAAGACGGCATCCCGGGCCCTCATCTCCGCATCACTGCATTATCTAGAAACAAAGAGCGTGGAAGTGGACGGAGATCCATTGCTACCGTTCAAGAAACCGGAAAAAGATTAACGGCGTTTGCAGCTTCCGTTGGGCAACCGTTTAGTTTTCATCAATGTAGATTGGAGTCAGACGAAACCTTTAGAGCTTCATCGTTGAAGCTTGTCCGTGGTGAGGCTTTGGTGTTTAACTGTGTCATGAATTTGCCTCATCTTAGTAACCGGGCCACAGATTCTATTGCTTCGTTTTTGAACGGTGCCAAGGAGTTGAGATCGAAGCTTGTGACGTTAGTTGAGGAGGAGGTTGGGCCCATCAATGAAACGGGCTTTGTGGGCTTGTTCATGGATTCGTTGCATCGTTATTCAGCGATGTATGATTCGCTTGAGGCTGGGTTTCCGATGAATAAATGGGCCCGGGCTTTGGTAGAGCAAGTGTTTATGGGCCCGAGGATAATGGGCTCAGTGGCCCAACTTTACATGAGTGGTGAAGAGGAGGGGCAAGAGAAGGGTTCTTGGGGGGAGTGGTTGGGTGCGGAGGGGTTCAGAGGAGTTAACGTGAGCTACGGTAATCATTGCCAAGCGAAGCTGTTATTGGGTCTTTTCAATGATGGGTATAGGGTGGAGGAATTGGGGAACAATAAGTTGGTGTTAGGTTGGAAATCAAGGCCTTTACTTTCTGCTTCTATTTGGACTTGTATTGCAGAGTCAGAATCTGATTTTTAGATGATTTCGTTTTTCTTTAATTCTGAAAATGGAAATTAAAACATAAGGCTTGATCTGCTGGATCATTATACATTTTCAGAGTGTCATCACTGTTGTCAATGTCATGCAGAAATAGAATTCCTTCAACTTATTTGTTTGTTTTTGTTCTTTCCAGATCTTGTTACATTTGACAGTTGTTTTCTCAAATGTTGTACTCTTTGGTTGATTGAATGAGTGTCCTTTGCACACTAAAACACTAAATTGATTAAATGAGTGTATTTTTGTTTTTGTTTTTGGAGAATAAAGATATATTATAGTGTATTTTTATTTTTAATTTTACACATTATAGTAAATAATCTAATAAACTTTGTTATTTTTTAATTTAATATCTTTAACTATTTGTTCATTTATTTAACTTTCTTCTTTTTAATAAATAATTAGAAATAATTTTGACGAAAAACGGTAATTAGCTTGTTTGATTTTTTATTTGTATTTTATTTTAAAGGAGAATTAGTTTTATTTTTTAATAAAGAAAATGTTAAAAAATTTAAGTGAACAATTGTGTGTGTTGTGAGAACAGTGAAAAACTGAATCGTTCTACTAAAATAGTATGTGATTCTATATAATAATAGTAGATAAACTTTATAATAGTATATCAAAATGCTTACATGTAATTTTATTTATGTCTCTTAGAAAACGGAGAATATTTGACTTCTATAAACTTTGATGTGATTTGTATCATAAGATTAATGGACTTCACTCATTCAAGCGCTTGATTTGTCCTATAACAACTGATGAAAGAGAGGCATTGAAGGATTTCAAAAGTGGAGGTTGAGACGCTTGGCTCAATCCGTTATAAGAACATTGTGAGGTTCCTAGGTTGTTGTTGGAACAAGAAAATAAAATAACTTATTTTTAATTATATGCCAAATGGAAGTTTAAGCTGTGTACTTCATGAGAGAACCGGAAATTCTCTTGAATGGGAACTTAGGTTCCGAATTCCGTTAGGTTTAGCCGAAGGACTTGCATATCTACACCATGATTGTGTTCCCCTATAATACACAGAGATATTAAAGCCAATAACATCTTAATTGGACTTGAATTTGAACCTTATATAGTCGTCTTCGGCATGGCCAAGCTTGTCGATGATGGAGATATCGGTCGTTTTTCCAATACAATAGTCGGTTCCTACAGATACATTGCTCCAGGTTAGTATTACTAAGTAATAACTTATTAATATACTTATCTTTATATCTTCAGCAACCTCAATCATGCAAAGTTTGAATACAAAAAGCAATAATACAAGCTTCTTAGTGACTTCACTGCTTCACTCATCTTCAATATTACTATCTTTCTATATGATCCTTTTGTTTTATGTATGTACATTTTGATGTAGTTGAATTAAATTCAACAAATAGATCCAGAAACTGCAAGTGTGTGGCTTTTGCGAGTGTGATTGTTGTAGTTTGAACTTACCAATGTCCAAGTTCAAGTTCTCATATCAATGAAATGTAACCAATGTTGGTGCTATTATTATTGATTTCAAATAATGATAATGAGTTTGACAAATAGGTTTCAAAATTTGGAGAGTATTTTCAAATTATCCATCAAATAGATCAATGTATGAATTCATGAACTCTCGTATGATTCTATCACTTCCCAACATATACCCGTTAATACTACTAATCTATAATATAAGAAAATTATGTGTTATAGATAATACATAGTTAACCCTTGCTTAATGTCTTCCACGTCATAATTTGGGGGTATTTTGAGTCTAAAAGCAACTATTTCCAACCAAATGACCTGTTAATTGAAACCAAACCAACCCATTTATAAATCATTAGCTTAATTAACCACAAAATTCAAAAGCATGGTGCCAATGTAACTAAGGAAAACTCTTTTTCCTTCATCTCGCTGCCCAGAAGTGACGTTTCTGCAAATTTTATCTTCCTAAAATTTGAATTTCAAATCTCAAATTTATTATGACTCTTTCTCACTCTATATCGTCATTTCTCTTTTTCTTGCTTCTTCCATCTTCCTCTTCTAACAATAACAGATCCAGATCCTTACTCACTCTCCTTCATCTTCTCACTTCTGCTTCTTCTTCTTCTTCTTCTATATATGTTTTGTGATTACTGACTCTATTTTTCTTTTCATAAATTTCAGGCTTTTCATGGTGTTTTGATGGTTTTCAGGATATTCGACATGATGGTTTCTATGGTTTTCACTCAACGTGAATAACAGAGGTAACTAAATAATTTGCTTTGACCTTATATCAGTAAGGGTTTTGTTTTAAGTTTTCTCTTCTTTGGGTTAGGGTTTCATTGTCTTTGCACTGATCTGTATCTTTGACTCTATTATAAAATTTTGATACAAACTTTGTTTATAGGAAATTTTGAGCCTGAATAGTTTCGTCCTATTATCGGAAGAAAAGAGGTATTAGGTTTTACGTTCTCATTTGTTATTACTTGCATTTGCAAAGTTTGTTGTTACTGGCTTCATTCAACTCCATTTTTATGTGTTCTTTAAAAATCATCAGGGGCATTTGTAGTGGTGGAAATATTGGGAAAATTAGATCAATTATTGACACCAAAAGGACTCTCAATCACAGTTGCATCATTAGGAGCAGTTTCAACACTCTTATTTGCCTCACCTTCAACCCCTTCTACACGGGTACGTCTATTACTATTATCTCAGTTTGGACGTCGTTGATACCAAATAGGCGGTCTGAGACTTTTATTTGTGCTTTGTTTAATGAGAATCAGAAACCTGGTCCTATTGCTGAACGTATTTGGAGACTTTTTCAACCTGATTTTATTATGCTTTTTAACTTTTGAATCTGGTTTACAAAAAGGGGATATTAGACAACTATTCATTGTTGGCTTTGGGTCATCAATGTTGTTTGGAACAATTGTGGGATCTGTTATCTTCATGTATGTGTTATAACTCATTCTCTTTTTCATCACTGATTATTTTTATGTTTGATTTAATTCTCATAAATTTGTGTTATTTGAATGGATGCATATGTTAATGATTTTTTCCGCTTCTGACTGATCTTGCAGACATATCCTAAGCCATTACAAGATAATCCTTCTTGTTCGGTTGTCAAGTATGTGATCAATTTCATTCAAATACATGTGATTCCCATTTATGTGATTACTATCTATATTTGTATTTCAATGATGATTTTATCAAAACACATGTGTGTAAACACCCCAAATTTACCCTCACCCATTCACACCATGGCTTGTGATCACTTCATATGCATAAACACAATCACAACACCTCATATCACATTTTTGATTCATTGCATTGGTTCTAAGTCATCTGCATCTAGGGTTTGTGATCTGAGCAATCCAAGAGCTTCTTGAGCCACTCCAAAGGTCAACAATCACTTCAAAGAGGTCCATGTATGTTCAAGCATCATATTATATCCTCTCAAAGTCAAGAATGTCAAATAATCACAAGAACTGAGAATGGCATGGAAGCAGAGCCAGGTTTAACTGCACAGATGACCTAAAATTAGGGTTTTGGTTTCAGAGGCCATAACTCCAAATTTTTTGGTCATTCTTGTTTCTATTGGTCTCTATATGGTATAGGGAGTATGCATATCAATTTTCATGAAGAAATTCCATGGGGAAGTCATCTGATCAAGAGTTGACTTTTCAAGCAAGTCAGTGCAAAATCAGGGCATCTGAGGCCCCCAATGACCCAACCAAAGGGTATTATTCATCATTTTGATTGTATATGATCTTTATTTGATCATGGAAGATGTTAGGAGTTCACAAAATTGGAGAATTTCAAGTCTTTTGCAAAGTTGACTTTTTGGGCAAGTTTGACTTTTAATGACATTGTCATTTTAGGCAACTTTTTCAACCCTTACTTTTTGATTCAAGAAAGCTTCAAATGGAAAAACTTTGGTCATGAAAGTTGTAGAATGGATCATTCCCTTTTCAAAAAGTACAAGAACATGACCTAATTCATTTTGTATCAAAAGTTATGGCTTGTCAAAGTTGGCAAAAATCACAAAATTTCAAAGTTTCCACCAAAGAGGCAAAGTTGCAAATTCATTTCTCAAGGCAAATTAAGTCATCAAATGCATTTCTAAACTTCACCACATGATCACACAAGTCCTAAAAGTCAGATTGCACCCAAAGAATCACATGTTTTATGACTTATGGATCAAGATATTTCATAAAGAACCAAAGGCAAGGCAAGTTGCAAAACTCATCATAGCTTCTCATCCACTTGCTGGCTAGCTTGCTGATCAATCATAGGCCTTTCCTCACATCATGCTGCGCAGGACATGCCTTTTGTACTTAGCTAGCAAGTAGCCCATGCCCTTCTTACACAACTTTGACATTTTGGCAAAAGGACCCATACCTATCACAAAAGCACACATTACTTCTTCTGACCAATGGCAATTGTTTATACAAAGAAAATGCAAGCCAAACATAACAATAAGCAAGCCTGAAACCTCCCATAAGACAGCATCCTCATTTTCCACCTCTTGGGCAAGAGCTTTCGAAACTCATCACACACGTCACAAACACACAAACTAGCTTCACAGATCAACTCAACACATCTTCCTGGTCACAAAGCACCCATCACCATTGCCTTAAACTCCCAGAATCACAAATACGATTCTCACCTCACCTTGAGCAGAACCTCTGCCATCTTCCAAACCAGCCATTACAAACTCCAAACAAACATTGCAAGCTTCCTAGGGGGATCATTGGAGTGCATTTGAGCCAAAGAAACAGCCAGAAAGCCCCTGAATCGAAAGCTTCAGTTCAGGTAGTCAACTCAAAACTTTTTTCCAGAAGCATGTTTTTAAGTTCTTAATAGCTTCTATGCACTCCCCTGATCATGAATATGTGATTATTTTTGAAAATGGTTGAGAAACCAGGATGTATGCAATGTCTGAAACTTTTTCCCTAAAAACTGTTTGGCTTCGATTCATTTGATTGATGAAGAATAAATGAGATTTGAGTGGGGGTTTTGATTCAGTGGGATGTGGGGTTGATTTCTGGGCTTTTAGTTTTCGTTTTAGTGAAGTTTTGAGGATTTTGGAGATTTTCAGGTGGGGTTCCCACTGGAGAAGATGACCGGAGGTCTTCTCCGGCCACCTGAAAATAGTTAGGGCTAATCCCTGTGTTTAATGAGGTTTGAATATTGACCCTTGGATGTGTTGACTCGCGCGCATTTGGACGCCCAGGATCACTCTATTTTGCCCTAATCATAAGTTGACTTTATTAATTCAGATTAATTAATTTTTAATTGGGATTAATGAAGTTTGAATGTCAGCCTTTAGATTGCGCGCGCAGTCAACCAATTATTTCCCAGATTCAATCCTGGCTCTCCATTGCGTTTACTTTTCGTTTTCTTTAATTTTAATTCATTTATTTTGTATTTCTTTTCTCCAATTTATTTAAAATAGCAAAACAATTTTAAAAATTCTGAAATTTTTTGTACAAACTTTTATTTAATTTCAGAAACCAAAAACATTTTTATTTTTATTTTTTGCATTAAAAAATATTTTTAAATCATTTAAAAGTTTATTTTTAATTAATTAATGAGAATTAATTAATTAAAAATACTTTTAGGTATTTAAAAATCACCAAAAAATTCATGAAACCTTCATAATCATTTAGAAACATTGTCCAACCCTCAAACCAAATTTCTTTTTTGATCTTGATGTCTTTTGAGAATTTTTCATGGAATTAAAATCATTTCAAGGCATTATTTTGATCCAAACTTCAAAAAATCATTTCTGCCTAACCATTGAGAGTTGGACTTTGATTCTTTTTGCATTGCATTTTGTTTAGCATGTAGTTTGTGAGATTAAATTGGCATGATTTGATCTTTCATTTTCATTTTGTTTGACATTTTTCTTGTTAAGGTGCCCTAAAACCCTAGGAAACTTAGGAAATTCATAACTTCCATTAGGTTAAGAGTTGGAACCTCTCCTTTGGGCAGTGAGTTAGTATAGGGTTAGGGTCCCTTTGAGTGCATTTTCAATTTTTTATCTTTATGTTTCCTTCTGATTTTGGTTTTTGTTTGATGCATTGATCATAAACCCTAGTTTGAGCTTCCTTTTGCATCCATCTTGCATTTGCATTCATACCTTGACTTGCCATAGCATTTTGTGCATCCATTTGATTCATTAGACATCTTAAGACATGTTGAAAGTATGTTTGATCATTGCATCTTGCATTTGCCATGTTGTATGTCATTTGCATTTCATAACTTTGCATGTATGTTCATGGTTCTTAACTTGTTTCATTTGCATCCATAAGCTTGTATGATCATCCCCATGCCTTGTTTCATGTTCACATCATCCCATAGCATCATTAACATCATGTATGTGCTTCTGGTTTTGATTTACATCATGCCATTTCATTTCATTTTGCATTGCATTGCATTCCTTTACTAACTTTTCAGGTGGTAAGTAACTTTGAGAAGTGAATTTGCCTTCACTTCTCACATTTTCTTTCCATCTCTCTTATGCATCCATGCTGCATTTTGTTATGTGTTTGATATTGAGCTTGCTCATTCTTTTTCTTCTTACTTTCTTTCCTCAAATGACTTGTCTTCTTGAATGAAGTAAGTCACTTTGCTTCTCCTGATCCTTTCATCTGCTTCCTGGTGGTTCCATTGAAGATCTTTCTTGTAAACCTCACAAACCTTAGGGACAACCAAGCATGACAATGATTAGGGTTTTGATTAGTCTCCCCACTTAGTTTTACCTTTGTGTCTCATTGAGTCTTCTCTTCTCACCTCATAACCATGGACTAAACCCTAAAGGTTTTAAGACTTTGTGATTAAGCTTATGCCTGCATCCTTCTATTAGGATGGAGTGTATAACTTTAATCCTAAGTGTTAAACCCTTAATGTGTTTAAATCTCTTAATCAATTCACTTAATAATCATCAAGACATCAAGCTTGTAACTTGGGCCTTGCATTAGGGTTCTAATTCTTCCTTAACTGGTTAAGAAGGACTAACCCTAGTGTTAATGGACAAGTCCCCCTCAAGTTGTCTTACAAACCCTAAAAATCACTTCATCATCTTATCATTAAATAAAAATCCACTTAACCAAAGGCTTGTTTTGCCATGAGTTTAATCCCTAATCATGGATTAAGTTGAGGAGCTTTCCTCAGCCTAAACATTCTCATCTATTATCCTTCTATTAGGATGGTGTAATGAGTCTGGTTAATCCCTGATTATGGCTTAATTTCATTACTCAACACTAAACAAAAACAACAAAAACATTTAACTAATCACAAGTAGGTTAATGATCTTAATCCTACATCAATGGTGATTAAGTGTGAGAATCTGACTTCACACTTAAGGTATTCTCATTACCCCTAATCAGAGGGAAGATGTGATGAGTTTACTAACCCATTGGTTTAGGCTTAAACTCATTAACTTATGACAAACTTCCAAAAGCAATAAAAGATTGAAAGCTCAAAAACAAACAATAATCGTCTCCTTCGGGATTCTTTTCTCATCACATTCACTCACAACCGAGAACTTGCTTCTTCCGTCTAATGCAAGACAGTTTGCACCTGAGCCAGACAAGTCATACACTTGAGCATAGACAAGCAAGCAGTTTACAAGTCATTTCATCTTTCAGTCTCTTTGGGTCGAACTACGGTGTTCTGACTTCCTCATTGCACGAGAGGATACGTAGGCATAACTTAACAGTTATCGAACAAAAGTCTCTGTATATTCCCCCTCTTTCCAGCTTTATTCTTTTAGCCTCATTATCATGAGCATTTCACTCTTTTCCTTACACTGACACTGTACATTATATACTTCATACTTCATATACACTGACACCTGTACATCCTTTTCCAGCTCTTTTATACACAAATTGCACTGACACTACCCCTTTAAAACACAAATCATTTAAGCGTGGATCCCGTCGAGTACGGCGGACAATCTGGGTGCTAATACCTTCCCAGGTTGTAACCAACCCCCTTTCTCAGTCTCTCTGGTTCGCAACCGTCTTATCCATATCTTTCTAGGTCCATGCAGCATTACCTTTCCTTTGGGATAAAAATGCCTAGCTGGTGACTCTTTTCATTCCCTGTGAGTTCACTCCTGTGTGTTCTCGCATCTCCTCTCGCCAACCGTTCGCGTCTGTACCCCATTTGACCCGGCTTCATTTTGGTGGGAGCGACAGCTTGGCGACTCTGCTGGGGAACCTTATACTGCAACCAGGGCTTCTGGTTCTTTTTGTGGGTTCCTACTAGCGCTTGATTGATTTGTGTTTACTGGGGTGTTATGTGCTATTTGTGTTTGTATATTTGTTTTGTTCATTACTTTATGTACAGTTGTTTTATTGCCTTCTTTATAGCTTTACATATATCATACTGTCATACTGTTCTGGTTGGATCTGGTTTTGTTGCTTTGGTGGGTGGGGGTTCTATTGAGAGTTTAAGGTCCTATACCTGGGACCTGAGTGACACCTAGGCTAGAGTGGTTCATGTTCTTTCCCATTCCATTTCGGTCTGGTGCGGGAATATGAAACACAGTTCAGATATGGGTTTCTTCTTGAGAACTCTGTGCTGCAGATTTCCTGTAGTGCTAGGGCTATCTGGGAAGCCTGCTAAGTCTGGATGACCTTTAGTATTGACCTTAAGAAACTGAGGTGAATTAGAGGAGGATCTTTTATGGTTATTGTGTCGCTCCCGAAGATTTGCATCCCGGTACAAGCGCGAACGGTCGGCGAGAGGGAACAGTGAGAACACACAGCCGTGAACTCACTGGAGAATGAATAGAGTCGCCAGCTAGGCATTTTTATCCCGGAGGAAAGGCAGTGCTGCATAAGCCTAGAAAGATACGGATAAGACGGTTTGCGAACCAGAGAGACTGAGAAAGGGGGTTGGTTACAACCTGGGAAGGTATTAGCACCCAGATTGTCCGTCGTACTCGACGGGATCCACGCTTAAAAGATTTGTGTTTTAAAGGGGTAGTGTCAGTGCAATCTGTGTATAAGATAGCTGGAAAAGATGTACAGGTGTCAGTGTAAAGAAATGTGATGTGTAATATACAGTGTCAGTGTAGGAACAAAGATGAGATGCTCATGATAATGAGGCTAAAGAATGAAGCTGGAAAGAGGGGGAATGTACAGAGACTTTTGTTCGATAACTGTTAAGTTATGCCTACGTATCCTCTCGTGCAATAAGGAAGTCAGAACACCGTAGTTCGACCCAAAGAGACTGAAAGATGAATTGACTTGTGAACTGCTTGCTTGTCTATGCTCAAGTGTATGACCTGTCTGGCTCAGGTGCTAACTGTCTTGCATTAGACGGAAGAAGCGAGTTCTCGATTGTGAGTGAATGAGGTGAGAAAAGAATCCCGGAGGAGACGATCATTATTTGTTTTTGAGTTTTCAGTCTTTTATTGCTTTTGAAAGTTTGTCATAAGTTAATGAGCTTAAGCCTAAACCAATGGGTTAGTAAACTCATCACATCTTCCCTCTGATTAGGGGTAATGAGAATACCTCAAGTGTGAAGTCAGATTCTCACACTTAATCACCTTTGGTGTAGGGTTAAGATCATTAACCTACTTGTGATTATTTAGATGTTTTTGGTGTTTTTGTTTAGTGTTGAGTAATGAGGTTAAGCCATAATCATGGATTAAACAGACCCATTACACCATCCTAAAAGAAGGATGATAGATGAGAATGTTTAAACTGAGGAAAGCTCCTCAACTTAATCCATGATTAGGGATTAAACCCATGACAAAACAAGCCTTTGATTAAGTGGATTTTAGATTAATGGTATGATGATGAAGTGATTTTTATTGTTTGTAAGACAACTTGAGGGGGACTTGTCCATTAACACTAGGGTTAGTCCTTCTTAACCACTTAAGGAAGAATTAGAACCCTAATGCAAGGCCCAAGTTACAAGTGTGATGTCTTGATGATTATTATGTGAATTGATTAAGAGATTTAAACACATTAAGGGTTCAAGACTTAGGATTAAAGTTATACACTCCATCCTAAGAGAAGGATGCAGGCATAAGCTTAATCACAAAGTCCTAAAGCCTTTAGGGTTTAGTCCCTGATTATGAGATGAGAAGAGAAGACTCAAAAGAGACACAAAGGTGAAAACTAAGTGGGGAGACTAATCAAAACCCTAATTCATTGTCATGCTTGGATGATCCTAAGGTTTGTGAGGTTTACAAGGACAATCTTCAGAAGAACCACCAGGAAGCAGATGAACAGGATCAAGAGAAGCCAAGTGACTTGCTTCATTCAAGAAGTCAAGTCACTTGAAGAAAGAAAGTGGGAGGAAGAGGAATGAGCAATCTCAATCTCAAACACATATAGGAATGCAGTAATGGATGCAAGAGAGATGAAAAGAAAAGTTATGAGAAGTGAAGGCAAATTCACTTCCCAAATTTACTTACCACCTGAAATGTTAGGAAAGAGATGCAATGCAATGCAAAATGGGATGAGATGACATGATGATAAACAAAACCAGAAGCATGTTGATGATGAAAATGATGCTATGAGGTGCTGCAAACATGAGACAAAGCATGGAGATGTTCATACAAGATCATGAATGCAAATGATGCAAGCTAAGGAGCATGAACAAGCATGGAAAGTTATGAAGCATATAAGACAAATGACATGGCAAATATGAGATGCAATGATCAAAGATGCTTTCTACATGTCCTAAGATGTCAAATGAATCACAAGAATGCACAAAATGCAAAGACAAGTCATGTTATGCAAAGAAATGCAAGAAGGATGCAAATGGAAGCCCAAATTAGGGTTCATGGATCAAACATCAAACAAAAATCCAAAACAGAAACAAAACCCTAAGATAAAAATGGAAAATGGCACCCAAAGAAACCCTAAACCTATAATAAACCACTGCCCAAAGGGGAGCTCTCAACTCTCAACCAAACTCAAGATATGAATTTTGCAAGTTATTAGGGTTTTTTAGGGTGCTTAACAAAAGAAATGCCAAACAAATAGAAAATGCAAGATCAAATCATGGCCATTTTACCCTAGAAACTACATGCCAAACACAAAACAATGCAAGAAGAATCAATGTCTCAACCTTCTCCAATAGGCAGAAATGAATTTTTGAATTTGTGATCAAAATAATGCACAAAAATATGATTTAATTCAATGAAAAATTCTTAAAATGCATCAAGATCAAAAAAGAAATTTGGTTTGAAGGTTGGACAATGTTTCTAAATGTCTTAGAACACTTCATGAATTTTTTGGTGATTTTTAAATATCTAAAAGTATTTTTAATTAATTAATTCCCATTAATCAATTAAAAATAATCTTTTAAATATTTAAAAATACTTTTTTTAATGATAAAAAATAAGATAAAAATATTTTTGGGTCTTAAAAATTAATAAAACTTTAAAGAAAAAGTTTCATAATTTTTAAGACATTTTTTGCTATTTTTAAATAATTGTGCAAATTAAATGAAAGAAAATGAAATAAAAATTAAATAAAATGAGAGTATGCAGCATGGAAGGCCAGGATGAGCTCTGAGTTTGAAGGGGTTGACCGCGCGCGTTTTTGAATGGCCAAGATTGCTTCTGATCAAATTAACTTAAATATGGATTAATTAAATAAAACACGTGGATTAGGGCATAATGAGCACATCTGGGCCGTCCACACGCGCGGGAGGTCAACACTTTCAACGCAGCCAAAGGTCCACATTCAAACTGGAATTAATTACGTGATTAGGGCTTAAACACTCTCAGGTGGCCGGAGAAGACCTCCGGTCGTCTTCTCCGGCCAGCAACTCACCTGAAAAATCCCCAAACCCCTCAAATCGTAACAAAAATGAAAACTAAGAAAAGGGAAATGATCTCCAACCTCTCACGAATCAAACCCCTCTCTCAAAACAAATTTATTTTTCCTAAACAAGCTGAATCGAAGAAAATGAGTTCTAGGGCACGCAGGTTTCAGATACAAATTAAATGCTCAAAACAAAGCCATTTTCAAAACCAATGATACCAGGATGATCAGTGAATCACATAGAACAAGTTTGTAACAAGAAAAATGATTTCTGGAAAAATAATTTTCAAGCTACCTGAGATTTGAAGCTTTCAGTTTGAAGACTTTCTGGCCACTTCTCCTTGTGCAATCCACTCCACTTGGTCCACAGAAGATGCTTGAATGCTCAAAAGGAGTTTAAGTTGGCTGGATAATGAGATTCGAAAGCTCCTGCTCAAGCTTGCTCAGAAATGGCAATGGTGTTTCTGGAGGTTTCAGGCCATTGTGAATGATGGTTTGTGATCCTGAGGATGAATGGAGAAGGTCTGGAGTGTTTGTTTGTGTGTTTGTGAGCTATGATGAGAGTTTCGAATGAAACTGCAAAATGAAGTGAGAAATGGCAGTGGGATGTTCTGGCTGTTTCAGGCTTGGTTCTTGGTTGCTGGGTGGTCTATGGAGCAAGGTGAGATGATTGGTGAAGCTGGTTTTTGTGTTTGTATGCTGTGGAGAGAAATTCGAAGGCTTATGCAGTTTGGTGTGTTTTTGTGAATGTTGTGAATGAGAGAGCTTCAGCCTTGCTTGAAGTGTGTTATGGCCAGCATTTGATCCACATAAACAAAGCCTATTGGTCAGTTGATGTGACTTGGCCTGCTGTGATAGGTGTGGCTACTTTTGCCAAAATGTCAACTTCTTGTAAGAGAGGCATGGGTCATGTTTCAGCCAAGTACAAGAGGTGTGGGCTGCGCAGCAAGGTGAGGGAGAAAGGCTAGGAGTGGTCAGCAGGCTAGGCAGCAAGTGGATGGAAGTGCTCATGAGTTTTTGCAACTTGGCTTCCTTTGTTCACATGTGAAAAATCTTGCTCCAAAGGCCATACAAACATGTGATTCCTTTGGTTCAAATCTGATTTTGGGACTTAGAGAATGCTTATGTGTTGGTTTGATACCAATTAGAAGTTGCAATTTGACTTAGCACATGATTTTGCAATTTTCACACTTGGTGCATATCTTGAAAATAAGTGATTTTTGCCAACTTTGCATTGCCATAACTTTTGATCCAAGAAGAGTTTGATCATGTTCTTGTACTTTTTGAAAAGGGAAAGATGAGATCTACAACTTTCATGACCAAAGTTTTTCCATTTGAAGCATTTTTGAATCATGAATCATGGCTTGAAAAATGACCTAAAATGATGCATTCTTGAAAAGTCAACTATGCCCAAAAAGTCAACATTTGCAAAAACCCTAAATTCTTGATTTTTATGAACTTCCACCTTCTTCCATGATCAAATAAAGATCATATACACTCAAAATGATGAAGATCACCCATTGGTTGGGTCATTGGGGGCCTCAGATGCCCTGATTTTGCACTGACTTGTTCAGAAAGTCAACTCTTGATCAGATGACTTCCCCATGGAATTTCTTCATGAAAATTGATATGCATACTCCCTATACCATATAGAGATCAATGGAAACAAGAATGACCAAAAAATTTGGAGTTATGGCCTCTGAAACCAAAACCCTAATTTTCAGTCCACTGTGCAGTTCAAACTAGCCCTGCATCCACTCAAACCCTAGCTCTTGTGATTCCTCTGCAATTTTGACTTTGAGGAGATGAAATATGATATAAGAACACACATGGACCCCTTTAAGTTGATTGGTGGCCTTTGGAGTGGCCCAAGAAGCTTTGGGATTGCTCAGATCACAAACCCTAGGTGCAGATGACTTAGAAACTATCCAGTGAATCAAAAAATGAGATATGAGATGATATGTTTGTGTTTATGCATATGAGGATGATCACAAGCCATGGTGTGAATGGGTGAGGGCAAATTTGGGGTGTTTACAGCTGCCCCTATTCAAACATGAGTTAGCTGTGCAGGATGTAAGCGACGACTTAACAGACAAACAAGATAACTTGTGGTTGAATACCAAAGACAGTCCAAAATTTGCACTCACAAAAATGAAGAAGAAAAGGGATATAAATTGTAAAAGCAAATAAAGTATATTGTAACGTGTGGGCGACGGAGGACGACTGTCGTGCAGAGGACGACTGCTGGGTAAAGAGCGATGACGGGGACGGCCGACATGCTGGGGATAAAAGGTAGAGCTAAGACGGGGACGGCCGACTAGCTGGGAAAAGTAAGAAATTATGATGGGGACGGCCATCACGATAAAGCTGTAAAATTTTCTGGGGATCAAGTGAAACATGACGGGGACGGCCATCAAGTTCACAAAGGTAACCAACGATGGGGACGGCCATCGGGCTAAAAAAGAAAAGGGACCACGACGGGGACGGCCATCGGGTCAAAGAATAAATGAAATAAACAGATGATGGGGTACGGCCATCAAAGGTGAAGGACGATCACCTAGCAGGGGACGGCTGCTCTGTTGGGGATAAAAGAAATATGATGGGGACGGCCATCAAAGGTGGAGGACGACCACCTGGAAGGGTACGGCTGCCGAAAATATCAACGATGGGGACGACCATCGGATAGAAAAGGTCAACGATGGGGACGACCATCGGACGAGCATGATGGAGGACGACCATCAAGAAGTGGAGGACGACCACTCAGCAGGGGACGGCTGCTCTCGAGGTTTGTCATGACATAGGACGAATGTCAGATAACCAAAATCAACAATGGGGACGGCCATTGGATAAAGTGATGAAGGACGATCATCAAAAGGTGGAGGACGACCACCTAGCAGGGGACGGCTGCTAAAATCACGACATAGGACGAATGTCGGATAGAAAATCAACGATGGGGACGGCCATCGGATGAGCATGATGGAGGACGACCATCAAGAGGTGGAGGACGACCACCTAGCAGGGTACGGCTGCTCTCAGGGTTTATCATGACATAGGACGAATGTTAGATAAAAAGAAAATTTGCTTTGCTGGCGATCTACTGGGGAATAGTAAACACGGACGAGTGTTTACATCCAAGAAACAAAAGGTATAAGTGTTTAGATATTTGTGTATAGATAAAAGATGCGGACGAGCATCCTTAAGACTATGATACAGACGAGTATCAGGTAGAAACAAATACTGACACGTGTTCAGAGATGATGATACGGACGAGTACCAACTGGTTAACAAGGAACACGGACGAGTGTTGCATCTGAAAAGACTCTTCTGGGGAAAAGTAGATATGGACGAGTATCTATATCCAAGAAGACATAAGTGTTTGACACGGTGTATGGATTAAAGATGCGGACGAGCATCCTTAAGACTATGATACGGACGAGTATCATGTAGAAACAAACACTAGACGCAATATTCTGAGATGATGGTACGGACGAGTACCAACTGGTTAACAAAGAACAAGGACTACTGTCGAATCTGTGGGGATATGAGTGATGGTGTATACAAGATATGGACGAGTATCTGTATAAGCGTGCCATGAGTAGTGAGTATTGTATATAAGATGAGTGTTTTGACTGCTGGGGAGAGTGACTCGGACGGGTGTCAAAAGAGAAAAGCATAATATTAACAAGTGTATGAGTTGATGAAAGCGTAAGCGACTGCGCTGGGGATATGACACGGACGGGTGCCAAGAAGGTGTATATACAAGTATATGTGAGTGCAAAGAGGACGTCTTCGGCTTTCTGCTGGTGATATGACACGGACGGGTGTCATGAAGTATCCGTAATACGGGTGATCTTGTTTGTAAAGAGTGTTCTGGCGACTTTACTGGGGAATGATGACACGGACGGGTGTCAAAATGAGTATATACTGGTGTTCGTGATTGGAGAGGCAGCTGCTTTTGCCGGGGACTCTGGTGGGGATTTTTTCTGTATCATGATGATGAACGGTTTATTATTCACAAGTGTTCAATTCACAACATGACTTATGATTATGCTATGTATTTTATTTTTGCCGTAATGCTCCGTATTAGACGGAATGCTACGCTCTGAGGGGATAGTATGATGCGAATGCTATGATTATGCAAAGGGGCACCGATCCGGGATTCGGATCCCATTGCTGCGAAGATCTCTGGATGATCTGCTTGAAGTGAACATCCCAGCTGGGGATGAGATCATTGGTAGATCTAATGATGTATCTGTTTGGGGATACATGTCGCTGATTGACATATCCTTATAATATGGGACCCAGCTGGGGTTTGTAGAAGCTTTCCGTACTCTGTTGTGACTTCTCCGTGCGTTGCTCTTCTGAATAGAGGCTGGGGATTCTGTGGGGGAGATGATTCCCTGACTTCTGCATTCTGCTGAGGAAGAATGGTTGGTACTACAGCTGGGGAATGCTGTTGATAACTCAGCTGGGGAGAACAATGAGAGGCAACTCGGCTGGGGAGAAAGCCTCCTGAGTGTTAAGCCTGTTTGTTGATTTGGCAACTTTGCTGGGGAGGCGGGCACTCTCCGGTGCCACATGGAAGATAGACCGAGTTGATAATGATTCGCCCACTTGCTGAGACGTAACCTGCATGCCCCAGGTTGCGTTCTGGATACCTGCAATCCTGCAACGATAAGGAAACGTACAAAAGGTCCCGAGGTATCCCTCACTGGATTCCGTCATAGGAGTTAAGTACTTTCGAGAATAATCACATTCCCTGTAAGCATGTGTTTTTTATTTTTAGAGAAAGGCATCTGTACTTATGCAATTGTGTTTTTAGAGATATCAGACAACTCTTTGCAAAACATAAATGTAAAAACGAAACATGACCGAAAATCTGATTTTATTAATTCATGTGCCCTGAATTGGCAATATACAGTCAAAGAAACATATCTCCTAAAATGAGGAGATTGTTACAAATGGAGAAATAAAGTGCTGGCGATGCTGACGACGCTTTCAAGGAGCTTCCTCTTCTGCTATGACTCGTATGACAATGACGTTCTTCTCGTCTTGCTTTCTGGAGAGAGTTGATTCTGATTGAAGCTTGATCCTTTGGAAGCTTACCAAGTTGTAGGTGATACAGACGAATTCAGAATGCAGTTGTTCGCTTATTCCCTTATTTTGCATGGATCGCCCTTTCGGGTTTTCAATCCATCGGGATACCCATTTTTGCCTGAGCTGTCCAATGCGGCTTTTCAACTCAGCGGGTGTACATTTTTTATTCACTTTCCCTTACTTTTGCCCGAGTCTTTTATTCTGTTTTTGACTCGCCGGGATGCCCTATTTTTGCCTGGACTTTCATTCTGTTTTTATGTCCAGCGGGTCATTTTATGCGAAGTATTTTTTAACTGCATCTGAATTCACAGGGGATGGGAAATCTTCACCATCCATGGTGCTGAGCATCAGTGCTCCACCAGAGAAAACTTTCTTTACAACGAATGGTCCTTCATAATTTGGAGTCCATTTGCCCCTGTGGTCTGTATGAGGAGGGAGGATTCTTTTCAAAACAAGATCCCCTACTTGGTACTCTCGGTGCCTGACTTTCTGATCGAAGGCCCTCTTCATTCTCTTCTTATATAACTGCCCATGGAAGATTGCAACCAATCTTTTCTCTTCGATCAGACTCAGTTGCTCGAATCGGGACCGAACCCATTCTGCCTCACTTAGTTTAACATCCATTAATACCCGTAACGAGGGTAGTTCAACTTCAACAGGTAGGACTGCTTCCATACCATATACAAGTTGATACGGTGTTGCCCCAGTGGACGTTCTGATTGATGTGCGGTACCCATGCAAGGCAAACGGTAGCATTTCATGCCAGTCTTTGTAGGTGACTACCATCTTCTGCACAATCTTCTTAATATTTTTATTTGCCACCTCGACAGCGCCGTTCATCTTCGGCCTGTAAGGAGAAGAATTGTGATGTTGGATCTTGAAGTCCCGGCACAGTTCTGCCATCATTTTGTTGTTTAAATTGGAACCATTATCAGTAATGATTCGCTCGGGCACTCCGTACCGACAGATGATATCTCTTTTCAGAAATCTGGCTACCACTTGCCTTGTGACATTTGCATATGAGGCTGCTTCAACCCACTTGGTGAAATAGTCAATGGAAACCAGGATGAATCTGTGGCCGTTTGAAGCAGTCGGCTCAATCTTGCCGATCATATCAATGCCCCACATGGCAAAGGGCCATGGTGAAGACATGATGTTCAAAGGATTGGGAGGCACATGCACCTTATCTGCGTAGATCTGGCATTTGTGGCATTTGTGGCATTTTCTGGCGTAAGCCCAACAGTCTGCATCCATTGTGATCCAATAATAGCCTGATCTTAGCAATTTCTTAGCCATTGCATGTCCTCCAGCATGGGTACCAAAGGAGCCTTCGTGCACTTCATGCATCAATAAATCTGCTTCCGTCTTGTCAACACATCTGAGGAGTACCATGTCAAAGTTCCTCTTGTATAAAGACCCATCAGTGTTCAGAAAGAAACTACCAGCAAGCCTTCTTAAAGTCTTCTTATCATTGGAAGATGCCCCAGGTGGGTATGTCTGATCCTCCAAGAAGCATTTAATGTCGTGGAACCAAGGCTTATCATCTTTGACCATGTCTGCTGCAAATACATATGCTGGTCTATCCAGTCTAGACACTGAAATCTGGGGTACAAAGTTAGCCGTTTGAACTTTGATCATGGATGAAATGGTAGCAAGAGCGTCTGCAAACTGATTCTCGTCCCGAGGGATATACTCAAGCTTGACTGTTGTGAAGAAAGTCAATAACCTTCTTGTATGATCCCTGTAAGGTATCAGATGATCCTGGTGGGTGTACCATTTCCCGTTGGTCTGATTGACTACCAAAGCTGAATCTCCGAATACGGTCAACGTCTTGATCCTGAGGTCAATGGCTTCCTCAAGACCCATAATGCAAGCTTCGTATTCAGCTTCGTTGTTAGTGCAGTTGAAAGTGAGTTTTGCCGAGAAAGGCATGTGAACTCCTTTTGGTGTAATGAGCACTGCACCAACACCACGACCATTCATGTTAACAGCCCCATCAAACATCATAGTCCATTCTTCCTCCGGGTCAGGCCCTTCGGTGTGAATAGGCTCTTCGTGATCTTTCGCTTTAATGAACATGATGTCTTCATCAGGGAAGTCAAACCTCATTGGCTGGTAATCATCAATGGGTTGCTCAGCAAGATATTCAGATAGTACACTGCCCTTGATGGCTTTCTGAGATGTATACTGTATGTCGTATTCTGTGAGAATCATCTGCCATCTTGCAACCCGACCGGTAAGAGCTGGCTTCTCGAAAATGTACTTAACTGGATCCATTTTTGAGATTAATAAGGTAGTGTGGGTCAGCATATACTGTCTCAGTCGGCGAGCAGCCCACGCTAAAGCACAGCAAGTTTTCTCGAGCAGTGAATAACGTTGTTCACAGTCGGTAAACTTTTTGCTTAGGTAGTATATTGCATACTCTTTTCGACCAGACTCGTCATGCTGACCTAGCACGCACCCCATTGACTCTTCTAGCACTGTCAAGTACATAATCAGAGGTCTTCCTTCAACTGGCGGCATGAGGATTGGAGGTTCTTACAGATACTCCTTGATCTTGTCAAAAGCCTTCTGGCAATCTTCGTTCCACCTGACCGTTTGTTCTTTTCTTAACAGCTTGAACAAAGGTTCACAGGTCGATGTGAGGTGAGATATGAACCGTGAGATGTAGTTCAATCGACCTAAGAACCCTCGAACTTCTTTTTCTGTCTTCGGTGCAGGCATTTCTTGTATAGCCTTGACTTTATCAGGGTCAACCTCAATCCCTTTCTCGCTTACAATAAAGCCCAGCAGCTTACCGGATCGCACCCCGAATGTGCATTTGTTGGGGTTCAACTTTAGTTGGTATTTCCTCAGACGCTTGAACAACTTCAGCAGATTCACCAGGTGGTCTTCCTCTGTAAGGGACTTGGCGATCATATCATCCACATAACATTCTATTTCCTTATGGATCATATCGTGGAATAATGTCACCATAGCCCGTTGATATGTGGCACCAGCATTCTTCAGTCCGAATGGCATCACTTTGTAACAGAACGTGCCCCAAGGTGTAATGAATGTTGTCTTCTCCATGTCTTCAGGTGCCATCTAGATCTGGTTGTATCCTGAAAATCCGTCCATGAAGGAGAATACCGAGAACTGAGCCGTGTTATCCACCAATACGTCAATGTGAGGTAATGGGAAGTCATCCTTCGGGCTGGCTCTGTTCAGATCCCGGTAGTCAACACACATTCTTACTTTGCCGTCTTTCTTAGGCACAGGTACTATGTTAGCAACCCACGGCGGATAGCTAGTCACAGCAAGGAACCCGGCATCCCATTGCTTTTGTACCTCTTCCTTAATTTTCATAGCCATGTCTGGGCGAGTTCGGCGCAACTTCTGTTTGACCGGTGGGCATTCTTCCCTCAAAGGCAGCTTGTGCATAACAATGTCGGTATCCAACCCTGGCATATCTTGATACGACCAAGCAAACACATCAACATACTCTTGAAGCAGATCTATCAGTTGTCTCTTCACTGGGTCTTGCAGGCAGGCCCCGATTTTAACCTCTTTCACGTCTTCGTCAGTACCAAGATTAATCACTTCAATCTCCTCCTGGTGAGGAGTAATAACCTTTTCCTCTTGTCTTAACAATCTGGCTAGCTCTTCAGGAAGCTCACATTCTTCATCAACCCCTTCATCAGCTTGATTGATCGGATTGTCAAAGTCATACGATGTCATAGCCGTGCTGTTGTCGGTGCTGTCTGGAGGGCACTCTCTGCAAGGGTTAAGTTTGTTCATTTTAGTGATTGATTTTAATCTTGCTTTAGAAAAAAGTGAAATGAAGTTATCATTTTGAAAACACCGCCATTTATTTTTGTACAAAAAGAAAAAAGGAAAAACAGTGAGCAGAAAAGAAAAAGACTTGTTTGCAAAAAGATGTCTGATATTTCATTAATTTAATCTTGTTTGCACAAAAGTACAGATGGCCCTGGTTACAAAATGAGTCTTGTCATCTTGGGCAAGATGCAAGACTTTGATGCATGCTATAAAATACAGGAAATAATAATTACTCTGCATGAGTAACTCTTATAATTTCCTGGGAAGACCAGTTCGAGACACTGCTCCCCGGGATCTTTGGACGAATCCAATTCTCCAGATTGCGCTCCTCTTCCAGCTCGTCTTCCAGACAGTTGATAGCATCAGGGGTAAGCATCCCCCCACTGACAAAACCAGGCTCTGCAGCAGCCTTTGCTTGATGTTGAGTTGGTCTGTAACCCAACCCAAATTTGTCCTTCTTCTCCTCCACAGCTAAGACCTTGCCCCAGCCTAGGGCAGTTCCTTCTTCAACAACCTTCCGGGCTTGCTGATAAGACGACATTGGAGTACCAGATACAGAAGATGCTTCATTGACGTTCAGGGCTTCAAAACCTTGGCTCATTGTTTCATGGATCTCTCCATCCATCTCAATGTACTTGTAGGTAGCCAGATGGCTAACGAAAATATCCTCTTCCCCACAGATTGTGACAACTTGACATTCCCACTCAAATTTTAACTTTTGGTGAAGGGTAGACGTTATTGCGCCGGCGGCGTGAATCCAGGGTCTACCCAACAAACAGCTGTAGGCGGGCTGAATGTCCATCACATAAAAGATAGTTTTAAAAGTCTGTGGGCCAATTGTCACAGGCAGCTCAATCTCTCCCAGAACCGATCTCTTCGAACCATCAAAGGCTCTTACCACCAGGTTGCTGGGTCTCAATGCCAATCCGTCATATTCTAACTTCACCAGAGCCTTCTTCGGTAAGACATTCAGGGAAGAACCTGTGTCCACCAGCACATGAGAAAGGACAGCTCCTTTGCATTCCATGGTTATGTGCAAGGCTTTGTTGTGATTGCGGCCATCCACTGTCAGGTCAGAATTGGTAAACCCTAGCCCATTGCTAGCAGTAACATTTCCAACCACGGTTTCCAATTGGTTGACAGTAATCTCCTCAGGCACGTAAGCTGCGTGCAAGACTTTAAGTAGTGCATTCCGATGGGCTTCGGAGCACATAAGCAGTGAGAGGATGGAGATTTTGGATGGCGTCTGGTGAAGCTGATCCACAATTTTATAATCACTCTTTTTGATGATTCGCATAAACTCATCAACTTCCTGATCAAATGGAGTTTTCAGGGCTTCTTTGGCAGCTGGATCTTCCTGCACCGGGCCTTTTCCTTGTGCCTTGGCAGCAGCTTCTGCTTCGGCAGTAGGTCTTTGAACTTGTGAAGCAAAGAGACGTCCGCTTCGAGTGAAGCCTCCGCCTCCCCCCACATTATCTACTTGTGGTGCAGGTGCTGATGTTTCAAGAGTGATTCTTTTCCCTTCACAGTACACGTCAGAGCCATAGTGCCAAGGGATGGCCCTATTGCTTTCATATGGTATTGGTCCAGGCACCGTGACAGTGACTGGACTGATTGCTGCTGCTGAAGGGACTGTAATTGTTTGTGGATCATAAAAGATTGTAACTGGTGCTCTGGCGGGAGCAGCACCTTCTGAATGGTAGGCGGAGTTATTTTCAGGATCGTAGAATATGGTAACAGTGGAGACATCTGCATGATTGATTGCTGGTGCTGTAGGAGGTTCTGTTGGAAGGACTGTTGTCATTGCTGATGGAGATTCGAAATGGAATGAAGCTGAAGTTGTAGCAGGAGGAACTGTTGAAGTCTGAGCATTTGGAAGGACAGGTGAAGTACTTGTTGATGGTGCTGATGAATTGTTGGGAATAATAGTTGCTGCAGTTGTAGGAGGGTCTGAAACCATTGCTGATGAAGTTGCCGGATTTGTTGGGAATGATGTAGTGATCTGTAGCAGGCCACTCTGAATAAGGCTGTCAATGCCATTCCTCAAGTCTTCACACCCGTTCCATGAAATATTGCAGTAGGGACACCCTAGTTCACACCCCGGAAATATTTGGTTTTCACGGAGTTGAGCTTTGATCTCCACCAATGGCGTCCTGATCTGATCCACGCTAGTTATCAAATAAGACGGTTGGTCTTCTTCAATAGCATTAATTCGGGGACCACCATGGTTTGGCATTGGGTTTTTATTGACATTGGGCGGAGGTGCAAAATTCAGAGCCTTGGAGTCTACCAAGTCTTGTACCTTCATATGCAGAGCCCTGCATTTTTCTGTACTGTGACCAGGTGCGTTTGAATGAAAAGCACACCTAGCATTGGAGTCATAGTTCCTTGGTAGACTGTTGGGATCCGGAGGTGCCAACGTTCTTAGCTCAACTAAGTTGAGTTTCAGAAGTTGTGGCAGCAAGGCAGCATACGACATTGGGATTGGGTCGATCACTCTGTTAGCTTGGGATGGCCTCTGCTGGAATGGCCTCTGTTGATTGTTGTTGTTGGAGTTGTTGTTGTTGTAGTTCCTTGGAGGATACTGATTCTGCTGATACTGAGGTTGTTGTTGGAAGTTTTGTTGCGGAGGTTGATAGACTGGCTGAGGATGAGCTGGAGCAGGGATAGTGACTGCTGCTATTGTCCTTTGAACATATTGGGGCCTACCCCTGTTGGTGTGGATGGCATTAGTCTCGCCAGTTCTTCTCGGGCCTGCAAAAGGCTTTCTTGTACCACTGGACGAACTGGCACCATTATCGGAAATTTTGCCCATTTTCAACAGGCTTTCAATTCTCTCCCCAGCTATGACAACATCTGCGGAGCTGGTGGAAGAGAAAGCAGCTAACCTGTCAATATACGTTCCCTGGAGAGTGTTCATAAACATGTCTGCCATTTCTCTCTCAGACATTGGTGGTTGAACGGCAGCAGCCAATTGCCTCCATCTCTGGGCATATTCCCGGAAACTTTCCCTTGACGACTGTGACATTCCCATTAGGAGAGTCCTGTTGGGTGCCATGTCTAGATTATACTGATACTGTCGGATGAAGGCCTCTGCCAGATACTTCCAGCATCTTACAGTTGCCCTTGTCAAATGGGAATACCATTCCCTCGAAGCTCCGGTCAAGCTATCTTCGAAGTAGAACATCCAAAGTTTCTCATCCATTGTATAGGCCTTCAGCCTTCCCAGAAATGACTGCAAATGAGTCCGGGGGCATGAAGTCCCATTATACTTTTCGAAACAAGGAGGTTTGAACTTATGGGGGATCCTGACCCCTTCTACCAAACCCATGTCCATGACGTCGAAGCCCAGAGAGTTTTGAGATTCTAAGGACCTCAACTTCTCAGCTATTTCTTCCAATCGTCTATCATAAGTTTCCTCTCCGGCACCCATTACTGTATACTGGTCCTCTTGAGGATCTTCTTGAAGTACTCTGGCTGCTGTGGCTGTCCCTTGAATGTTGACTGGGATGTTGGCCTCTGGATGGAGATGGGGTCCAAAAACTGGGGGATTGACATGAGGTTGGACCCTCTCGTTGTTACTTGTGCCAGCAGTCCCCACATGGGGCTCTTCTTGATTCCTCCCTTCTACCAAAGTTCTGAGCCTCTCCTGGCTTTGAGCTAAGTTGTTCATCACTTCCATGAACTGTGTTATCTGAGTTCTCATCTCCAGCCTTTCGTTGGCCATCTGGTTTCTGACCTCCGTAAGGTCCTGCTGCATCTGATCCATCTGAATTCCCGGAAGGTTGTTTCTAGTTGGGTACCTGTGAGGCCTGTTGAGAGGAAATACCCGGCGGCGAGCAATAATTCCTGAGATTACAACGGAGGTTAGCAACAACAAAACAAAAACCTACAAAACAAACAAAAGGGTTAGCATGCAATGCAGTTATGCTTATTTGCTATCAAGGTATCCGGTTTGGCTTTCAGTTTTGACCCTTCCATACCCTTGAAGATGATGCTGTTGAAGGTGCTTTTGAAGTAACCCAGATGGAAACTAACACAAATATATATTACACAACGTGAAATAATACAATTTGTTCTTTTTACAACACAAGCCCTCAAAGGGGTCGAAATACATCACAACAAGCAAAAGTACATGAAAAGGAATAACAACAAGCAAATGATCAAACCCCAAGGCCAAACTCATCCTCACGAACTTCCTCAAGAAGTGCTTCGGTCACAGGATCAGCCGGACGCTCCGTGAGACCTCTGATGAGAAGGTTTCTTGTTGCAACAGCTGCAGTCAACTTCCTGTTCTGACTTTGGTCCTTAGACCTCTTCACTCCAGCTCTGATTTCTAGCTCTGATATTTCCTTCTGGGCTGCTGCCAGGGCTTTTCCCATCTGTTCCATCTTGTCTTGAACTCTCTTGTCTTCTAGAGTACGGGCCTCAGTGATCCGGACCCACCTGGCCTGACTCTCTTTCAGGTACAAGTCTGTTCTTGCTCTCTGAAACTGGGCTTCTTTACAAGCATTCTTTAGAATCTGCTCACCAGCTTTGGACTTGTTGATATAATCTCCAGACTTCTCAATTTTAGTCAAGTGTTCCACTCTTAACTTCTCCAGTCTCTCAATCTCCCTTACACCTTCACTCCTCTCCCGGAGGGTCTTCTGCAAAGCCTGGGTTAACTTCTCATTTCTTTCCTTCAAACTCTCAAACTCTTCCAAACTGATAGTGGCAGGGGGTGGTGCTGAAGATGACTCAGGCATGTCTTCTATGGTAAAGGGCATTCCAGAGAATTGGGCCCTGGCATGGGACCACTCATAATATTGGGCTGATGCCACATTATTGCACTTCCCCAGAATGGTGATTCCCTTGGTTTGAACATGATCCCAGGCCCAGGCAGCCTGCCTAACAGTTGCCAGACTAACCTTGTTCTCACAGTAGAGGGTCTCAACCAAGTCCTGTACCCTAGGAGTATGAACCAGTGCATAGCCTAATTGCCTCCTGAACAGCAGAGGGTTATAATTGATACTTCCCTTAACCCCTATCAAGGGCACATTGGGAAAGTGTCCACAGCTTGTGATTATATCTCTGCCCTTGGTGCTTTGAGTACACCATCTGATGTCTGCTGAAGTGAGAGTAGTGAGCCTCTTAGCCCAGTTGCTTTGCTGATGAGGATTTAGAAATGCATCTGTCCTGGGTAGATGCCTGAGAAGCCAAGCATGAAATAATGGAGCACAACACCTTACTAGCCTCCCCCTCTGCTTCTCATTCTTCTGATGCACTGAGTAATAGAGATCACCCAGCAAAGTTGGCACTGGGTTCTTCAAGATGAACAAATGGATTGCATTCTTGCTAATGAATCGAGGCTCATCTGCAAACAACACAATTCCATATACACTTAAGGCCAACAGAGCACAAACAGCTTTCCACTCCCCCAGGGAGGCTTTCAGACTAGCTTGAGAAATCAGGAAGTCCAGATGAAATCCAGGGATCCCAGCTTTAGAGGCCATATGTTGCTCAATCAAAACAGGCTCCAGGTGCAAAGCTTTTGCTATCTCTCCATTGCTGGGAAAGACCATTTCAGGGTTGAAAGGGATTTCTCTTTTGATAGGCAGACCAGTCAATGATGAGTATTCTTCCAGAAGAGGACCCAACTGAAAGTCTTGAAAGGTGAAACATCTCAATGGAGGATCATAAAACTGAATGCATGTGTGGATGAGGCTCCTCTGAGATGGGTCCAAATCCATGACCAAGTCAAGTATATCCCCATAATGCTCCCTGAAATAAGGTATGTGATCTGGAGTGATCAGGGTTTGGATCCTCCTGATGTCTGATAAGTCTGGTTGGAAGAAATGATAAGTGATGTTGCTTTTCTTTGGAGCCATGATGCTGAGACTGAGTAGAATAGGTGTTGATGAAGAGGTTGAGAAGTGGGCCACTGGCTGGCTAGTGCAAGTAACTGAAGTATGGCTGACAAGCTGAAGCAAGTGCTGGTGGAGACAGGTCAAAACTGCAGATGGGGTCAAAACAAAAAACCAGATGAAAAATGGATACCCTGAAACACGAATAAGCACATGTTAATATGATGCAATGAGTATGTATGCAAATGATATGCAAGGGTTTGTGACTGAGCTGGATCTGATTAACTGCCTTGGTATAGATCCATGTGTGTTCAAGAATTCCAGATGGAGGTCTATAAATCCAGTAACCAGGGTGGGGGACTCAAATAAAGAGCCACAAGTCCAGGGTTTTAGAATCACAAGAACTGTCCAACATGGAGTATTCTTAACAAAGTCAAAGTAACAGGGTATTCTGAGGTCAAGGTACCTGCAAACCTGTAAACAGCCCAACCTCCTCACAGGTGGTGATCTAGAACAAGGATCCTCAGACTTGGATCAGTTATGAGAAGTGTAAACACTTCTAACCCGGAGGTACAGTGTTTACAATAACCATAACAATTCCTCCTCTAATTCACCTCAGTTTCTGAAGGTCAGTACTAAAAGGTCATCCAGACTTGGCAGGCTTCCCAGATAGCCCTAGCATTGCAGGAAATCTGCAACACAGAGTTCTCAAGAAGAAACCCATATCTGAACCGTGTTTCATATTCCCGCACCAGACCGAAATGGAATGGGAAAAATATGATTCACTCTAGCCTAGGTGTCACTCAGGTCCCAGGTATAGGACCTTAACTCTCAATGAATCACCCACCCACCAAAGCAAACAACAGATCCAGCCAGCAACATGACAGTATGATATAAATAAGTGCAATAAAGAAAGCAGTGAAGTAACTGTACATAAAGCAATAAACAAAAATAAATACAAGCACAAACAAGCACATAACACCCCCAATAAACACAAATCAAAAAAGCGCTAGGAGGAACCCACAAAAAGAACCAGAAGCCCTGGTTGCAGAGTCCCCAGCAGAGTCGCCAAGCTGTCGCTCCCGAAGATTTGCATCCCGGTACAAGCGCGAACGGTCGGCGAGAGGGAACAGTGAGAACACACAGCCGTGAACTCACTGGAGAATGAATAGAGTCGCCAGCTAGGCATTTTTATCCCGGAGGAAAGGCAGTGCTGCATAAGCCTAGAAAGATACGGATAAGACGGTTTGCGAACCAGAGAGACTGAGAAAGGGGGTTGGTTACAACCTGGGAAGGTATTAGCACCCAGATTGTCCGTCGTACTCGACGGGATCCACGCTTAAAATATTTGTGTTTTAAAGGGGTAGTGTCAGTGCAATCTGTGTATAAGATAGCTGGAAAAGATGTACAGGTGTCAGTGTAAAGAAATGTGATGTGTAATATACAGTGTCAGTGTAGGAACAAAGATGAGATGCTCATGATAATGAGGCTAAAGAATGAAGCTGGAAAGAGGGGGAATGTACAGAGACTTTTGTTCGATAACTGTTAAGTTATGCCTACGTATCCTCTCGTGCAATGAGGAAGTCAGAACACCGTAGTTCGACCCAAAGAGACTGAAAGATGAATTGACTTGTGAACTGCTTGCTTGTCTATGCTCAAGTGTATGACCTGTCTGGCTCAGGTGCTAACTGTCTTGCATTAGACGGAAGAAGCGAGTTCTCGATTGTGAGTGAATGAGGTGAGAAAAGAATCCCGGAGGAGACGATCATTATTTGTTTTTGAGTTTTCAGTCTTTTATTGCTTTTGGAAGTTTGTCATAAGTTAATGAGCTTAAGCCTAAACCAATGGGTTAGTAAACTCATCACATCTTCCCTCTGATTAGGGGTAATGAGAATACCTCAAGTGTGAAGTCAGATTCTCACACTTAATCACCTTTGGTGTAGGGTTAAGATCATTAACCTACTTGTGATTATTTAGATGTTTTTGGTGTTTTTGTTTAGTGTTGAGTAATGAGGTTAAGCCATAATCATGGATTAAACAGACCCATTACACCATCCTAAAAGAAGGATGATAGATGAGAATGTTTAAACTGAGGAAAGCTCCTCAACTTAATCCATGATTAGGGATTAAACCCATGACAAAACAAGCCTTTGATTAAGTGGATTTTAGATTAATGGTATGATGATGAAGTGATTTTTATTGTTTGTAAGACAACTTGAGGGGGACTTGTCCATTAACACTAGGGTTAGTCCTTCTTAACCACTTAAGGAAGAATTAGAACCCTAATGCAAGGCCCAAGTTACAAGTGTGATGTCTTGATGATTATTATGTGAATTGATTAAGAGATTTAAACACATTAAGGGTTCAAGACTTAGGATTAAAGTTATACACTCCATCCTAAGAGAAGGATGCAGGCATAAGCTTAATCACAAAGTCCTAAAGCCTTTAGGGTTTAGTCCCTGATTATGAGATGAGAAGAGAAGACTCAAAAGATACACAAAGGTGAAAACTAAGTGGGGAGACTAATCAAAACCCTAATTCATTGTCATGCTTGGATGATCCTAAGGTTTGTGAGGTTTACAAGGACAATCTTCAGAAGAACCACCAGGAAGCAGATGAACAGGATCAAGAGAAGCCAAGTGACTTGCTTCATTCAAGAAGTCAAGTCACTTGAAGAAAGAAAGTGGGAGGAAGAGGAATGAGCAAGCTCAATCTCAAACACATATAGGAATGCAGTAATGGATGCAAGAGAGATGAAAAGAAAAGTTATGAGAAGTGAAGGCAAATTCACTTCCCAAATTTACTTACCACCTGAAATGTTAGGAAAGAGATGCAATGCAATGCAAAATGGGATGAGATGACATGATGATAAACAAAACCAGAAGCATGTTGATGATGAAAATGATGCTATGAGGTGCTGCAAACATGAGACAAAGCATGGAGATGTTCATACAAGATCATGAATGCAAATGATGCAAGCTAAGGAGCATGAACAAGCATGGAAAGTTATGAAGCATATAAGACAAATGACATGGCAAATATGAGATGCAATGATCAAAGATGCTTTCTACATGTCCTAAGATGTCAAATGAATCACAAGAATGCACAAAATGCAAAGACAAGTCATGTTATGCAAAGAAATGCAAGAAGGATGCAAATGGAAGCCCAAATTAGGGTTCATGGATCAAACATCAAACAAAAATCCAAAACAGAAACAAAACCCTAAGATAAAAATGGAAAATGGCACCCAAAGAAACCCTAAACCTATAATAAACCACTGCCCAAAGGGGAGCTCTCAACTCTCAACCAAACTCAAGATATGAATTTTGCAAGTTATTAGGGTTTTTTAGGGTGCTTAACAAAAGAAATGCCAAACAAATAGAAAATGCAAGATCAAATCATGGCCATTTTACCCTAGAAACTACATGCCAAACACAAAACAATGCAAGAAGAATCAATGTCTCAACCTTCTCCAATAGGCAGAAATGAATTTTTGAATTTGTGATCAAAATAATGCACAAAAATATGATTTAATTCAATGAAAAATTCTTAAAATGCATCAAGATCAAAAAAGAAATTTGGTTTGAAGGTTGGAAAATGTTTCTAAATGTCTTAGAACACTTCATGAATTTTTTGGTGATTTTTAAATATCTAAAAGTATTTTTAATTAATTAATTCCCATTAATCAATTAAAAATAATCTTTTAAATATTTAAAAATACTTTTTTTAATGATAAAAAATAAGATAAAAATATTTTTGGGTCTTAAAAATTAATAAAACTTTAAAGAAAAAGTTTCATAATTTTTAAGACATTTTTTGCTATTTTTAAATAATTGTGCAAATTAAATGAAAGAAAATGAAATAAAAATTAAATAAAATGAGAGTATGCAGCATGGAAGGCCAGGATGAGCTCTGAGTTTGAAGGGGTTGACCGCGCGCGTTTTTGAATGGCCAAGATTGCTTCTGATCAAATTAACTTAAATATGGATTAATTAAATAAAACACGTGGATTAGGGCATAATGAGCACATCTGGGCCGTCCACACGCGCGGGAGGTCAACACTTTCAACGCAGCCAAAGGTCCACATTCAAACTGGAATTAATTACGTGATTAGGGCTTAAACACTCTCAGGTGGCCGGAGAAGACCTCCGGTCGTCTTCTCCGGCCAGCAACTCACCTGAAAAATCCCCAAACCCCTCAAATCGTAACAAAAATGAAAACTAAGAAAAGGGAAATGATCTCCAACCTCTCACGAATCAAACCCCTCTCTCAAAACAAATTTATTTTTCCTAAACAAGCTGAATCGAAGAAAATGAGTTCTAGGGCACGCAGGTTTCAGATACAAATTAAATGCTCAAAACAAAGCCATTTTCAAAACCAATGATACCAGGATGATTAGTGAATCACATAGAACAAGTTTGTAACAAGAAAAATGATTTCTGGAAAAATAATTTTCAAGCTACCTGAGATTTGAAGCTTTCAGTTTGAAGACTTTCTGGCCACTTCTCCTTGTGCAATCCACTCCACTTGGTCCACAGAAGATGCTTGAATGCTCAAAAGGAGTTTAAGTTGGCTGGATAATGAGATTCGAAAGCTCCTGCTCAAGCTTGCTCAGAAATGGCAATGGTGTTTCTGGAGGTTTCAGGCCATTGTGAATGATGGTTTGTGATCCTGAGGATGAATGGAGAAGGTATGGAGTGTTTGTTTGTGTGTTTGTGAGCTATGATGAGAGTTTCGAATGAAACTGCAAAATGAAGTGAGAAATGGCAGTGGGATGTTCTGGCTGTTTCAGGCTTGGTTCTTGGTTGCTGGGTGGTCTATGGAGCAAGGTGAGATGATTGGTGAAGCTGGTTTTTGTGTTTGTATGCTGTGGAGAGAAATTCGAAGGCTTATGCAGTTTGGTGTGTTTTTGTGAATGTTGTGAATGAGAGAGCTTCAGCCTTGCTTGAAGTGTGTTATGGCCAGCATTTGATCCACATAAACAAAGCCTATTGGTCAGTTGATGTGACTTGGCCTGCTGTGATAGGTGTGGCTACTTTTGCCAAAATGTCAACTTCTTGTAAGAGAGGCATGGGTCATGTTTCAGCCAAGTACAAGAGGTGTGGGCTGCGCAGCAAGGTGAGGGAGAAAGGCTAGGAGTGGTCAGCAGGCTAGGCAGCAAGTGGATGGAAGTGATCATGAGTTTTTGCAACTTGGCTTCCTTTGTTCACATGTGAAAAATATTGCTCCAAAGGCCATACAAACATGTGATTCCTTTGGTTCAAATCTGATTTTGGGACTTAGAGAATGCTTATGTGTTGGTTTGATACCAATTAGAAGTTGCAATTTGACTTAGCACATGATTTTGCAATTTTCACACTTGGTGCATATCTTGAAAATAAGTGATTTTTGCCAACTTTGCATTGCCATAACTTTTGATCCAAGAAGAGTTTGATCATGTTCTTGTACTTTTTGAAAAGGGAAAGATGAGATCTACAACTTTCATGACCAAAGTTTTTCCATTTGAAGCATTTTTGAATCATGAATCATGGCTTGAAAAATGACCTAAAATGATGCATTCTTGAAAAGTCAACTATGCCCAAAAAGTCAACATTTGCAAAAACCCTAAATTCTTGATTTTTATGAACTTCCACCTTCTTCCATGATCAAATAAAGATCATATACACTCAAAATGATGAAGATCACCCATTGGTTGGGTCATTGGGGGCCTCAGATGCCCTGATTTTGCACTGACTTGTTCAGAAAGTCAACTCTTGATCAGATGACTTCCCCATGGAATTTCTTCATGAAAATTGATATGCATACTCCCTATACCATATAGAGATCAATGGAAACAAGAATGACCAAAAAATTTGGAGTTATGGCCTCTGAAACCAAAACCCTAATTTTCAGTCCACTGTGCAGTTCAAACTAGCCCTGCATCCACTCAAACCCTAGCTCTTGTGATTCCTCTGCAATTTTGACTTTGAGGAGATGAAATATGATATAAGAACACACATGGACCCCTTTAAGTTGATTGGTGGCCTTTGGAGTGGCCCAAGAAGCTTTGGGATTGCTCAGATCACAAACCCTAGGTGCAGATGACTTAGAAACTATCCAGTGAATCAAAAAATGAGATATGAGATGATATGTTTGTGTTTATGCATATGAGGATGATCACAAGCCATGGTGTGAATGGGTGAGGGCAAATTTGGGGTGTTTACATATTGTAAACACTGTACCTCCGGGTTAGAAGTGTTTACACTTCTCATAACTGATCCAAGTCTGAGGATCCTTGTTTTAGAACACTACCTGTGAGGGGGTTGGGCTGTTTACAGGTTTGCAGGAACCCTTGACCTCAACATACCCTCATTACCAGTACAATTGTTTGATCCGGTCACGATGATCCTGAAGTTATTGACCTCTGGTTTTCAGTTACTATTTTGGGTTACTATACAGAGATCTTGTGGTTACAAACACTCGATTCTTGGTCCGGCATTCCAGATTCCAGGCAGTTTCCAGCTGTGATCCCATGTCTTTGCATCTTTTGCATCATCATATTGCATTTTGCATTTGCATCAGCATTGTATTTCCTTCTTCCAGAGAGCTCATCCTTCCTCTTTTGTCCATGGCCAGCCAACTGATTTCCCGGTACTCAGTTTGAACAAGTGGTCACAGTTAGAAGACAACAGAGTGTGTGAAGCTAGACTGAACAGTGTCAAGAGTTAAGAAGGGTCAGTTTGAAAGCCGTTAGTAGCTATGTCAGAGAACAACCGTCAGAATGTTGAGTTTCCACCTGGTTTCACTTCAATGACCAATCCTCTGTATGGTCTTTCTCCTGATGAAGATCTTCCACAAGTGAACAATCTTGCTCAAGCTCAGCCTGCACAGACCCCGATCGTGAATCAGAATGTACCTGAACCATCTGCTGTCCGAGGTGGACCTTCATCTTCTTCTGATTCTACAGATTATCAGAGTTTTGCCTTCCCTATGCCAGGCTTCCAAGGGGCAATCCCTCTTGTGAAAACCAAGGATCCACAAGTTATTGATCCTGCTGAAAGATTTCGTGTGTTGGACGAGCGACTCAAAGCCTTAGCGGATCCTGATGCCTTCGGTTTTGATGCTCTAACCCTGTGTTTGGTGCCTGGTCTTGTCATTCCTCCAGATTTCAAAACTCCGAAGTTTGAGAAATACACTGGTGTCAGTTGCCCGAAGCGTCATTTGGTGATGTTCTGTAGAAAAATGACTTCTCATGCCTGCAATGATAAGTTGATGATTCACTGTTTTCAGGACAGTTTAAGTGGGGCATCTTTAAGTTGGTACATGGATTTGGAAAGCAGTCATATCCGATCTTGGAATGATTTATCCAGAGCTTTCGTAAAGCAATACCAGTACAATATGGACGTGGCGCCCAATCGCACGCACTTGCAGAGCCTATCCCAGAGGAGTGGTGAATCTTTCAGAGAATATGCACAGCGGTGAAGAGAATTGGCAGCCCAAGTGCAACCACCACTTTCAGATAGAGAATTAATTGACCTGTTCGTGGGCACCTTGCAGGGTCCATACTTGGAAATAATGAGTAGCATTGGGATGACAAGCTTCTCTGATTTGATGATAGTTGGAGTACGCATTGAGAGCCTGCTCAAAAGTGGAAAGATCCAGGACTTCTCGAATATCCCAGCTAGTGAAGGTGAGTCTGTTGTTAGCTCCCAATAGGAAGAATGGAATGACGTCAGTGCAGTCATGGCAAATATCGAATATTCTAGAACAACATCTTCTAAGAGATCATCTTTTCCTGAATCTGATTACTCTTACGGGCATTCGGCAATGCTCAGAACACCGTGTCAGAAACCCTGGGCTCCCCCTCGTCCAAATCTGCAATCTCATGGTCGAAGACCTCAGAATCAACTTCAGAGCCAGCCTAGGCCTCGTAACAATCTGGAAAGAAGGATTGCTCCTCTTCATCCAGTCCCCATGGCATACAGTGAACTCTTGCCACATCTAGTTCAGAGCTCTTTGGTGGTTCCTAAGCCTCTCAAGCCGTTACCAGGGCCGTACCCTCCAGGGTACAATCCTCATGAGCAGTGCGGGTATCATGGTGGATCAATGGGGCATTCAACTGAAGATTGCAAAGCTTTTCAAGCCAAAGTACAACAGTTGATCGACAAGGGCTACATCTCCTTTCCAGAAGGAAGCTTGGTTGTGCACGTCAACCTCTCGCCTGATTGAGTTCAAAGACTTCAGAAGAAGCGTATCTTGATTTCAGTGGCTCAGACAACAGTATGTCATCAGAGTTGGTGATCGCTGTATCCTTTTATCATTTGCATTGTAGTTTCTTTCCTGTTAGCAGCTACTTGTCTTTTAAGCATTGTTATTTTAAATGGTAATGTTAATGTAGTGATCTTGCACTTTTGAATCAATTATGTCGCATTCGCTCATTTTTTCTTTCCTTGCATCAAAAATGAAAAAAAAAAAAAATTTGCATCCATATACCTCCCATTTATTTCACTGTTGTTTAGCAGGTTTGAGGGAGGATGATGACAACTGAATACCCATAATTGTTGAAGGTATGCTTTCAGAGTAGAACCTGCTGACGATGTACATGCATTGTTTCAATTCCCAAACACCGGAGATATAAGGGAGATAGACCCTCGTCAACCCCTTTGAGCCTTGAAGTAGGAGTTTCTTTTCTAAACAAAAAAAACCCTCACATTCAACCCGGGGCAGGGTAGTTATCAGTTAATTTGACCGAGCGTGCAAATTTCCAAAGGAATGTGCATCCGAGGATCCATTACCTTTATTCATTACACCTCAAGAGGTCAAGGAACGTGAAACCACAATGGTTATCCCTCACCAACAAAGGAATGAGGTAGTCAACCCTTTCAACAAGTCATGACAAGCCAGTGTCACACGATTTGTTCAACAAAAATCAAAGAAAAAAAAGAAATAAAGTCCGCTAAGTCAAAAAATGTGTGAAAACATATGGCTTAGGCAAAAGTTAGGGCATCCCGCTGGACTTCAAAATCGAAAAAATTCAAAAAGAATCAGTCCAGGCAAAAGTCAGGGAGTAAAAAAAAATCAAAAAAAGAAAAATCTTCCATTAGAACAAAATCGTGTGACTACAGACACAAAGTCATAAGGGGTGACTGTTACTCCAAGAGACCTCATTGGTGCGTAAACCGTCAACGTCATTGGCTCCTCAATCATTACAAAACCCTTGTGAGAAGTAAGTGCTTAAGTCGAATTAGCTGAACATAGGACTGGAGAGCATCAAGGAGAATGGGTGGGCACAAATAAACTTTGAGCCATAAATCCTTCTTTCTAAAACCGTGAACCAGACCGCGTTATAACCCTTGAAAGTCCTAATTGAATCAGGTTCAATTTTGAAAGCATACTACGACAAGGTTGCGTAAACTGACTCCTAAAGGTTTGCTAATTCAACACTACGTTTGGACTAATCGTCCATTCGTCACACACTGTCACAGCATCAAAATAAATAAATTTTCAAAAACTTGCATGTGTACTGCATTAAAATTACCATTTGTAAATGAACAGTTTTAATTGCAAGTCAGCCTGTGTCACCAGGGAAGTTCCTATAGAAAGCAATCACGAGGAAACTTGATTATTCAACAATGATGACCAGAATCGAGCGCATCGCGTAGGCCTATGAATCAGGGGCATGTTATCCAGTGGTTTTGTTGACCAAGGAATCTGTCAGGGTAAAGAGAGTTCCCAAGCATCAGTCGATCAAGGAACGTCATTCAAAGTCAGTTGATCAGAGCTGAATCTGCCAAACAGGGGCAGGCCACCCGAAATTTCTGTTGTCCAAGGATGAAATCTTCCAATGCTCAGTCAGAATGAGTCAAGTCGCTTTCACGCTCATACCAGGGCATGACACTTCCAGAGTTCACTAGATGCAATTCTCCTCGAGCATCCAAGTCTGCTATTCCAGAAATTGGATAATCAGTGACAGTCTGTTCAGAGACTCACCCAACTGGGGCAAACTTTAGCTTCACAGAGCCATTTATATCAGTGATCCTCGAGTTCATGACGGGTATCGGGAAATCGTATTACCCACCCTCGCCTTTGTCACTCTTCTCGTTAGAAGCCTTGTCACATAAGACTTTTCTTCCCATCCTTGGGAGTATTTCTAGCCTTTCATAATCATGGCATAAATCATTTGCATACTTTAGTCATGTCGCATCTCTAGAGCATACGCATCATAAGTGCATTGGGCATCCTACCCCCCAAACATCAGATCTCACATCCAGGGCCTCGTAACCCCAACTTATCAACCTTTCAAAGTCCAGTTCTCGTCTGGCAAGCCTTTTCAAAGTCCAGTTCTCGTCTGGCAAACCCTTTTAAAGTCTAGTCCTCGTCCGGCAGACAAACCCAAAGTCCAGTTCTCGTCTGGCAAATCAACTTCAAATACCAGTTCTCGTCTGGTAGGCGAATCTTTTAACCAGTTCCCGTCTGGTCACCTTTTTTTATTTAACCTGTTGAACGCCAGTTCTCGTCTAGTAGTCATTCTTTTTTAGAGTCAATTCTCGTTTGACAATGAACCTAAGGAGTCAGTTCTCGTCTGACGACTTATTCTTTGCCCATCAGTTCTCGTCTGTTGGCCTACCTTTTATAAACCGGTTCTCATCTGGTAATTCACCTTCAAAAGTCCAATTGCTTGGCAACCAAAAAATATATATATATATCAACCTGGCCCTAGCGCCCAACCATCCTTGTTTCATATCTTTGGTTATGAGCATACGTCTACATTGTACATCATTTGCATTGCATCTTCATACCGCATGGTTTCTGTTTTAGCTCTGATGTGGGGCAAGAATCGTTTCAAGACGTAATCTGGGGCAGTTATCTCAAGACTTGTTGAATTTTTGCGAGAGTTTGAAGACACAGGGGAAATTCTGGATGCCAAGTCTTCTGTAAAATCCTCTGAAGACATTCTTTTTATGGATGATGCAGTATGGTATAATTAAGGAGTTAAGGGAATGATAGTTCACTCAGGATGATCAGTAATGCTTTTGTTGAGCTCAGAAGTTTGAAGCACTGTGTTAATTCTCAGGGAATGTCTGGTATTTATTTTACCAGCAGGGCATTGGAAGTTTATTTCTTCCCCGAGCATAAAGATCTTCTTTCAGCCGACAAGATTCCCTCATGAGGAGTTGGTTATTCGCATTCAGTCAAAGCCAATTTTCATTGGCACATCTTCCCAGCACAGTCGTCATGCTATACATGGGGCTTAATTTGGCTTATTTCAATCTCTAATTCTCCAGCAAAGTCTCTCCTCAGCAGAGCATCGCCAAATCTTTTCTCAACCATGAAGGTTGACATCCCCAGCTGAGTTAGAGCAGACGATATCCCCAGCAGAACTTCAAGGCTAATTGAATCGTTCTCATCCCCAAGCGGACTTATCTGTCCACAGTGAAGTTTTCCCAACAGGCAGCTGAAGGCCTTGCTTCCCCACAAAGTTAGAATTATCAGAATTCCCTCCTCAGCAGGATTGTGTGATCAAGCATCTTCCCTAGCCAAGTCTAAAGATGATCTTTCCCCATAGAGTCATCGGGATTCTCATTACCAAGGGATTTCCCCAGCAGAGCAAGAAGAAATTCTCCCCAGTGGAGTCAGAACAGGATGATCAGATCCTCAGCAGATGTTCAAAGCAGTTAAACGAAGTATACCTCACGCAGAGTCGTCTTTCCTCCAGTGAAAACCTCTCCAACAAGCATCAGGTTGCCAACACTTCGTTCCCATCAGAGTTAAAAGCTTTCAACCCGTCAGCAGTATACAGAATGCTTCCCAAATTCCCCAGCGGAAAGCTAAAGCAAACACAGTTGCCTCACTTTCCCAAACACCAGTATATACTCCTTGTGGCACCCATCCGTGTCATATCCCCAGCAGAAAGCCAAAGACATCCTCTTTGCACTCACATATGTATACAATTCCTTGACATCCGTCCATGTCACTTTCCCCAGCACAACAACATAAACACCTTGTATACCAGATACTTGTTTATATTATACTTTCCTTTTGACACTCGTCCGTGTCACCCTCACCAGCAGTTTGAATACTCGTCTATACATCACTCATACTTACTGCTCATACTTACTTATACAGATACTCGTCCGTATCTTATATACACCATTTATATCCCCGCAGATTCAACACTAGTCCTTGTTCTTTGTTAACCAGATGGTACTCGTCCGTATCATCATCTCAGAACATGTGTCGAGCGTTTGTTTCTACTTGATACTCGTCCGTATCATAGTCCTAAGGATGCTCGTCCGCATCTTTAATCCATACACTGTGTCAAAAACTCATGTCTTCTTGAATATAGACACTCGTCTGTGTCTACTATTCCCCAGAAGAGTCCCTTCAGATTCAACACTCATCCGTGTTCTCTGTTAACCAGTTGATACTCGTCCGTATCATCATCTTTGAACACATGTCAGTTTTTGTTTCTACCCGATACTCGTCCGTATCATAGTCTTAAGGATGCTCGTCCACACCTTTAATCTATACACAAACATCTAAACACTTATACCTTTTGTTTCTTGGATATAAACACTCGTCCGTGTTTACTATTCCCCAGTAGATCGCCAACAAAGCAATTTTCTTTTTATCTGACATTCGAGAGCAGCCGTACCCTGCTAGGTGGTCGTCCTCCACCTCTTGATGATCGTCCTTCATCATGCTCATCCGATGGCCGTCCCCATCGTCGATTTTCTATCCGACATTCGTCCTATGTCGTGATATTTAGCAGCCGTCCCCTGCTAGGTGATCGTCCTTCACCTTTTTGATGATCGTCCTTCATCATTTTATCCAATGGCCGTCCCCATTGTTGATTGTGGTTATCTGACATTCGTCCTATGTCATGATAAACCTTGAGAGCAGCCGTCCCCTGCTAGGTGGTCGTCCTCCACCTCTTGATGGTCGTCCTCCATCATGCTCGTCCGATGGCCGTCCCCATCGTTGACCTTTTATCCGGCATTCGTCCTATGTCGCGATACTTTCGGCAGCCGTACCCTGCCAGGTGATCATCCTTCACCTTGGATGACCGTCCCTCATCTTAACCCAACAGAGCAGCCGTCCCCTGCTAGGTGATCGTCCTTCACCTGTGATGACTGTACCTCATCATCTGTTTATTTCATTTATTCTTTAACCCGATGGCCGTCCCCGTCGTGGTCCCTTTTCCTTTTCCTGATGATCGTCCTTCATCAGTTTAGCCCGATGGCCGTCCCCGTCGTTGGTTACTTTACTATATGAACTTGATGGCCGTCCCCGTCATGATTCATTAATCCCCAGAGAATCTTACAACTTTATCTTGATGGCCTTCCCCATCATAATCCCTTTTATCCCCATTATGTCGGTCGTCCCCGTCATTGCTTTATTTTCCGCACTTCTCCAGCATGTCGGCCGTCCCCGTCATTGCTCTTTACCCAGCAGTCGTCCTCTGCTCGACGATCGTCCTCCGTCGCCCACACTTTATAATATACTTTATTTTTCTTTACAATCTATATCCCTTTTCTTCTTCATTCTGTGAGTGCAAATTTTGGACTGTCTTTAGTATTCAACCACAAGTTATCTTGTTTGCCTGTTAAGCCGTTGCTTACATCCTGCACAGCTAAATCATGTTTGAATAGGGGCAGCTGTAAACACCCCAAATTTACCCTCACCCATTCACACCATGGCTTGTGATCACTTCATATGCATAAACACAATCACAACACCTCATATCACATTTTTGATTCATTGCATTGGTTCTAAGTCATCTGCATCTAGGGTTTGTGATCTGAGCAATCCAAGAGCTTCTTGAGCCACTCCAAAGGTCAACAATCACTTCAAAGAGGTCCATGTATTTTCAAGCATCATATTATATCCTCTCAAAGTCAAGAATGTCAAAGAATCACAAGAACTGAGAATGGCATGGAAGCAGAGCCAGGTTTAACTGCACAGATGACCTAAAATTAGGGTTTTGGTTTCAGAGGCCATAACTCCAAATTTTTTGGTCATTCTTGTTTCTATTGGTCTCTATATGGTATAGGGAGTATGCATATCAATTTTCATGAAGAAATTCCATGGGGAAGTCATCTGATCAAGAGTTGACTTTTCAAGCAAGTCAGTGCAAAATCAGGGCATCTGAGGCCCCCAATGACCCAACCAAAGGGTATTATTCATCATTTTGATTGTATATGATCTTTATTTGATCATGGAAGATGTTAGGAGTTCACAAAATTGGAGAATTTCAAGTCTTTTGCAAAGTTGACTTTTTGGGCAAGTTTGACTTTTAATGACATTGTCATTTTAGGCAACTTTTTCAACCCTTACTTTTTGATTCAAGAAAGATTCAAATGGAAAAACTTTGGTCATGAAAGTTGTAGAATGGATCATTCCCTTTTCAAAAAGTACAAGAACATGACCTAATTCATTTTGGATCAAAAGTTATGGCTTGTCAAAGTTGGCAAAAATCACAAAATTTCAAAGTTTCCACCAAAGAGGCAAAGTTGCAAATTCATTTCTCAAGGCAAATTAAGTCATCAAATGCATTTCTAAACTTCACCACATGATCACACAAGTCCTAAAAGTCAGATTGCACCCAAAGAATCACATGTTTTATGACTTATGGATCAAGATATTTCATAAAGAACCAAAGGCAAGGCAAGTTGCAAAACTCATCATAGCTTCTCATTCACTTGTTGGCTAGCTTGCTGATCAATCCTAGGCCTTTCCTCACATCATGCTGCGCAGGACATGCCTTTTGTACTTAGCTAGCAAGTAGCCCATGCCCTTCTTACACAACTTTGACATTTTGGCAAAAGGACCCATACCTATCACAAAAGCACACATCACTTCTTCTGACCAATGGCAATTGTTTATACAAAGAAAATGCAAGCCAAACATAACAAGAAGCAAGCCTGAAACCTCCCATAAGACAGCATCCTCATTTTCCACCTCTTGGGCAAGAGCTTTCGAAACTCATCACACACGTCACAAACACACAAACTAGCTTCACAGATCAACTCAACACATCTTCCTGGTCACAAAGCACCCATCACCATTGCCTTAAACTCCCAGAATCACAAATACGATTCTCACCTCACCTTGAGCAGAACCTCTGCCATCTTCCAAACCAGCCATTACAAACTCCAAACAAACATTGCAAGCTTCCTAGGGGGATCATTGGAGTGCATTTAAGCCAAAGAAACAGCCAGAAAGCCCCTGAATCGAAAGCTTCAGTTCAGGTAGTCAACTCAAAACTTTTTTCCAGAAGCATGTTTTTAAGTTCTTAATAGCTTCTATGCACTCCCCTGATCATGAATATGTGATTATTTTTGAAAATGGTTGAGAAACCAGGATGTATGCAATGTCTGAAACTTTTGCCCTAAAAACTGTTTGGCTTCGATTCGTTTGATTGATGAAGAATAAATGAGATTTGAGTGGGGGTTTTGATTCAGTGGGATGTGGGGTTGATTTCTGGGCTTTTAGTTTTCGTTTTAGTGAAGTTTTGAGGATTTTGGAGATTTTCAGGTGGGGTTCCCACCGGAGAAGATGACAGGAGGTCTTCTCCGGCCACCTGAAAATAGTTAGGGCTAATCCCTGTGTTTAATGAGGTTTGAATATTGACCCTTGGATGTGTTGATTCGCGCGCATTTGGACGCCCAGGATCACTCTATTTTGCCCTAATCATAAGTTGACTTTATTAATTCAGATTAATTAATTTTTAATTGGGATTAATGAAGTTTGAATGTCAGCCTTTAGATTGCGCGCGCAGTTAACCATTTATTTCCCAGATTCAATCCTGGCTCTCCATTGCGTTTACTTTTCGTTTTCTTTAATTTTAATTCATTTATTTTGTATTTCTTTTCTCCAATTTATTTAAAATAGCAAAACAATTTTAAAAATTCTGAAATTTTTTGTACAAACTTTTATTTAATTTCAGAAACCAAAAACATTTTTATTTTTATTTTTTGCATTAAAAAATATTTTTAAATCATTTAAAAGTTTATTTTTAATTAATTAATGAGAATTAATTAATTAAAAATACTTTTAGGTATTTAAAAATCACCAAAAAATTCATGAAACCTTCATAATCATTTAGAAACATTGTCCAACCCTTAAACCAAATTTCTTTTTTGATCTTGATGTCTTTTGAGAATTTTTCATGGAATTAAAATCATTTCAAGGCATTATTTTGATCCAAACTTCAAAAAATCATTTCTGTCTAACCATTGAGAGTTGGACTTTGATTCTTTTTGCATTGCATTTTGTTTAGCATGTAGTTTGTGAGATTAAATTGGCATGATTTGATCTTTCATTTTCATTTTGTTTGACATTTTTCTTGTTAAGGTGCCCTAAAACCCTAGGAAACTTAGGAAATTCATAACTTCCATTAGGTTAAGAGTTGGAACCTCTCCTTTGGGCAGTGAGTTAATATAGGGTTAGGGTCCCTTTGAGTGCATTTTCAATTTTTTATCTTGATGTTTGCTTCTGATTTTGGTTTTTGTTTGATGCATTGATCATAAACCCTAGTTTGAGCTTCCTTTTGCATCCATCTTGCATTTGCATTCATACCTTGACTTGCCATAGCATTTTGTGCATCCATTTGATTCATTAGACATCTTAAGACATGTTGAAAGTATGTTTGATCATTGCATCTTGCATTTTCCATGTTGTATGTCATTTGCATTTCATAACTTTGCATGTATGTTCATGGTTCTTAACTTGTTTCATTTGCATCCATAAGCTTGTATGATCATCCCCATGCCTTGTTTCATGTTCACATCATCCCATAGCATCATTAACATCATGTATGTGCTTCTGGTTTTGATTTACATCATGCCATTTCATTTCATTTTGCATTGCATTGCATTCCTTTACTAACTTTTCAGGTGGTAAGTAACTTTGAGAAGTGAATTTGCCTTCACTTCTCACATTTTCTTTCCATCTCTATTATGCATCCATGCTGCATTTTGTTATGTGTTTGAGATTGAGCTTGCTCATTCTTTTTCTTCTTACTTTCTTTCCTCAAATGACTTGTCTTCTTGAATGAAGCAAGTCACTTTGCTTCTCCTGATCCTTTCATCTGCTTCCTGGTGGTTCCATTGAAGATCTTTCTTGTAAACCTCACAAACCTTAGGGACAACCAAGCATGACAATGATTAGGGTTTTGATTAGTCTCCCCACTTAGTTTTACCTTTGTGTCTCATTGAGTCTTCTCTTCTCACCTCATAATCAGGGACTAAACCCTAAAGGTTTTAAGACTTTGTGATTAAGCTTATGCCTGCATCCTTCTATTAGGATGGAGTGTATAACTTTAATCCTAAGTGTTTAACCCTTAATGTGTTTAAATCTCTTAATCAATTCACTTAATAATCATCAAGACATCAAGCTTGTAACTTGGGCCTTGCATTAGGGTTCTAATTCTTCCTTAACTGGTTAAGAAGGACTAACCCTAGTGTTAATGGACAAGTCCCCCTCAAGTTGTCTTACAAACCCTAAAAATCACTTCATCATCTTATCATTAAATAAAAATCCACTTAACCAAAGGCTTGTTTTGCCATGAGTTTAATCCCTAATCATGGATTAAGTTGAGGAGCTTTCCTCAGCCTAAACATTCTCATCTATTATCCTTCTATTAGGATGGTGTAATGAGTCTGTTTAATCCCTGATTATAGCTTAATTTCATTACTCAACACTAAACAAAAACAACAAAAACATTTAACTAATCACAAGTAGGTTAATGATCTTAATCCTACATCAATGGTGATTAAGTGTGAGAATCTGACTTCACACTTAAGGTATTCTCATTACCCCTAATCAGAGGGAAGATGTGATGAGTTTACTAACCCATTGGTTTAGGCTTAAACTCATTAACTTATGACAAACTTCCAAAAGCAATAAAAGATTGAAAGCTCAAAAACAAACAATAATCGTCTCCTTCGGGATTCTTTTCTCATCACATTCACTCACAACCGAGAACTTGCTTCTTCCGTCTAATGCAAGACAGTTTGCACCTGAGCCAGACAGGTCATACACTTGAGCATAGACAAGCAAGCAGTTTACAAGTTATTTCATCTTTCAGTCTCTTTGGGTCGAACTACGGTGTTCTGACTTCCTCATTGCACGAGAGGATACGTAGGCATAACTTAACAGTTATCGAACAAAAGTCTCTGTATATTCCCCCTCTTTCCAGCTTTATTCTTTTAGCCTCATTATCATGAGCATTTCACTCTTTTCCTTACACTGACACTGTACATTATATACTTCATACTTCATATACACTGACACCTGTACATCCTTTTCCAGCTCTTTTATACATAAATTGCACTGACACTACCCCTTTAAAACACAAATCATTTAAGCGTGGATCCCGTCGAGTACGGCGGACAATCTGGGTGCTAATACCTTCCCAGGTTGTAACCAACCCCCTTTCTCAGTCTCTCTGGTTCGCAACCGTCTTATCCATATCTTTCTAGGTCCATGCAGCATTACCTTTCCTTCGGGATAAAAATGCCTAGCTGGCGACTCTTTTCATTCCCTGTGAGTTCACTCCTGTGTGTTCTCGCATATCCTCTCGCCGACCGTTCGCATCTGTACCCCATTTGACCCGGCTTCATTTTGGTGGGAGCGACAATGTGCATAACTTGGTTTCAATCAATTTCATAATTATTTGATTAATTGGATTTGAGATTTAAGCTTTATTAGTTAAAAATTGAGTTGCTGAATATTTTGTTAATGGCATGGGTTATACGTGGTTCATGTTTCAGTTACATTCCTTTCAAGAGGAAACGTATCCAAAGAAGCAAGAGAAGTGAGTAAAAGATCTGCACATTGTCAACCCTCAACTAAGGATGGTTCTACTGCTGCATACTATCAACCCACAACTAATAGTAGTTTTACTCCCTCTTCTTCACATGTAAGTCTGAAATGAGAAAATCTATCAAAGCATTCAGCCTGCTTACTTAGTGCCTGTAATACGCCTTAAACACAAGTGTTCCCTGAATATTTTGAATGTGGCATGTACTTTCGATGAATGCACCACCATTTTCTCCTGGATCATATGCATCTATTTAGTTTTGTTGTCTTTCTGGACGCGTTTATTGCAATCTGTTAAAGAAAGGATAACACAAATGTTAGTAAGTGTTTGTTTAACTATGTGTCTACAATGATTTATTAGGACCAAAAAAATACATTCATTAACCCCATCTTTCGCTGTTATATATATGTATCTTGTATATTATGTGTTATATATGAGGTCTGACTATGATATCTTTAAATGATATTTATAGGAGTTGTTTGGAATGATGTACTTCTGATAGATGAAGTCTTGTCATAAGCAACTCTCTCTAACCATTCTCTTCAGGTTATCTATTGATGTCATTGGCTCAAATTTGATTCTGACCTGAGCTGTAGTTTTTCAATTCCACTTCCTGTTTTTCTTAGAGTAATAGTTTTGGAGCCTATGTTAGAAAATAGATTTTCATTTATCACCCCTGAATATTTGTAAACTGCAAGTGTTGTTGTTATGGTGTATGTTAGAAGTACATTTTCTCATCTTTTGCATGACATCTCAGGTTTGTTCTAACTGCTATGACTTAAGAGTGATACCAATCTTTAGTTTCGACAAGTGTTGCTCAGATTAAGGTGAAAGTGACACTGAGTTTGGGTGTTGAAGGGTCTATTCAAGAAGGGGTTGTAAAGGATATGGGGGAATAGGATGTTACTATTACTTATGTGGTTCTTAAGAGAGGGAATTATATGGTTAATGTTGAATGTCATGGCAATCCAATCATGGGTAGTCCATTCCTTGTGTTTTTCAGTGCAAGTATTCATCATTGTATGTGAATGTAAATATTGGAAATTGATGTATGGATCTCAAACTGAAGTAGACTTGGTATAAGTTCTTAGAACTTCTGGTATTATTCAAGTTTCTTATTATTGAAATTTTCTTATGAAAAACTCTTTCAATGCATTTTTATAGGGAGACTTTCAACAATAGAGTTTCTTGGTTTGGCTATTTCAAATTTGTGCAAGAGATCTTTTATTTTTCAACAGGATCGGTTTTATGCGTTTAGGGGCATCATTTTCAGTTTCAAATCCTCGACTGCCTCAATAGTACCATGATGATTTAGATAAAGGTATTTGGATTATCTTCTTCGACAGACTTACTAATATGTCAGTACTGTCATTTAATCTCTGAGTACTGACATGTGAGTAGAAAAATCCTCCAACAGTCCAAGCTTTATATATTTTCCTCCTTGAAACCTTCATATTTTGATACTACTACACTTGCATGTTATTCTATTATGCTTGGTGTTAAGGGGTTAATGTTTATTATACACTTCCTTGAATCTACTTACAACCTTGGGATTCTGAAGCAATTTATCTAAGATTAAACATTTTCAGCATTTCATCTTACCATGCAAATCAAAAAGAGGTATAATGAATACTATTTTTTTTCTTTACCCAATTCTAAGGGATTTTATTCCTTAAAGTACATGTATGTTGTTTTATTTGTGAGAAAGAAAGCGAGGCATCATAATCTATGAAACACATACACATCACACATTGATACAACGACACCAATAATAATTTAAAATGGGAGTAATTGAGTATAGACATATGTGTCAGTATGATATACCGACTACACTATCATGTGTCATATATGGGATACACATTAACGTCGGTGCTACGTAGACATAATCCATGGAACACTTACGTTATGCGGACCATTTCATGTTAAGAATATAAATATGTTACACGACTCAATTTGTTGTCATAATGGTTAGGTTGTGTTTGAATCTTTAAGCACTCTGGTTTATGATGTTGTTAGTTTTTTTAAACACTATTTGCTTTCAAAAGTTAGGTAGTGTGAATACTTTCTAATTTATAACGCTTACATGTGTATCAATTGTTGAAATATTGACATTGAGGGATTTAGTTTGTTTGTGTTTTTCTATTTCCCTATTGAAAAACTATAGTCTTTTGTATACAATTTTATTAATGAGTAATCTCATTGATCACAAATTATTAATGCCATATTAAGTGGTAGAGATGTTCTGGTGATTATTGCTACAGATTGTGGCAAGAGCCTCTGCTAGTAGCTTCCAGCTGCTTGGCCTTAACAGTGGTACCTATGATTTTGTTCAATATACATTTCATATGATAATGATATTAATATTTAATATTAATTCTTCTTCTTTTGTTATATTATGTTCCTTTCATTATCCCATCACTGTCTGTGAGTGAATGCAGGTGCAAGATTTAAATATTTATTTATGTTAATGTATATTTGTCTTAGTATGGCTTAATAATCCATCATGTTTTGGGTTTTCTTTTTTAAGGAAATTAGAGTTACTGAAGTGGTGTTATCTATCAATTAGCAACTAGAGGTATGGATTGTGCCACTCTTTACCTAATTGTGTGATGTCATTCTCACAGACATTTATGAAAACAATGTTTCTTTATTTTGAATTTGTTAACCTTTCCTCTTGCAGGTGATGTTAAATTTCTTAAAGGATTTTGAGGAAAAGCTTGACATCAAAATCCCTTGCTCTCAAGAAACTGAACAATTGGGGACCGCAGATCTGTTGTACCCCAAAATTTGCCCTCATATCTTCAAGACAATAATATGTCTCAAGAGGTTTCCTAATGTTCATAAGATTCTCAATTCCTTAAAGGAACTCAAGGTTTCATCAGACAAAGCCTTCTCCTAAGCAATAGATCTCAAATTAGGGTTTTGTGTTTCTCAAAGTAAATTGGACTTCCAAACCCTCAAGTGGACTTCATGGTATCCCATATACTTCAAAAGACCCTCATGTCAAGTTTCAAGACTTGCCCTTCAAGTTTTGCCAGTCAGATGCTCGGATAATCAATAATCAGTTAACTTAGGTAAAAAGTCAAATGTGGTCAACATACAGTCAAACTTCAATATTTTTGGTCAATATCAATATTATGAAGTAAGATTCATCATTTGATCAAAGGTTGATCTTGATTCATCAAGAAAACCTCAAATTCATCAAAAGGCAAAAGTTACTAAATTAGGGTTTTCTTCAAGAAAAGTCAACTGAGCTTTGACCAGACATAACTCGCATATGCTTCATCATAAGTTTCCCAACCAAAGCCTGCTTTGAAATAAATTTTATTCTCTACAATTTTGTGTCTCACAGCCAAGGCCAAAATTGCTTCATTTGGAAGATATGAGCCAAGACATTACAGGTCCTCTAAAAAGTCAACAAAAAGTCATCATTTTCAAAAGCTCATAACTTGAACATGGAAGATCAAAACGGAGTGGGACTAAAAGGAATGGTTAGTAGACATCTTGGGCTTTCTAAGAAGTGCAAGAACATATTCAAATGATAAAAATTGAGGAAGTTATGCATTGTCAAATTTGAGCAAAATTGAGGGGTGCATGAAGCAAGTAATGACTAAAACTTGATTTTTTGCCAAATGGGCCCATTCTTTCATGACCCAAACTTGTTTATAAGAGGATCCACGGCCTCATGGTCATATTGTTTGCATTTTCTTTATTTATTTTCTTTATTTTGGATTTAATTCATTTAAATTTAATTTTAATTAAAATAAATATTAGAAAATCAAATATTTGATATGGTTTTCATTATGAGATCAGATTTGAGAGATACCCCCATCCTAATAATTGCAAATTCATTATTGGAAAGAATCATATTATTCATACAAAATATCAAAAGATTGAAGATCAAATTTTCAAATAAGGAGAATTTTGAACACCACTTGAATACAAGATCAAATCTCTTGATCCAAACCCATTTTTTGACCTAATTTCTTTTCTTATATAATCTCATCATGTGCATATCAAAGGACACTAACTCTTGCCTCAGAAACCAAAAAATACACTTTCAAAAATTGTCAAAAAACGAAGTTTTGCAGCCAAGAATCCTAGCATAACTTGAAAAAATTGTGAACTTGGAGCAATCTGCAGACCAATTTCTAGCTTGTTTCAATCAATTCTAAACATTGCAACCGGTTCCCAAGATTCTTCTGAAGCTATCCAGACCATTTTCATCCATCGAAATACGTAGAAACACAATACGGTTTGCCTAAAAAAATTCGAATTTTTTTATATATATACATGCATGTTTAATTTGTTTTGATTGTATATTCATGTTTATAATCATGTTTTGATGTTTTCTTGATAGATTAATTGCATTTTAAGAACAGGTACAAGCATTCACCATGGCTAGAGTTCAAAGCTCCAAATCAGGGTTTTATTTGTTTTAGCTATAATTGGACGAAACCAATATCACCATCATATTCAGGAGGCGGTTTCCAATCGATTCATGTATTCATAGGAAATTTATTTTCATTATTTGTTGAGTTTGATTCTGGCAGGTACCACCTATTGCTACGAAACAAAAATTGTAGCCAAAAGTCTGGTTGCATGCGCGGAGAAGATGAAGTCATGGCGCTCTGTTTTCTTTTATTTAAAAAATTTAAATCAAACGCTTTTTTTATAATCATCTATTTAAAATTAATTATTAATTTAATTAGGTTTAATTATTAGTTAATCACCATTAGCTTAATAATTAAGATAATTAGATAATTATTTTTCTCAATTAATTTTATTTTACTTAATTTTCAACTAATTAATTAATTAAGTTTTTTTTAATTTAAGTTAATTTAATTTTAATTCTAAAATCAGTTAAGTTAGTTTATTTAGTATTTGTCTATTCATCCAACTTTTGACAATTAAATTAAGGTTAATTAATTTATCCTGACCTTTTTTTTATTACCCGATTTTTCTTTATTTCGTGCTCATTATTATGTAACTATTTCCGAGATTGCAACTTTAATTTTTTCGCGCACTCTTTTACATTCTTATTCCTATTATTGTAATTGCTTCCGAGGATGTAATAGTTTAATTAGGACCTTTATTTTCCGTATCGATTATTATGTAATTGTCCCAAAACCATGTAATAGCGTAGAATTTTATTTTTCTGCTATTTACTTTCCGCACTACCTTGCATGCTATTATATTAAATGTTGCTAGTAATTAGGATTTGTATGGCAAGACTAATCAATCAACCTTAGATCGCCTAACCTCAAGATAAAATATTTGAATTCAATCACATGGACACTTGCACCTCTAGGATAACCTCTCTTCATTGCCTTTCGATATAATGGTCATGTCCCTCGAACGTGGGGGGTACTTTAGTAAAGACGTTACGATAAAAAATCATCAAGTTCCTTCGAATAAAAGATCATAGTCCCTCGATGTCCCTTCAGGTTACATTCTAAAAATGATCTTGTTCCTTTGGTCACCTATGAAAGTGATGATTAGTCCCTTCGAAATTACTAAAGTATCCTCACAATGTTGCCTTCAATGACCATAATGTCCCTACACATGTCCCTTCCAAATCCAAGGATAATACTACTTACTAACTGATAGTAAGGACAATTTTATCCCTAAGGAAACAAAAATGACAAGAAAGACCTTACAACTTAGGATAAGGAATTTTTAAATGCTTGCTCACAACTTTCAAAACAAATGCTTTTCACACCCTACACTCTTCTTCAAAATACTTTCAAACAAGTAAACACTTTGTATACATTCATATGAGAATCATTACAAAGTTAAATCTTTGCAAAATATTTTAATCACACACTACACTTTTTTTTATAAAAAAAGCAAGTAAAAAAGTGAGCTAAGCATTTAAGAGCCCATGGATAACCATGAATACAAAGGGTGTTAACACCTTCCCTTTGTATAAATTACCCCCCGAACTCAAAATATTTTAAAAGGTATTTCCTGTTCTTTTATGCCTTTCCTAATTGGATGAAATAAAATTCGGTGGCGACTCTTGCTTACCGCAACATATTTTGCGACAAAAAACCAAAAGTCAGTTCTCCCACCGTGTTACAAAACTGGCAACTCTGCTGGGGAGAGTTTATCTCTTAAAAATAGGGGTTACCTTAGAGTTAGATCACTTTACTACTTATTTTAACTTAAATTGTATGCTTTACTTTTAAAGGGTAGTTGTCTTAGGAGATACTCGTGTGAAAGATCCTATATCCGGATCTGGTGTACCTTAGGTAAGCGGCAATAGACAAAGAAAACTGTACGACATATACCGCTATGGTTTATATGGTAGCTACATTTAGTATGACACTTTAGTTAGTACTGATATTATTCAAGTCAGTTGAGGATAATATCAGGCTTCCATATGGTGTCATTTACACTAACTTCCCTTTAGAACCCTAATTGACCCATCTTGTCCAGTAGAAAGTAATGAGATAGTCGACTTTGGTGCAGTCTAAAATTAGTTGATACTCGATGCTACACTCATTGAGATTCTAATCTTGGGATGTTTTTGTTGGTGAGACAGTTGCCATGCTGAAATAAAGCCTTTGAGAAGAATCAATGATATTAAGATTCCTTAGAACCCGGTTACTATTACTAGGACAGGTTGAACCGACTAAACTTTAGTGGGGAGGGTACTTACCTATGGACTTCATGCAAGGTCTTAAACCTAAGGCTCTTGTGTGACTTATGTGTGCTTTCCATTTACTTGCTTTAAACATGAACATAACCTCACAACATCATGACATCATAATATAGCATTTACACTAACCATTTCAAGGATCTAGGGATTTATCTTTGTTGCAGGTTATGGCTTCCGCTCGCAGAAACACTATCCGAACCAACTTTGTAAGGATACCTTCCAAGCTTAAGGAATTAGTCTCAACAGTTCCTGAGAACTCTCAATTCACCGAAAGGCATGGTTGTCTACTTGGTTTGGTTACCTCAGGGTTTAATGAAGACATGATGAATGTTTTGTTCCAGTTCTTTGACCCTAAACATCATTGTTTCACATTTCCCGATTATCAGTTGGTGTCCACAATGGAAGAATTCTCTAAACTACTTGGTGTATCTATTTTTAATCAAAAACCTTTCACCGTTCTAGAGAAGGAGCTTAAACCTGAAATTATTGCAGCAACTTTGCATCTAAGGAAGTCAGATATTGTATCCAATTGGGAAACAAGAAGCAGAGTTAAAGGTCTTCTTGCTAAAATATTGATAGAGAAAGCTCAATTGTTTTTAGATGCTATGAATTACTACACTTTTGAGGAGATCTTGGCCCTGTTGATTTAGGGTTTGGTGTTGTTCCCTAACCCGAACCAATTCATAGTTGTGCACGCAATTAAAATATTTCTGACTTATAATCTTGTGCCTACTTTGCTTGGAGATATTGTACACTCTCTTCACACTCGTACTACGAAGGCGCGAGGGACTCTGATGTGTTGCATACCTCTACTATCAAGGTGGTTTATTTCACACCTTCCTCGATCTGTGATAAAGAATGAACAAGGTTTGAGGTGGTCTAGAAGGATAATGTCACTCTCTCATTCAGATATCCATTGGTGTTCCCCTATTTAATCTTTTTCACTTTCCCCTTTTTCTTTACTTCAGTATTTGTAACACCTTCCTTCAAAAAACTCATTCGTCTTCAATTGTTCTTCCTTCTCAAGTATTTCTTCTCCTTTATCATTTTCTTTTATATTTCATTTTTCTTCTTAGAATATGGTATATGTAGGAGAGTGTGACGGTGAGGGAAACATTATTAAGCCCAAAAATGTTGAAGAGAGAAAAGAGTTTCTGGTAAATGCATGTGTGAACATAAGAGTACCCTAGGAGAAGAAGTGTACGAACAAATCATGAATGAAATATATGGTGATAATATCACTCTTGAAAGTGATTATGACTCTAACTCTTCCTCTTCAGGTTCCATAGAGTTCATAATGGCAACGACCGCCCCTTTTGATATCGAGGTTATGAGTTATAAAAATAGTTTTATTGATGATATAGAGATTGCTAAAATTCGATCATTGAGGAATATATCCTCAAGATGGTACGAGGAAGATGATATCTTGGAACCATGCAATCTTAGAGCAGCAGGTATGTATTCTCCGCCCGAAGAGTTATTTGGACGAACTCTTCTTTTTCTATGCTGGCTTTTTGGAAGACTTCAACATGCATATCCCTTTTTCTGATTTTGAAGTGGATGTGTTGAAGACTATAAACATTGCTCCTTCACAACTTCGTCCCAACAGTTGGGCTCTTATAAATTCTTTTGAAATGGTATGTGAGGTAATGAATATTCCTCCTACCATAGGTTTGTTCTTCTCTTTCTTTGAAGTCAAAGGAGTAGACAAATGCAATTGGCTTCAGATCAACGATATTCCTAACAGAAGTTTTCTGCAAGCATATACCACAAATTATAAGGGTTTTAAAAGCTGATTTATGCGAGTGAAGTGTGGGCCGAGATGTCCTCAAGTATTATATGCTTTAGACGGTCATCCCCGGTTCCCTCACTATTGGACCAAATATCCACTTCTGGTCATTGGCTTTACTTATGAAAGACTTAGTGATTTGGAAACCCAGGCACTAGTTGTACTCGACTTTTTCCGTATGATGAGAATCTGAGAACTATTACCTTTAGATAATGAACAACTTCCCGCCTATTTGGGTAATTTTACTTTTTATTCTGAGTATCCTTGCTTATTTTCTTTCAATATATTTAATACTTGTGCTTGAATTTGCAGATAAAATGACAGATTTGTCCATATTCGAGCAGAAAAAACTATTGATGCAAGCACGTACTGCCCGGAGAGGGATTGTCAGACCTTCTTTTACAAAATCTGACCTGGCGAGCTAGAGATCCGGACATTGAAAAAACAAATGGGGCAAGTACGAGGATAACCCCAAGTATAAATGAGCCTCATTCTTTCGCTCATTCTTTCCAAGAAGGCGCCCATCAAGATCCTCCCAATAAAATCAAGACTCTTATGAGCGATGATGTCTGCCAAGTTGACCTGGAGATCACCTCCCTGATGAGAGGACCCAAAACATCAAATGAGTTCAAATTCTGGTCCAATAACTTTGATGGACTTCTATTTATCTACAATCATTTAAACATTACCGAGGATGTCAACATGGTTGAACCTATTGGACGACCGAAGATTATGCAAAACATAAGTTCCTACTTGATGGGTGTGCGGTCTTGGCCTGTGGTCTGTATGAATCTAGTGATGATTGTGAGAAAATGGATTTGAAGCTTAAGGAGGATATTAATCAGTTGAAAAGTGCCCAAAAGGCCAAATCTAAAAAACTGATTGCTTTGGAAAAGGATCTGGCTAAAGAGAAAAAACAGAAACAAACTCTAGAGACGGACAATAAGTTTACCCTTTCCCAGCTTGCTGATAAGTTGAAGTTGGCTGAGACCTCAAACAATGATCTTGCTGAGAAGTTGACGTTGGTCGAGGCCTCCAATAATGAGCTTAGAGAGACCCTTAAGAAGTCTCGGGTTGAAATTCTCTCTGCTGGTGATGTAGCTTTTGACAGAGCCAAAGATCAAGTTTTGTGTCTTCATCCCGAGTTGGATTTATCTGAGTTGGACTATTTTAAATTGTACAAGATGGTCTTGTTGTAGATCTTGAGGATATGGAGAAGGGCAACCCTTATGAACCTTTAGGTGGCGAGACCCATGATAAAGGGAAAGAAAACAACGATGGTGGAAATAGTAACCCGGACGGCGGGAATGACAACTCGGTTGTGTAATTTCTCTTGTTCTTGTTTTGGTTAGTCATCCTTTTGGATGCAATTATGTAATTATACAAGGGTGTGGTGTTATCCCCCTTTATGCTTATGACTTTGTTTTGCCTTCGGGCCATTGTACCCATATGCTTTCTATGCCCTTTTGTGGCTTTTGATTTTATTGCTTTGTGCTTGTTTAATATCGTATTTAAAAATAATCATGTGCGTATACTCAAGCCCTTTGAACATGAAGTTTGTAGGTAAAACAACTATTTTTCTAGACAACTGACCAATTTACATCTCTAAGTTTTTTATAAAAGAATCATGGTTTCTACTCATTGTCTCAAGATTTTTATTTACCTAATCAAAGCTACTCTGAGTGGCCTTCATGAAGTTTTACAGAGTCTCTTCTAGTTGTGAAGGTTTCCTTTGGATGGGAGCTTGTTGTTTGTGTTGCATACCTTGATTACCACTTGAATTTTGGTTATTGCTCCATTGGAAATTCAGGCGATCCTTCCATCCCAGATTGTAGGTGTTGGAATATGTGTTATTCTACACGAAATTGGAAAATTTGGCTTCTTCACTTGACTCTTCCAAAGAACATTTTCCTTTTGCATGTCCTCCTCCATAGAAATCACACCAAAGTGCTTGTATCTGGCTCATGTTATCTTTACTTAAGCTGTTTTAGCAAGTTGTTTATTTAATAATTCAATTTGAGCTAAAAGTGCAGTTTGAGTACAACAACTAACATACCTTTAGATGTGCCAATAGTTTCAATTTTTACTGACCTTTCGCTCTTTGAATGGTATTCATTCAAGCACGTCTTTTCAATTAGGTATTTGACTTGTGGTTCGGTCATTGATCAAATTGTGCCTCATGCAGAAGCATCCAATAACATGTGTGTTTGACTCTTGAGGTCTTTGATAAAATTCAGTATTTTATCTATATTATTCATATTATGATTTGGGAACCCGCTTAATGAAAGTTTAAACTTTTCCCATAAGTCATACATCGATTCAGTGTCTTGTTGCTCAAAATTTACAATTTATACTCTTCCCTCAGTAAATTGAGTGGTGGTGAAGAATCTTCTAAAAACTTATCTTTCAGCTCCTTCCATGTTTGAATTATTCCATTTGGACGACATAGTAACCAGTATTTAGCTCTTCCATTTAGTGAGAAACCAAACAATTGTATCTTGACTTGGTCTTCCGTGACATCATATGTTTACACATCAAAGCGGTTTCGTATAAGCGTGCAAGATGCGCCCAAGGATCTCTGATCGTGTTCCCGTCGAACGAATTATCTTTTAAATCTGAAAGTATAAAATTTTTAATATCAAAGTTAGCAGGGTATGTCGATACAGACCCTCTTGAAACTTGTTCTTCATCGATTCTTTTGTAGTAACCCCCCATAGTTTGGGATGGTGGAGCTGCCATGGTATCTTCCTCTTCAGTGTCCAAAGAAAATAGTGGTGGCTATTCTATTGAGATCCCTTCAGCCAGAGTTGCTTCTCTAACTGCTCTCCTCATAACACATGAGGTTATTTTTTCAATTTTTGGATCAAACGATATTAATGTCGATCCTGAGTTACACATACACAAACAAGAAATACCTCAGTAGAACTATGATAAACAAGAGAAAAAAATTGAATCTATAAACAAAATGTTGCACAAATGTTGCCTTATTGAAAAATCAACAGTCCCCGACAACGGCGACAAAAATTTGATGACTTCTCGGAAAGTGTGTCAATAATGTCGCAATAATAAATAAGATTGAATCCACAAGGAATGCGTTTTAACAAGACAAAATTGTACAATGCATATAAAATAATAAATTGGGGGAGGGGTTTCGAGTTTGAATGCAAAAATAAAAGAAAGTTTTCAAACATAATTACGAAAGCGGACAGGTTGTGTATAAAATCCCTTATTTCTCTATTGTTGATGTTCAATGCCTTACATGAATAATCTTATCACTATAATCCCACGACGAATTAACAAAACCACTATAGCCAATCCCTTGTGATATAGCTCACTAATCACTACTCGGAGTTTCCTATCCCTTGTCCACTAGCGTAACCAGGATTAGGCAATGCAAAAGAGTGTTAATTCACTATCCACTACTCGGGGTTTCCTATTCATATTTAACCAGCATAGGTACAACAATATCCCTAGGTCCAACACATAAACTAATGGTTAGTATTCACTATGAGTCTAAAATCATATTAAAATAGTATCTCGCATAAAAAGTATTACGAACAAAAGCAATTGATAGAATTATAGATCAAAGTATTCATGCAAAGTCAAATCAATGTATGTCCTAACAATATTTAAACAGGTTCGTCAAACACAACCTAACTTAAAGGAGTTTAACTACTCATAATTAAGATTGCAATACCAAAAACAATAAAAAAGAATTGCATATGAGATCCCTTGAAGGATTGACCTTCAATGGCTCCAAATGCACTCAACCACCTATGGTGCTGTAAAACTCGTACTTGTGCCAAATTTCGTAACCCTTGAAAAAATGTGGAAAATCCCCTTAAAAGTCTCCATAATGGATCAGAATGCGTCAGAAAAGCCCATAATGTGCGAAAATCAGAAAAACAACATGCAAGCATTTTAAGACATCAAAACAACAACAAACATGTCAATAATGCAAAATCACATGCAATTTCATGGATTCTCATAAAAACCCCAAATTCCCATAGTCATGGCAATCCCTAAAATGAGTTACACAATTAAAGTATTGAACTTACGACCTTTCGAATGAGTTAATTCCTTACCAATTAACTATTCCACATACTTTGTATTTGTATTCTGATATATGAAACTTAGATTTACAATCAAAGCCAATGGGCATTCGAACAATAGCTTAATGGCGGTGTTGATTGAGCTAACCTACTTCTGAGCTTAGCACCCTTTTGGGTTGAGTTAACTTTCTGAGCTTATTTTCATCATTTTGGAACCTACCTTGATTTACCATATTGGATTTAGGAATGAGCTTATATAATGCAATTTATTATTGACCCAAAATTGTTACATCCTTACAAAAATATCATTGAGCAAGGAATTATATGATAAAATTATGAATAACTGTTACACAACATAACTTCTATTTTATGATATAAAGAAAAAGAAATAAACTTCTACTGTACACACAAGGGCACAAATTGTACAACATCATCCAAAACTCCTGTTCTTTCATGAGGATTTTATCAAAACTTTGGCCTAAGACTGAAAACAAATCCATTAAAGTATCTAAACAAAGATTGCTTGTGATATAAGTTATCGGATTACCAGTTCTTCAAGCCTTAATCTAGGCGCTTAAGTTATCCGCTCTTCCTTTAGCCTTAGACGCGCAACAGGCTGTTGCTCATTTCCGCCAACACTACCAATGTTGGCGAAACTAGGCTGCTCAGAAATGGTATTTTGTGATTTTAACTGTGAAACATTTTTGTTGGCAAAAGTGTGGCTATTGGTCTTAGCTGCTGGAACATCATGATTATGTTTTCCTTCGTATGTTGTTATGACTGCTTTACGATCTGTCGAAGCCCTCTCTACATGCTTGCGAACGTTGCAACCTGGTGTTGTACATTTGTAATAGCTCCTAAACATTATATAACTAAGAATCAGTAACTTTTACATGACCATAAAAAATGTTGATGGTTTCGATATCATAAAAAATGTGTTGAGGAGAATCAATATCACCTAGGATAAGGGTTGCCTTTGACAACTTTCTGTCCATATTTTCGCCATCTATAGCCATCGTCTAAGAGATCAACTTCACTAGTCGTTTGCACGATGATTCTTGGCTCCGAGACAGTCCTATGTGAAGAAACTATTGGGTCTGAGACCGCGACTTCTGTATTTCTACATAATTATAACAATAACAAGATAACATAGAGGCAAATGATTATCAAGTATAAACATAGTTAATCGAATTAGGCTTTGTATCCTATTAACAACTTTGAAATATACCAGAAATATTTTCTAGAAAATTCTTACCTCCTTTTGGAATCAGGCTCAACTCTTTTCTCTTCCACTTCAGTTTCACGATCACCTACTTCCTCACTATCGCTCGTTCCGGATATATGTTCACCTGTTGCGTGACTGGATTCCGGATCCATCATAGAGATTGAGTTTGTATTCATCCGTTGATAAGATGAATCAGCATTAGCATTCCCTTGCATATTTGAATTGTCATTAGTGTCTTTCAACCGCTTGTTAGGATTCGGACGTTGATGATTGTGCTCTCCTTTATAAATAATCGCAGTTACATGACCTTCAAGCGACCGCTCAACCTTTTTCTTGACAGGACAGTTAGGATGCGTGCACTTGTAATAACTTCGAGGAAACTCACTACCTTTCACCTGTTTCTGTCCATACTTCCTCCAATTGTAACCGTCATCAGCAGGCTTATCAACGTTCAGCGAAGAAGACTGCAACCTTTGTCCGGAAGGAGGAGCGTGATTGGTGAATGCGGTGGATGCTGATACAGACAATGAATGCTCAGCCGGGTTATACATATTTGTGTTGGATTGTTCTCTTTGAAATGAGACCTGTGCCGGTTGGTGTGACAATCCAAAGGACACCTACATCATATGGAGATTGCATGCCAAATTTGAGGGTCAGATTCATTTCCTAACTATATAATCCTGTTAACTATCTACTCTCTGATTACGATTACGATTACGTTCAATTTATTATTCTTTTTTCGGATTATTATCGGTATCAAAGTATCGGTGTAGTTTATTTTGCAATAAAAGTTGTTAACTAATGGAAGGATTAAACTTTAATAACCATTACTATTTTATTCACCTGAGGATGTGAAAAGAAGCCAGATGAATCAACCTCGCCAACGGTGGTGGCTACCGGAGACACCATGGCACCGGCGAGAAGCTGAGAGAAGGACTTGCCGTCATCACCGTCAGTCAATAAATTAGAGAGCAAAGTCATAGGACCGGGGCTAAAACCGCCGCTGAAAAGGGCGTCCGTACGTGGCGGGAGAGTTAAATTCGGTCTTTGCGGCGGTCCACTTTCTCCACCGCCAACCGCCGCTTCTTCTTCTTCCTTCCACGGTAATCGGTCCATTTCCACCGTTGAACATTCAACTTGGTTTGACTTTTGAACCAGAGATTGAAAAAGAAACCTTCGAAGTTCAAAAGAGTTTGTACTATGATCAAACGTTTGTGTCAGTGTTCTTTTTTAGGATTATGAAAAGTGTTGAACCTTTGTGTTGTGTGTGTCTTTTGTTATAACATGTTTATGCGTGTTTCTTGCTTTTTGAGGTGGTTGGATTTGGTGGATCTGAAAAAACAGGACAAAAAAGTCTACGCTTTTGTTCCCCAACTCAATGTTCTGTTAAGATTTTCCCTTTCACAAAAGTTGTATTGTTGTAATTATTTATTTTTTAATATTTTTGTTTATTAAATAGTCCCTTCCTATGCTTATCAAAAAAGACTTTGGATGAGACAAGAAAGGTATCTCTAAGCTTGTTTAGAAGTTTCAAGATCAATTATTGGAAATACAATAATGTTGCATTTTTGTGGTGACTAATATGATCTATATATTTGAATTAAATTATTTTCTTTATTATATGAATGTTTTAAATCAAAAATCAGGTTAAATTATTTAAAATTGTTTTAATCAAAGAAGAGAGAATCGATTTTATGAAACTATCATTTAAAAAAATATATGCACGTTTCAGTTTACCCCTATCGTTGTCAAATACAGGTTTTGATAACGATTTTTTTGAAAAAACCGTTGCCAAAAGACATGAAGAGGAGAAAAACAAATTCACTAACATTACATGAGCATAAATGTATATTAACCCTTTAAAATATATGCATCAAAGAAGGATTGAATCAAGAACCCCTGATTAATGAACAATTATCACTACCACTAAACCAATATATTTTCTATATTTTAACTTACAAATAACACTTATACCAACATAATATTTTATTATTTTTTAATTATTAGTAGTATTTAATATATTTTTATCCCTAATAAAAAATACATTATTTAATCTCATATAAAAGTTAATTAGGTGTTGATCCTAATAAAAGAATATACTATTTAATACCTTAAAAAAATATACCATCTAAAAAATAAATATATATTCAATCATATATATCATAGTATCACCACACTAAAATCAGGAACAAAAATTATACATTATCATCTCATACACATTATAAATACACCATTAAATTTAAAATATTATAGTACCATCAAATTTCAAAACATTGTATAAAGAAATAGATCTTCAAAATCTAAAAGATCTAATATCACAAAAATAAACAAAACAAATAAAGTGCCATAAAATTGTAATGAACCATTGTACCAATTATTACAACTTTAAAAAAACATTTGATAATTTAATCAAATCCAAAAGACAAACTAAATTAAGAAAAAAGGAAACGTAAATCCAGAAATAAACATATATTTTTTTATTAGGATCAAAATGTATTAAATACTGCTAATAATCATTATTTCATTGTATTGATTTTAACCTTACTTTAACAAATGTTGGTTCGATCAAAGGTCATAGGCCTCTTGTGTTTGACATTATGGTTAATATGTTGTGGTTGGATAGGAACTAATTAATTCTTTTTCTTTTTGGAGACACCATTCTTCTTTCCACCAACATTAATATTATTGAACTCGTTAATCTTGCTCTTAGTGTGACTTTAATATTATTGAAACACATTTTTTTGTATTGTTTATTTTTCTTCTAACAATGATAATAGATAGGTGTTGTTCCTTAATTTTTTGTTATAATTTTTCTTTCTATAAGAAAATAATTCAACAACACAAAGTTACAAAACTAAAAAAAATACTTATTTGATACCGTCGTTTGAACCGATCAGTTTGATACCGTTTTTCAACAATGAATATACTTGATTATATATAGAAGAAAATAGATATTTATATGATTGCATAAATAATATAAAAGCTAGTATCTGAGTCCATTTTCACTTGTCGTGTCTTAAAGTAACTATTGATCAAAATTGTTGGATTTTTTTAGTGCAATGCCCTACTAATGAAAATAATATACCATAATACCATACTTTAAGAAAAAAAAACTTTTCAAAATGTCATACTTTATGTACATGCTCGGTCACCACGTGTCCAAGCATCTGAAGAAATTTTTCTGCTTTACGTACTCGCCCACCAAGTGTCCAAGCATTTATTATTTTATTATTTTTTATTTTTCTGATTTTTAATTGTTTTTAATTGTTTTTTTATAATTTTATTTATAATAATTATTTATAATTAAATATATATTATAATTAATTTTTTTTGTAAAAGAAATATTTATTTATTTTATAACTAAACTATTTTTTTTGTTTAACATTGATAATTATGCGAATAAAAAATATAAAGTAGATGAAATAAATTTTTATTGCGACAATCTAAATAATACAACATCATTGATTACATTTCATTAATTATTTATGACCGCCTGTTCCACAACCAGGTTTTAGTTTACTTGTTAACATGGGTAAGAACATACTTTTAGGTTACTTTGATACTTGGTCAATTTTGTATTATACATTTTAATAACATTTCTATTACAGGTTATGCGTTAACGGAGGCTACCTTTAAATACTATCGCGGGGAAATTCGGAGCACAAACATTGCGGCTTCACGTTGGATAGACAACATTCCAAAGGAGAAGTGGGCAAGAGCATATGATGGTGGGCAACGTTGGGGACACATGACAACCAACATGGCAGAAGCAATGAACGCGGTACTCAAGGAAACCAGAAACCTTCCAATCACTGCATTGGTCCAGTCTATGTACTATCGGTTGGGATCACTCTTTGGTAAAAGAGGACACATGTGGACAAAAAAGTTGCCTTCTGGTCAGATTTTCACTGATGGTTGCAATAAGGGCATGGCTGAAGAAGTGGCTAAAGCTAACACCCACAATGTCATGCAATTTGATTGTGAAAATTTCTATTTCATGGTCAATGAAAAAATTAATCTGAATGACAGTAGGCTTAGTGTTAGTTTCCACGTTGATCTACAGAAGCAGTGGTGTGATTGTGGGAAATTTCAGACATTTCACTTGCCTTGCTCCCACGTCATTGCAACATGTTCAAGTATACGCAAAGACTACATCATTCACATTCCAGACGTCTTCAAAATTTATAATGTATTCAACGTCTACAAGGAAAGTTTCCTAGGACTACCCTGCGAGGAAAACTGGCCACGTTATGAAGGATTTACTCTTTGTCACGACGAATCGATGAGAAGAAAGAAGAAGGGACAACCAAATAGTACACGGATTAAAACTGAAATGGATGACATTGAAAAAGAAAAGAGAAGATGCGGGCTTTGTTGAGAAATTGGCCATATGCGGCGAAAATGTCCAAACGTCGTTGGTCCGTCTAACAGACACATGTAGTTTAGTTTGTTTGTTTCTTTTCAATCTATTAGTAATGGATTTACCTTTCATACGTCTCCTTTTAATTCAACATTCAACTAACAATATTAAACATACAACAACAAAACAACAAGACGATAAATAAAATAATGATTAAACATCTAAACATGCCTAGGAAAAAATAACCATCAACATGATATCTTGTTCATACATCATCAACTTAACAAACTAATCAACAACAACAATCAACGTAAGTGGGTTGTCGACTCCTCTGTTGACTTCACCATTATGTGTTGAAAACATACATTGGACATCTTCATCATTTTCGACACGATCCATGTAATACATGTACGTACCATCAGGGCTAGCATTAGTCAACGTTATGTATGGTCAACGATACTCAACTTTTCTCACCTTCAAGCGATGACCTCCTACCTGTCGAAGACCCGTGTTGATGGCTGCAATCAGTTTTCTAAAATTCCATTGCGGATCTAGCTAAACACTGATTCTTTTGTCTTGCCCGTAGAATGCAACAGCCCAAACAGACATTTCTAAAAATACAAATTGATATTGGTGGTGATTTTTAGTGAAACGTATCAGACTATTTATAATCAAATATTACATGATAACTCGGTTATTCAATGACCGAACAACTTTTACTGTTCGGGTATTCAATGGCCGAGCAACATTTACTGCTCGCTGTTCATGGGCGAGTATTTTTACAAAAAAAGTAGTTTAGTTATAAAATAAATAAATATTTCTTTTACAAAAAAAAAATAATTATAATATATATTTAATTATAAATAATTATTATAATTAAAATTATAAAAAAAACAATTAAAAACCAGAAAAATCAAAAAATAATAAAATAATAGGTGCTTGGACACTTGGTGGGCGAGCACGTGAAGCAGAAAATTTTCTTCAGATGCTTGGACACTTGGTGGCCGAGCATGTACATAAAGTAGGGCATTTTGGAATTTTTTTTTCAAAGTAGGATATTATGGTATATTATTTTCATTAGTAGGGCATTGCAGTAAAAAATCCCAAAATTGAGTTATTTCCTATATATATATATATATATATATATATATATATATATATATATATATATATATATGAGGGACATATCCAGTGAGAATAACATTTTTATGTGAGAACATGAGAATGAATCTGAACCATTAGATTTAAAAATAAATGGTTGAAATTATGTTTCATTTATTTTCTCTCTCCATCATTATTAAAATAAATGAATTAAATTAAAATATTATAATAAATGACAAATAATCTCAATCATTTATTTTAAAATCTAATGGTTGAGATTCATTCTCATGTTCTCACATAAAAATGTCATTCTCACTATATATATATATATATATATATATATATATATATATATATATATATATATATATATATATATATATATATCCAGGAGTAAGTATCTAAATCTTACTTCACATCTTGACCATTGATTCATTTTTAATCAATGGTTATAATAATTAGCCAATAATTAAATATGGAAAGAGAAACAATTAAACATATGTTGAATAATTACTAATTATTATAACCATTGATTACAAATGAATCAATAGTCAAAATATGGAGTAAGTTTTAATAACTTACTTCTGGAGTAAGAATATCTCCACTATATATATATATATATATATATATATATATATATATATATATATATATATATATATATATATATATATATATATAATATTAGATCGAACTCTGATACGAGATAGGTTTAGCATGAAGTCGAACCTAATTCACATGCTAGTGCAGAAGTTATACATATTGTAGTTGAAGTCAGTTCTAGTATGTATGTCTAATTGGGCCTTGTGTTATGTGTGACACCCCACTTTTTCCAATTTATAACAAAGCGAATAAAACGAATGATCAGAGTAAAACAAGTGAAATGCCACACTTCATCAATATTAACCAACATAAATCTTTTTATTAAAAACAACGGAAAAGACATAATTTGTTCAACTTAGGCAACATGCCACCATCAACAATAAATCCTCAATAATCTAGTTTATAAATTTTCCAACAAGGTTTAAAGATACGTAACGAAAGTAAATAAACAACAAAAAATTATCTCTCGTGTTACGTATTAGAGCATCCTAAGACTCGAACAAGCAACACACTTCCACGCACTGTCAAGTACCTGGATTACTTGTACTTCCAAAGAAGCACAGCACAACAACAAACAACAAAGGGGTGAGAAACAAATTCAAATATTAAAGGTGCATAAAACACCTTTAAGGGTAGTTTCTCACACAAGCAACATATACAACAATAATTACACCAATAATTATGCAACAACGAAAACAACAATAATTATGCAATGTGACTCAACAACGACACAATGCATATGGTACCTGTTTTGTTCATTCAATCGAACACGGATAAATCACATACGACAATGATTATCCCACCATTCTCCATAACGGAGTACGGATGAATCGCATACGTCCATCCGACAATGATTCGTCCCAACAGTAATATAACAATGTATGCATGACCATGAATATGCATACAACATGTATAACCACCATATTATACATCTACATGATCCATCCGATCAATATACAACGATAATTCCATACAAATCACCAATTATATCCTCACGCGCCTTAACTGATTATTCAACTAGGTAAATCCACCTAAGTTCCATCATTATTGCATTTCTCGATTCTAATCCTTGATTAAATAAGTCATAAGGTACATCTAAATGCCCCAAATCAAACGAATCGATAACAGATGCGAAATCGAGACAAAAATCGTGAAAACAACATAATTTTCCCTAATGCTCTGGTCATACGTGTAATGGGCCAGACCATATGTGTATGGACATCACCTACGTCCCTGTTATGTTGCACCAAACGCGTAACTCAAGCCCCTACATTGGGCATTACGCGTATGGTACCCCCATACACTACATGTTACGCGTACCAACCTTGTTTTCGACGCATAAACTACACAAATGGGCAGAATGCCCTAAAAATCACTCCTCATACGCGTACACCCCCAGTATTACATGTAATGACCCTTCCTCTCAATCATACGCGTATGGAAATACCCCATACGCGTATGGGCAGAACCAGACAATTTCCTGTGTTTTCTTATTCATTCCAGATCTGCTTCCTATGCCACTCGTTTTCACACTTCATACCAGACCTATGATTGTTTCTATATCATTTTTACACTATTATTCATGTTTTTCTTTCATCTATCATTACTAAATCCAGTTTTATTATCGTTATAGATCTAGATTCGCAACTGTTCATCTATAACAACAAAATCAGCATAAACTATGCATATACCAAAACAACAACAACAACAACATTTCATCAAAATTTCATCAAGATCAGAACGCCATGTTCATATATTTGCAACAACAATCATACATTTACAGATTCATCATAGAACTACAAAACAATAGAAAATCCTACGAGGGAAGGAACCCCTCACTATCCCATCATGTTAAATCACCTAATTTAGAATCCTTTTCTCCCCCTTTACCTCGAATTCAGACGAATTTCCTACGAATTTTGGTTATGGGAATGCCCTAGGTGTTTTGCCTCTTCCTAGCCTTTCTTCGTTCTTCACAAAATAATACGATTGATTCCTTCCTCAATCTAATTAGCCTAATCTATCACTAAACTCTCAGTTTAAGATTTTACTAAAACGTCCATATTTTAATTAAACCTAATAATACTAATAATAATAATATTCTTAATATCACTAATATTATTTTCATAATAATAATACTAATAATAAAATATGATATTAACTGGTCTTATTAATATTCGGACACCCGCTATTAATGAACGCACCACAATTCTACTCGTCCCACTAGGACACTACGCTAAAACAACAAGACATACGCCTTAAGCAAGGCCAACAAAACACCAAAAATATCCAAAAAATAAATATTAAAAACAGGGTGTTACAACTCTCCCCCACTTAAATATTTGTGTCCTTGAAAATGTACCTTATACTAAAAGTTTCGGATACGACTCTTGCATCCGGCTTTCCAGCTCCCAGGTTACACTTCCCCCAGCAGCTCCACCCCAAACTACTCTCACCAGAGGAATCTTTTTACCTCTGAGTTGCTTCATCTTGCGATCATCTATCCTTATCGGCATCGCTTCCATAGTAAGCTTTTCTCTAATTCGCACTTCATCCCTCAGAATAACGTGAGATGGGCCAGGCACATACTTCCGAAGTTGCAACACATGAAACACATCATGCAAGTGCGAAAGCTCTGGCGGTAACACCACTCTATAAGCAACAGTACCAACTCTATGAAAAATCTAGTACGGTCCAATGAACTTAGGATCCAACTTCTTCGATTTCAAAGCACGTCCAACATCTGTCATTGGATTAACCCTCAAGAACACATGATCACCCTCAACAAATTCTAATTATTTTCACCGATTATCATGATAACTCTTCTGTCTACTCTGAGACGCTTTCATTTTCTCACGGATCATCTAAATTGTTTCAGTAGTCTGTTGCACAATTTCAGGTCCAAGCACCACATTTTTTTCACCAATTTCATACCAACACAGAGGTTTCCTACACCTCATACCATACAAAGATTCAAACGGTGTCATTCCAATACTAGAATGGTAATTATTGTTGTACATGAACTCAATAAGTGGCAATTGAGTATCCCACGCACCACCTTGTTTCAACACACAAGTCCTCAACAAATCTTCTAAAGTCTGAATAGTCCTTTCTGACTGATCGTCCGTCTGCGGATGATAAGCTAAACTTAATTTCAACTTAGAACCCAAAGCCTCTTGTAAACTCTTCCAAAATTCAGAAGTGAACCTCAGATCTCTATCTGAAACTATACTCGAAGGAACATCGTGCAACTTCCCAATTATCCTGATATAAATCTATGCCAACTTCGTCACTGGAAAACTCATATTTATAGGAATAAAATGTGCGGATTTTGTAAGTTTATCCACAACCACCCAAATAGCATCAAATCCCCTCGCCGTATTTGGAAAACTAGTACCAAAGTCCATAGCAATATTGTCCCACTTCCACTTTGTAATTTCCAACGGTTGCATCATTCCTGAAGGCTTCTGATGCTCCACTTTTTATTTATGACACACCAAATAAGCATACACAAAATTTGCTATATCTCTTTTCATACCAAACCACCAAAATAATGTCTTCAAGTCTTGATACATCTTTGTAGCTCCAGGATGAATACTTAAGCTACTCCGATGACTTTCTTCTAAAATTTCCTTTTTCAACTCCGCATTATCTGGCACACAAATTCTGCCCCAGAATCTCAACACCCCATAATTATCCACCTAGAAATCACTTTCAGGATCATTGCCCCATGTAGGCATCAAGTCTATCAATTTCATGTCAAGTCTCTGATTCTCTTTGATCACATCTAAAAAGTCATTATTCACCTTTAGCATACCAAGCCTAACACTCTCAGGTGTCGTTTCACAAACCATGCTCAAATCTCTAAACTGCTCAAATAATTCCAACTCTTTTACCATCAATGCCGACATATGAATTGTCTTACGGCTCAACACGTCTACTACTACATTAGCCTTACCCGGATGATATCTCAAATTAAAATCACAATCCTTCAGAAATTCTAACCATCTCCTCTGCCTCATATTCAACTCTTTCTGGTTGAACAAATACTTCAAACTCTTGTGGTCTCTAAATACCTCAAACCTCGATCCATACAAATAGTGCCTCCAAATCTTCAACACAAAAACCACTACAGCTAATTCAAGATCATGAGTAGGATAATTCCTTTCATGCACCCTCAATTTTCTTGAAGCATAAGCTACAACCTTAACATCTTGCATCAGGACTCCACCTAGTCCCCTCTTGGACGCATCATAATACACAACGAAAGGTTCACTAGGACTTGGTAAAACTAACAGTGGTGCCGAAGTCAATTTATTTTTCAATTCTTCGAAACTTTCTTCACAAGATGCATCCCAAATAAATATCTGACTCTTTCTAGTCAATTGAGTCAATGGCAAATCCAAGTTAGAAAACCTTTGGATAAATCTTCTATAGTAACCTGTTAATCCCAGGAAACTCCTAATCTCCGTAACTGTCTTCGGAGATTCCCATTGCAATACAACACTTACCTTAAAAGGATCCACTGCTATACCATCACCAGAAATAACATGACCCAAGAAACTTACACTCTTAAGCCAAAACTCACACTTCAATAATTTTGCAATCAACTTATTATCCTTCAATACCTACAACACAATTCTCAAATGATCTTTATGGTCCTATTCAGTCTTAGAATAAATAAGAATATCATCAACGAATACCACAATAAACTGATCCAAATACGAATAGAAGATATGGTTCATATACTCCATAAATACACCTGGTGCATTAGAAACTCCAAAAGGAATCACAACATATTCACAATGTCCATAACAAGTTCTAAATGCAGTCTTCTGAATATCACCTTCTTTTACTCGAATATGATGGTAACCTGACCTCAGATCAATCTTAATAAAAATACGAGCACCAACTAGCTGATCCATTAAGTCAGCGATCCTTGGAAGCGGATACTTATTCTTAATGGTCATCTTATTCAACTGACGATAATCAATGCACGGACGCATACTACCATCTTTCTTCTTTACCAACAAAACTGGAGCTCCCCACGGTGACACACTGGGTTGAATAAACTTCTTATCAAGTAACTCTCCAATCTGAGATTTCAATTCGGTCAACTCTGATGCAGACATCTTGTACGGCGCCATAGAAATAGGCCTTGTACCAGGAATTAAATCAATAGTGAATTCCACTTCTCTCGTCGGAGATAATTCTGTAATATCATCAGGAAATACTTATGGAAATTCATTCATAATTGGAAAATCAATAACTGGCACCTTCCCTTCAACAGATAAAGATGCGAAAAATGCAAACATCATTGCTTCATCTTCCAACAATGTCCTCAACTCCTTAATAGATAAAGAATTAGCCAACGCTTCCTCTTCAAGAGTAAGGAATAATAATCTTTTCCTATAACAGTCAATATAAACCTGGTTGAACTCCAACCAGGTCATCCCCAAAATAATGTTCAGATTACCAAGCGGTAAACAATCAAATCCATGTTAAAATCTCTATCGAAAATAGTTAACGGACACTTCATACATACTAAAGATGTAACCACAAAACCAATAGACAGAGTCTCAATTGTCATCCTCTGATTTAGAGTATACGGTACAATCCCTAACCTCTTCACACAATCAATAGAAATAAACGAGTGGGTTGCACATGTATCAATAATAGCAATCAAAGGAGTACCATTAATAAAACAAGTACCTTTGACGGAATGCTCCTCATAGTGGATTGGGCTCCCACCAAAGCAAAAACTTTCCCACTAGCTCCTTGGGACTTCTTCAGTTTTTGGAAAGTTGTACTAATATGACCATGTTCACCATAATTGAAACAAGTAGGCAAAGTAGCTCTACAATCTGCCACCACATAACCTTTACGTCCACACTTGAAGTATTTCTTCACTTCATTCTAGCAAGTATTATCACAATGACTTGTGTTTCCGCATCTGAAACACTTCAGAGGATTGGGATTTCCCCCTCCCCCATTTGGCTTCTTGTCAGCAGTAGGTTTTTGTTTACCCTTATCAGCTAGAGCACTATAAGGAGTACCCTCAAACCTCGACTTATTCTTTCGTTCATATTACCCTGCTTAAGTTCCAAATACTCAACCTCTCTAACACTGCGGATGTCCTCTGGAAAGTACTTATCCAAATTTTTTTTCTAAACATAACCCAAGTCACAGCAATACATGCAGCTTCTAACCTATGGCGACTGTTGTCCCAACAGACTTCAGCTTCACCCTTAAGCATGTGAGTACCAAACCTCACCTTCCGATCATCATTGCACCCCATGGTCCTGGAGATTTTCTCCACATCCTTTAGCTATTTTTATGCAGCCTCTGGATCCAGATTACCCCCTTCATAAGTAGGCGGCTTGTTGCTTCTGAACTGATCCAGATCACGAAACTCAACATTACCAACAGCTGGCCCAATATTCTCAACAACTTATGTCATCGCTTGTATAGCAGTAGCAAGAGCAACATCGTTCCTTCCTGACATACTGATATAACAAACATCTTCAGTTATAACATAACAACTACTCCTATTCTAAGGACTGACTCGATAACAACATCTGGCCGGTTGGAACGACCTGCTCTGATACTAATTGTAACACCCCACTTTTCCCAATTTATAAAATAGTGAATAAAATGAATGATCAGAGTAAAACAAGTGGAATGCCACACTTCATCAATATTAACCAACATAAATCTTTTTATTAAAAATATCAGAAAATACATAATTTGTTCAACTTAGGCAACATGCCAACATTAACAATAAATCCTCAATAATATGGTTTATAAAGTTTCCAACAAGGTTTAAAGACACATAACGAAAGTAAATAAACAACAAAATATCCCTGTCTCGTGTTACGTATCAGATCATCATAAGACTCGAACAAGCAACACACTTCCACACACTCTCAAGTACCTGGATTATTTGTACTTCCAAAGAAGCATAGACACAACAACAAACAACAAAGGGATGAGAAACAAATTCAAATATTAACGATGCATAAAATATCTTTAAGGGTAGTTTCTCACACAAGAAAAATATACAACAATAATCACACCGATAATTATGCAACAACGAAAACAACAATAATTATGCAATGTGACTCAACAACGACACAATGCATGTGGTACTAGTTTTGTTCATTCAATCGAACACAGATAAATCACATACGCCAATCCGACAATGATTATCCCACAATTCTCCATAACTGAGTACGGGTGAATCACATACTCCCATCCGACAAAGATTCATCCCAACAATAATATAACAATGTATGTATGACCATGAATATGAATACAACATTATAACCACCATGTTATACATCTACACGATCCATCTGATCAATATACAACGATAATTCCATACAAATCACCAATGTTATCCTCACGCGACTTAACTGATTATTCAACTAGTTAAATCCACCTAAGTTCCATCATTATTCCATTTCTAGATACTAATCCTCAATTAAATAAGTCATAAGGACCATCTAAATGCCTCAGATCGAACGAATCGACAATGGATGTGAAATCGGGAAAAAAATCGTGAAACAACAAAATTTGCCCTAATGCTTTGGTCATACGTATAATATGTCAGGCCATATATGTATATACATCACCTTCGTCCCCGTTATGCTGCACCAAACATGTAACTCAATCCCCTACGTTAGGCATTACGCGTATGGTACCCCCATACGCTGCATGTTACGCGTACCAACCTTGTTTTCCACGCGTAAACTACACAAATGGGCAGAATTCCCTAAAAATCACTCCTCGTACGCGTACACCCCCAGTATTACGCGTAATGACCCTTCATGTCACACACCATACGCGTATGGACATGCCCCATACACATATGGGAAGAACCAGACAGTTTTCTGTTTTTTCTTCTTCATTCTATATCTGTTTCCTATGCCACTCGTTTTCACACTTCATACCAGACCTATGATTGTTTCTATATCATTTTTACACTATTATTCATGTTCTTCTTTCATCTATCATTACTAAATCCAATTTTATTATCGTTCTAGATCTAGATTCGCAATTTTTCATCTGCAACAACAAAATCTGCATAAACTATGCATATACCATAACAACAACAACATTTCATCAAAATTTCATCAAGATCAGATTGTCATGTTCAATGATTCGCAACAACAATCATACATTTACAAATTCATCACAGAACCACAAAACAACATAAAATCCTACGAGGGAAGGAACCCCTCACTACCCCATCATGTTAAATCACCTAATTTAGAATCCTTTTCTCCCCCTCACCTCGAATTCAGACGAATTTCCTGCAAATTTCTGGTTTGGGAGTGCCCTAGGTATTCTTCCTCATCCTAGCATTTCTTCGTTCTTCACAAAATAATACGCCCGATTCCTTCCTCAATCTGATTAGCCTAATCTATCACTAAACTCCCAGTTTAAGATTTTACTAAATCGTCCTTATTTTAATTAAACCCAGTAATACTAATAATAATAATATTCTTAATATCACTAATATTATTTTCATAATAATAACACTAATAATAAAATATGATATTAACTAGTCTTATTAATATTCGCACACCCGCTATTAATGAACGCGCCACAATTCTACTCGTCCCACTAGGACTCTACGCCAAAACAACAAGACATACACCTTAAACAAGGCGAATAAAACAACAAAAATACCCGACGAATAAATATAAAAAATAGGGTGTTACATTATGGATCAAATTTTTTAAGTTAGCTTGTAATGGGTAATTGTTAAAAAGCTTATTAGGTTAGTATGTTAGTTTTCTTATAAATAACATACTAGTCTCTCATATTTGAATAAGGGAAAATAGGAAGATAAAACCCTAATTCAAAAGTGAGAGAGGTTATTTGTTATTTTTGTTTACTTGTAATCTTGTTTTAAAGAGAAATGAAATAATAGCAGTTTATAACCAATCCTTGTTATTACCCATGTGTTCTCATAAACCCTAACCCTTGTGGGTTTCTTGATCATAAAGAAACCTATTATACTTTGTTTCTAAGGTATCCAATTCACAATAAATTGGTGCGGTGAGCGTGTGTTAGCACCTAATTTCAACACCTAATTGACTCCAGGAAGCATTGACTTTAGCATCATGTTTTTTGGAAGGAATAAAAGGCTTCGACTAAATCAAAGTTGAAGAAGCCTGAGTCGAAGATACATCGAATGCAAGGATGTGGACTTAGAATATTTTCTAAGTATAAGAAATGTGGTTCGACCGAGCGTTTGTCTACATGCAATAGTTGAGATCAATATTGAAGGGAAAGTTATGTTTCTTTCAATTTGAATAATAACAAGTGGCGCAAATTGGAAGTTCAAGAACATGCAAAATGCCAATTGGCATATTTTTAGGAGTAAACTGCCAATAGTGGTTACCTTCGATTAGTATAAATAAAGTAGTTCTAGTGTTATAATGGGGTGTAAATCATATTGTACAAGTTACTCCATAAACACTCAAAGTACCCGTGTATAGAGAAACAAGTGAAGGCTAGAATGTACGTGATGAGATCACCACCCTATTTCATATCAATGCAATGTATGTTCAAGCTTTTACTTTAAAGTCATTTTATCTTGCATTTTCTTTAATTTCTAGCAAGTTTATTATTCTGCCTTTTATTGTTTTTTTTACTTACTTTCTTTACATTTCCTTACCATTTGCACTTTACTTTCGACTTCAATTATTTTTTAGTCTTGTTTGTTTTATTTTCTCTTTTTACCAAAAAACACTTCATAAAGTATGTAGAAGAGTTTATGACATCATTCCTAAAAAAACAATTAAAACCTACTATAGCACATGTCTTAGGATCAATCTTATTGATCCTGTGAGTAACTGAGAACATTTTGTTATTTTTAGAGGACCAACGGTTGTTTACAATTTTCAGGGTAAACAAATTGGCATGCCCAGTGGGACAGTGCTATAAGTAACCAACTTTTGGAAGTTTTATTAACTTCCTTCAAAATAACCAATTTTTAGAAGTTTTATAGCTTCCTTTTCTTAACGTGCTTGTTGGTCAAAGTGTTATGTAATTTTTTGTTGCATGCATTTGAGAAATGGAAAGGTAGTCACTACAGACGAATATATACCAAAGAAAAGAAATACGAGGAAAATGGCATCTAGTCAAGGGAACACAAGTAATCATAATCCCCATATGACTGGGTCGAATCCTCAACCAAGCAGTTCGACTGCTCCAAGCACCAACATCAATCCACAAGATATTTCTGGGAGCGATGCGGTGCCTCCTCCAAATCCTTCGACAGGAGGATCAACAATACCAGCCATGGTTTCAGAACTAGTTTCTTTGATGGTAGGAACAAGGAGAATGATATGTAGACCTTATACTCAGCCAGTGTTGGAATATATTGGGGAAAATCCTCAAACGCCACCACCAAACACAATAATTTTTAGGTTTTTCCCTCCCCTAGTGTTTTCATAACCTTTTCCTAGGAACCCAACCTATGGCATGCCAACAAAGGTGGTGCAAACCCTACGCAACGCGCCGACGGTATTTTCAAAAATTGTGTTTTCTTCGTCCTTACAGGAATCAGGATCTGGAGTAAACATGGGTCGAAATAGAAATCTTATGGTGGTGAAGCATCTGATGTTAGATGATATCATTGTAAGAATGAGGGTCACATTTGAAAGGTGTGCCATGAGCGCCTAAAAGATCATGGAGGTAAGGATAATGGAAACACGACCATTGTTCAAGAAGATTTCGAATCATCTGATGCTCTTGGGTTTCAAATGGCGACTCAAGAAAAGAGTGGATTATGGATTCAGGTTGCACTTGGCACATGACTCCAAACAAATATTTTTGCGAGGAATTATGTGATCAAGATGGTGGATCAGTGCTACTGGGAAACAACAAAGCTTGTAAGATTACAGGTATTGGATCTGTGAGATTCAAGCTCCATGATGAGTCAATAAGGTTATTGATTAAAGTTAGGTATGTACCTGACTTGAAGAGAAATTTGATTTCTCTTGGTGAATTCGACAAGAAGGGATATGTTTTTTAAGGAGAGAAAAGTATCCTAAGAGTCATAAAGGGGTCGAAGTATGTCTTGAGAGGTGTGAAGGAACAAGGTTTGCATACCTTTGAGGATGAAGTTATAAGTGGTTCGACAAATGTTGCATCCACAAAACTATCAAATAAAGGATCTGTAAATACTATCAATTTTATGAATAATCATTTTAGGAATAAGGAAAACCCGCATCCAATACTGAGCAATAGTAGTGGTAATACTCTTCACAAGTTGAATTCTCCTTGATATGCTAAATAATTTATATGACCAATGTTTGATTCTACCCATTATTCTCTCCACTAGAGGCAAATAATGGTGTATATTAAACTTCTTGCTAGTGAAAAGGACCCCCAAATATCTAAAAGGAAGAGTAACATCTTCACACCCCTGTGGAATTCTTCACATCCTTTATGCTATCAGAGTTCATACCACCACAAAACAACTTAACTATATTTTTTAAATTTTAGAAAAATTACCAACTAATATATAATTCAAGACTAATGTAATATCAAATATTTTTTAAGAGATTATTAATATTAACAAAACTTCATCCTGAACATTTAAACAAAACATGTATGATAATGACAATTTTGAAAATTGTACTGTCCTACCACACTTTTCAATATTAATGTCCAAAATACCATAGTTTTCAACAAATATTCCAATGCGCCATCGTTTCAAACAAATAATTTTTTAGGGTTGCCTTAGTCGCCCATTCAATGGGCGGGAATGAAGAAATTTTTTATGTATCGCCCTTTCAATGGGCGGCAATGTTGTGTCATTTTTTTTTAATTTTTTTTTTATTTTTTTTATTTTTAATATAAATTAATTAATAAATAATTTAAATTATTAATATTAATTAAATAAATATTAAAATTATAAATTTGAAAATGAAATATTAAATAATAATAATATTAGTATTAAATAAATAATAATATTAAATAAATAATATTATTAAATAATAAATAATAAATAATATTAAATAATAATAAATAATATTAATATAAATATTAAATAATAATAATAACAATATTAATATAAATATGAAAATAAATATTAATATTAATATTAAAAGATACATTAACATTTTCTATCCTCGATTTGGATCCGGTCGACGATGGCGTTGATGAGTTCCACAACCGGGAGGATGTCCTATTCGGGTAGTCCTTCTTAAACCAATTTGTTCAACATTTGTTGGTTGAGTATAAGGTCCCGCTTCACCCGGAGGATTAATAAATTCGAATAACACATCATCACTAAAGATGTTCAGTATCGTCGTCGCACTGCCATTGTCTAATTGTGTTCCCCTGTTACTCCAAGTTGGTTGGGTAGTAGGTCTCATTGAGGTATGCATGTAGGGAATGAATGGATGTTGATCTTGGGATGAATTAAAGGTGAAAGTTTGTGATGGATAAAATGAAAATTGTGGTTGGAGTGTTTGGTAATTGTATTCTTGTGGGGTAGGTTGAGAGAAGGAATGTTGTTGTGTGTATGATATGGAGGGGGTAAAGTTGAGGTTTTGTTGGGTGTTGTAGGGGGTTGGGTTAAATGATGGGTATGGTTGATTGTAGTGTTGGCTTGGGGTATAAAGTTGTTGTGTAGGGTTAAAAGGTTGTTAAGTGTTAGATGTAGGTTGGTTGGTATTAAATGTTCATTATTTGGAGGTAAATTGTTGTTGTTGGCTGACATTCATTGCGGGTTGGATACGAGGATCAATTAGGTATTTATTTACTGATAGATACAAATTGGTCACAAATCTATACCAATTCATGTATTCCCTAATGGGTTTACATTCAGTATCCATGACATTTCCTTGTATGACGGTGTGGTGACGATTTAGCCATTCTTGACGTTCTTCATTGTTGTGCTATTTCCAATCATCGAAACCCCATAGTTTATTTACTCTACTTTTGTGGTATTTTTTCATGCATCTAGGTGGACCAAGAATTTCTTGTTGAATCCCAAATTGAAGTTTAACCCTATCTGAATGATGCATTTCAACATAAGTGAAATAAAATATAAATGTTGTTGCACTCCACATATGACTTTCAGTTGGGTCCTCATCTTCATGTCCAATATATGGCCTCCATATAAACTGCGAAGTAGTTGAAAAATGGATTAGAGGTTGTAACTATAAAAACATTTTAATATTAACAAGTATAATTCTTAGAGATAATACATCATTCGACTTGAAATAATCGAAGAATACCCGATATCCAACAACACAATGATGGGGGTATTTTCATAAATCATCCCATAAGCATACTATCTAAAAAATAAATAGAGTATAATTATTAGATCAATAAAAATATTAAATAAAGTAATTTGTTAGAGTATAAATATACCTACTTTGTTTCATATGGAAAATGGAATGGATTTTCGTTGATTGGTGCCAGTCTAGGCATTCTGGACCAACCCCATGCTTGAAGTAACACTCCACATTCAACAAAATTGTAAGCGTCTTTCAAAGCGCATTGACACAAATTTATGTATAGATGTGCTAAAGTTGCAGCTCCCCAACTAAAGCTACTTATTTTGTGGAAATCTTCTAGTAATGGTAAAAATTGAAGATGTATGGTGTTACCGTTAGTATCAGGAAATAAAAAACATGCAAAGAGTAACATAATATATACTCTAGTTTTCATGATTTTCAGTTCCTCAGGGGAGTCTTTATCTAAATGCATAGAATTATAACATTCCCTTAGAACTAATATTCTCAAAGATTATCCTCGTCTCTCAGGAGCTTCCATCCTAATACCCAATAATTACTCAACCAAGTCGTATGAAACAGATGTGCAACTAACCACGGCTGAGCCATTCACACGCAACCCCAATAACATGTGAACATCCTCCAAAGTCGGTGTGCTTTCACCGGTTGGAAAATGGAATGTGTGGGTTTCTGGTCTCCATCTCTCACACAAGGTGAGAAGAAATTTTCGATCAACTCCATACAAATCAATGTTGATCACGTGACTGAAACCAGCTTGAATCAAATAAGGACGAATATGCTCATCGACCCTGGTGTACTTATGTGTACGTGGTTTGAGTTTTCATTCATCCTATAAAGAAATCATGCATAAAATATAATGTAATATATAAAAATATAATGTAATAAAATGTATAGAAATACAATTTAGTATATAGAAATATAATGTAATAACATGTAAACAAGAAATGCAATGTATATAAAGTTATAACCCTTACATATTCTGCAATATTTGAGTGTGTTCCTTGATGTTTTTCTCCAAGTGTTAGTAGAGACATTTCTTAGAATTAAAGTGATTAAGTGTGATAGATATGTGTTGATAGATATGAAATTGTAATAGAGATGTGTTGGTATTTATAGAACTTGTAATTGATATATGTAATAAATATTTTGTTATAGGTGGTTGATATGTGATAAATTTGTATAAGTGGTTGATATGTGTTGGTATGTGATAAATTTGTAAAGGTGGTTGATATGTGTTGTTATGTTATAAATTTGTAAGGAGTGTAGGGTGCATGTCATTTACGTGTAAGGGTGCATCCATGGCAGAAAATTTAAGTACATTCATTGCCCTTTCAATGGGCGGCATAGTTATTTTTTCATAATTACATGTATGACAACCAAATAATGAATGTGAAGAAATGTTAAATATGTTTTTGACCATCTCCCTTTCAATGGGTGACATAGTAAATGTTGTCTGAAGCCATGCATAAGTCTCGCCCTTTCAATGGGCAACAATGTGTTATTTTGTTTGACCAGTCTGACATCCGCACATTGAATGGGCGACAATGTGTTATATTGTTTGACTTGTTTGACCATACGAAATCGCTTGCAAAGTGACAAAAAATATATCCTATAAAACTATCAATTGGTCTTGAAATTTATACATCGACTAAAAAATTCCAAACATTCAAATGTCTCAAATTCCAAACTATATTGTTAGTGAACATTACAATGGTAGTGCGGTTACATCTGACGAGGTCGGTTATAGCTTCGAAAATACTAAAATTTGTCATTTCAACATTAATAGAAGATCAACATTTCAACATTTTAAAGAGAGATTGGTTATGAAGATGGGAGTAGGTTCTATTTCTCAGATTACTAACAGAAATGTTGTCCATTTTGGGAACAACATTTTTAAATTTGTTCCACTGAAAGTTCATGACAACGAAGATGTTGAATCCATGTTTTCGAATCATGAATGGTATGGATTTCCATCTATATAAGATTTTCACAATGTCAACAAACCCAACATTCACAGATTATCAATGCACCCGAAGAATATACACCAGCAATAATACCACATGAAGATGTTGAGGAAGAATATGTTGAAGAAGACACTAAGGCACGGGTTGATGACTTATACACAACTATATTCGAGGAATGAGTCAATGTTCAGGATGGCACTGATGAACAACACATTCCAGTTGGAAATGTTTTCATACCACCTGCCCACATGACAAACCTTCCCTCAAATGCAGATCAAGCATCCTATGAATGGTCGCGCATTCCTTGTCTTCCAGTGGAAGGTGACATAATTATGGGTAATCAGTTCAAAAATAAATTTGACAGCGTGCTTGCAATAAAGCAATATCACATGAAAAACGATGTGGATTTTAGGGTAAAGGATTCCGATAAAAAGAGATATATCATTTGTTGCAAACATGATACGTGCAAGTTTCATCTTATGGCGTCATTTAGAAAAAGAATTGACTTGTGGGAGATAGGTATTATGAATCTCCGTCACAGTTGTTCAACAACCATGTTTAACAAGGATCATCGGCAACTTAGCTCGCAGTTAATGTCTCAACTTTTAATGTCTTTTGTAGACAGTGATCCGTCTATCAAGGTGAGCATTTGCATTGCCAAAATTGTTCATGAATACAAGTTCACTCCGTCATACAAGAAAACATGGATTGCAAGGAACAAAGCAATTGAACAGGTATATGGTAACTGGGAGAATTCATACAAAGAGCTTCCACATTTCCTGTTAGCACTTAAAAAATTTATTTTGGGGACTGTGCTGGAAATGGAAATACTACCCATGTATACTGATGAAGGAACAATTGTTGAAGGGAAGCATATTTTTCACCGACTATTCTGGGCATTCCAACCATGCATTATAGGTTTTGCATATTGCAAGCCTATTTTACAAATTGATGGAACCTGGTTATATGGTAAGTACAAAGGGACATTGCTTATGGTTGTTGCACAAGATGCCAACAATTATATTTTCCCAGTTGCTTTTGCACTTGTAGAAGGTGAGACCGCTGAAGGTTGGGGGTTCTTTTTTTAATGGATGATAACTTTTTAATTATATTATATTTTTGCTAACACTATATCTTTGTCAATTATATTATTAACTTAAACTTTTCAATATATATATATATAGGATATGCTTTAAACACACCAACGTTTTAGTATTATCGAAATGAAATAGCTATGGCTAATTGTGATACTTTAAGGTGGCTCAACAATATTCCAGTTGAAAAATATACAAACGCACTTGACGGGGGTCGACATTGGGGTCACATGACAACCAACCTTGTCGAGTCATTGAATTTAGTCTTCAAAGGCACCCGTAATTTACCTAATACAACATTGGTTAGTGCAACATATTATAGATTGGGTACACAATTTGCTGAGAGGGGTGTATAGTGGTGTGCAACGTTAAATTCATGACAAATATTTACAGACAATTGCGTAAAGGTTATGAAAGAAGAAACAACGAAATCCAACACACATCAAGTGAATGTTTTTTACTACAATAAAAATATTTTTAGTATGCAGAAAACAATGGACCACGGTGATGGGAAGCCTATGGGCCGTTACAAGGTGAACCTAATAAAAGGATGGTGTGATTTCAAAAAGTTTCAGAGATATCGTGTCCCTTGTTCAAGGGTTATTGTTGCATGTTCTAGTGCGTGCAACGACGCCTACACACTTTTGTCCAGCGTTTACAGGGTTTCAAACCTATTTGGAGTATACATCACAAGCTTTCTGGTGCTCCCATACGATGAATATTGGCCACTTTATGAGAGAGATCAAAATTTCCATAATCCAAGAATGCGAAGGAACAAGAAAGGTCGCCCGATTATCACACGTATTATAACATAAATGGATATTGTTGACAAGCTGGAGAGAAAATGTTCCATGTGTCGTCAAACTGGTCACAACCGAACTCGGTTCCCAAATGTCGAAACTAGTAATAGTTAGTGTTTTATGTTGTTATCATGTATCATTTTCATATTGCAATCAAGCCTCTCAATTAAACTAAACAACACAACACAAACATATGACATCAAAAATAAATTAAACTAAAACACAAGAACACAACATTTCTAGCTTATTACAACAAGCAACTTGATTTCATTGATTCCACACATCATTTCTATCGCTTCCTTATCAGTCCTGATTCGCACCCACCCACGACGAAAATCCACCTCTCAACACTTCTAATTTTTCTCCTTCTTCAATTTCTACTTCTAACCAATGTTTCAGCTCCCTCATTAGTTGATCTAAACTACATATATTCCAAAAGAGCATATCTGTTCTGGACTGACATAGCATATCCCCAGCGCCAAATTGAGGCCCAATCCAGATGACAATGAATAAGCCCAATATAGGATCCACGAGGATATGACTGTTACAGAAACAGAGCCGTTGGCATATAACCGTTGGGTACTTTCCCCTTTACGCACCAAAACGCCTTCTACGCGGCCAACTGCCCAACAGATTCGTCAAGGCAGTTGCACTTGGTCAAAGACACGCGCCCGTAACATACAGACAAATGCCCCTTTAAAACTCTCCATCTTTGGGGAGTCAGGTATTCACTTATTTCTACCCTCTTCTACTTACATTTTTGTCGACCACTGATTGACTTGAGCATCGAAGTACCTTGCAGGTACCCCACCACCTTCTCTAACCAACAGACTGTAGCCCTGCCGAAGGCCACGAAGAACTGTCTGGATTCTTTCTGTACAGTGGCGCCTTCTGTGGGAAGCAACAACTCCCCCGTCTTTTGTGATCAAGATTCCCTTTCACCGCAAGACTAAAGTTCATTTTTTCGTCTTCATGGAAACTCCAGTGCATGAGGCTGTCAAAGATACCTTCATCATCCTCACTGACAGTGACAACACCGACAGCCAAGGGACCTTTCAGCTCAACACCGGTCACGGTGAAGGACACCTTCCTTCCCCGACTTCGAATAACCTGAAACAGCCTCCGTTGTTCACACAGATCTCATCTTCGAACCGATTCCCATCCCGGTGGAAGCGGATGTCACCACTCAAACCCTTATCGCTGCCCTTAACAAAGCAAATATCACCCCCTTTCAACAGAATGAGCGCATGCAAGTGCTCAATCGGGGCCATCGCTCCCCTTCACTGACTAGGCAACGCCTCCGCAGAGGTTCTCCTCGAAGATCCCGATCTCCTCCACGAGGTCGGAAAGAGAAAGAACCCAAACACCATTCTCCTCACAAGGATCAAGATCCGCCTGAAACCTCTCATCCAGAGCGGGCCCGAAAACACACTCGATCTCCTCCATGTAGATCAAGACACTCACCAGAAGATCAAGACCGTGGCAAGATGACTTATTACGATGATGATCGTCATCGGAGAAGGTCCTCTTATCATGAGTTTGGAAGCATTGATGACGAAGGCCACCGCGGCCCTCTTAGCCGCGAGATCATGGAAACCCGCATCCCTCGAGGACTAGAAAAGCCACCTACTTTGGCCACCTACGATGGGACAACTGATCCCGACGATCACATTGAGAACCTCGAGGCCATGCTCCATTATCACAACATGGAGGGAGCCATTAAATGCAGGTTGTTCCCCATCACCTTGCGCAAAGACGCCATATCTTGGTACAAGCATCTCCCCGCAGGGTCAATCACCTCATGGAGAGTTCTGAAAAACCAGTTCGCCAGGCATTTCACCGCCTCCAGGCGTCATCCCAAATTCGAGGCCACCCTCGAAGGTATTGTGCAGGGGAAAGAAGAACCCCTGAGAGACTATATTGACAGATTCAACAAGGAGGTCGTGGAAGTGCACACCACATACCACCTAAAGCGATACATCTTAGAGAAGGGCTTACGCCCCAACAGCGAGTTTCAGAAAGCAGTGGGCATCGAACCTCCCCAGTCATTTGCAGAACTACTTCACAAAGCCCAAATGTACATTCAATACAAGGAGAAGGAGGTTGCATACAAAACAAGATATTTGAGGAATCACGAGAATACAAAAGGTCATAGGCAGAAAGATGGCAACGACGCATCCTGGCACGAGAAACGTAGAGATGATCGTCCTTGTGAGAGCAGAGGACCAGCTGGCTGTTTCTCAGAGTACACCCTTCTCACCACTCCTCGCGGAAAAAATCCTCAGTGGATGCATCAATACAGAATTCAACAGGGAGGAGTTCGCTTCCCCAAGCCTACAACTTTGAAGGCCAATACCAACTAAAGCAAATATTGTCGGTTCCACCGCAACTACAAGCACATCACTGAGGATTGCATCCATCTCAGGGACACCATCGATATCCTTATCAAAGAGGGACACCTTAAGAAGTACGTTAAGGACGGAGCTCCACGACAGCAGGAGGCCAGGAGGGTCGACGAGGTCACCGAAGAAGTTGCCCCTTTTGTATTCCCCGACACCTTTTACATGCAGGATACATGGCATCACACAGCCCTTGGGAATGTGTCCCATCGGCCATGCTCATATCGGTTGTAGGATACAACGAGATGACTGTCGGATTCGTCCGACGAAACCTCGAGCACTTGGTCGATTCATCCCCAGTTCAGCTGTCATCCATCGAATAAGTCAAGGGGAAGTCCCAGCCGATTACTTTCTATAGGGAGGAGCTTCTCAGAGAGTCCCCAACTCTCACATCCCTCTACTGGTCCGCGCAAAAATGGAAAAGACGGAAGTACGAATAATCCTCGTCGATCAGGGAAGCTTGATCGACATCATGTACACTTCGCTCTTTCGGGCTCTACAACTTGACCAGGCGAACCTATCCCCGTACATAGGTTCCGACTTGCAAGGTTTCAATGGTGCCACAACAAGACCCTGGGGTTACGTCGAGCTAAACGTCACCTTCGGGGAAGGGGACGCTTCCAAGACCATCAAAATACACTTCCTGGTAATTGATTTTCCTTCGCTCTACCAGTGCATCCTGGGGAGACCCATACTCGCCGAGCTCATCATCGTCCCTTCTACAGTCCACCTCAAAATGAAGTATTACACTGAGAAGTATTGCACGGAGATATCGAGGCAGCACGAAGATGCTTTGAGGCAGCGACCAAGGGCCAGACTGTGATAGAAAATGCACCAAAGAGCAGGAAGCGGGCAAGGGAGGAAAACCTTCCATCTGACGACATCCAGCTCGAGAAGAAGCATACTCTCCAGATCAACACGATCGAACTCGATCCTCGCGTCCATAAAGATGAGGAGATGGATAACCTTGCAGACAAGTCGGCCTTGCTATGCCCTTTACCCGCAGGGGACTTAGAAGTTGTGACTTTCGGTGATAACCCTGAGAGAGGAGTCTGAATCGGAGCAGGACTCCCCAGCGAAGTCAAAGAATAGTTGAAGCAGTGCCTACGCAGCAACGCCGACCTATTCTCTTGGAGTGCCGCTAACATGCCAGGAATCTCCCCAGAAATCGCATCTCATGAGCTTGCCATCAATCTAGCTGCCCGCGCAATTGCACAACACATGCGCAAACAATTCAAGGAAAAGACTTTAGCCGCTGAGAAACTAGTTAAAGACCTCATAGAGGCTAGATTTGTAGCCGAGTCCAGGTACACGACCTGGCTCTCAAACACTATACTTGTTAAGAAATCAAATGGATAGTGGCGACTCTGTGTTGATTACACCGATCTTAATTGGGCATGCCCGAAAGATTCATATCCCCTGCCTAACATAGACAAACTAGTAGATAACTCTGCACGTTTTAAATTGTTGTCTTTCATGGACGCATACTCCAGGTACAACCAGATACCCTTGGCCGACAAAGATAAAAGGCACACCGCGTTCTTTACCCCGACGGGGAACTATTACTACAATGTAATGCCCTTCGGGTTAAAAAACGCAGGAGCCACTTATCAGCGCATGATGAATAAGGTCTTCCAATCACAAACGTGGGACATGCTAGAGGTATACATGGACGATATGGTCGTCAAATCCATCTAGGAGGCCGATCATACTTCTCATTTGCAGATTGTGTTCGATCAGACCATAGATCGGCCAGAGAATGTAGAATGTGTTTCAACCCGGATAAGTGCACTTTTGGTGTGCGAGCGGGCAAGTTCCTCTGTTTCTACCTTACGGAAAGGGGTATCGAGGCCAACCCTAAAAAAATTCACGCATTCACAAAATTTCCTACACCCAGTTCGAAAAAATCGATTTAATCACTGAACAATATTCTCGCATCCTTATCTTGTTTCGTTGCGAAGTCCGCTCAACACGCCTCCCCTTTCTTCGAGCTGCTCCATAAGGAAGTTGTGTTTGAGTGGACAGATGAATGCAAAAAATATCTACACCATATCAAGAAAGCCCTATCTGAACCCCTATCCTCTCAAGGCCAACAGACAGGGAAGTCTTCTACTTGTATTTAGCCGTCAACACTGAAGCCATCAGCGCAACACTGATAAGAGAAGATGCCGATGGGCAAAAACCCGTATACTTCACGAGAAAAGCCTTACAAGGCCCATAATTAAGGTACCAACAAATCGAGAAGGTCGCCCTCGCCCTCGTAAACGTTGTTAGACGACTACGACATTATTTCCTAGCGCACACGGTGGTGGTAAGAACCGATCAACCCATTAAGCAACTCTTGGCACGACCAAATATGACTGGTAGGATGTTGAAATGGTCGTTAGAACTATCTGAGTTCGACATACAGTACGAAGGAAGGAAGGCTTTGAAGTCCCAGGCACTAGCTGATTTTGTCGCCGAGATGACCCCCGCGGAGAATAGTTGCAAATGGCTCATCTACGTCGATGGAGCTTCTGGACCATCCGGAAATGGGGCAGGAATCATCCTCAAAAGTGAGGAAGGCCTCGTAGTCGAAGTATATTTAGTTTTATCCTTCCCGACATCAAATAACCAAGCTAAGTACGAGGCTTTTTTAGCAGGGTTACGCCTCGCAAGAGACTTGGGAGCACAAGAGGTTACAATTTTCACCGATCACAGTTGGTCGTTTCCCAGGTAAAAGGGAAGTATTAAGCGAAGAACGAAAATCTGATTGAGTACCTAGATCTAGTCCAGCAAATGCTCGCACAGTTCAAAGTATGGGACGTCCAGCATATTCCACACGAACGAAACTCACGAGCAAACGTACTGTCCAAATTAGCGAGCACACGCAAGAAGGGCGGTAACAAATCTATAATTCAGGAAATCCTTCCCAGTCCAAGCATCAAAAAGGCAGAGACTTTCCTCGAAGTCAACATGGTGGGGGACACCAGTTGTTGGATGACACCCTTTTTCAGATTCCTGACCACCGGAGAACTACCCGACGACAAGGAGGAGGCCAACACCACCAAACGTCGTTCCTCATCCCACATCCTAGTGGATGGCAAGATGTATCACCGAGGATTTTTCATTCTGCTCTTGAGATGCGTCGAAGAGGAAAAAGTCCCTGACGTACTGCACGAGATACATGAAGGAATTAATGCCCAACACTTGGGCAAAAGATCGTTAGCCCACAAGCCCTTACGGGCCGGTTATTATTGACCAACCATGCAGAACGACGCAAAGGAACACACGAAGATGTGTGAAAAATGTCAACATCACGCAGACATGCATATTGCACCCCCAGGCGCTCTAAAAACCATGTCGTCGCCATGGCCGTTCGTGCAATGGGGCATGGATCTCCTCGGTCCATTCACGTAAGGCTCATTCCAAAATAAATACCTGATCATAACGATCAATTACTTCACCAAATGGATAGAGGTCGAGAGCCTGGCCAGAATCACTGCATTCAACATCCTCTGATTTTATAAGAGGAATATCCTGGCAAGATTCGGCGTCCCACAATCCCTTATAACGGACAACGACACCCAATTCACAGGTAGAAACTTTCAAGATTTCATTGCCAAGACTGACACCAAGCAGCACTTCGCATTTGTCGAGCACCCTCAGACGAACGGGCAAGCAAAAGTCGCTAACAGAGTCATTATGCAGGGTATCAGGAGAAGTTTAGGCGAAGTAAAGAACAGGTGGGTCGAGGAACTCTACAACGTATTGTGGGCTTACCGAACCACCCCGCATTCTACAACCGGGGAGACTCTGTTCCGAATGACTTACGGAACTGAAGTTGTCATTCCTGTAGAAATCAGACAACCTTCTAGATGAACAGAAGCACCCTTAGAAGAGGAACTCAACGATGAGGCCTTAAGAGAGGAGCTCAACTTGGTAGAAGAGGTCCGTTCGGGGGTAGCTTTACGCGAAGAATCCTTGTAGAAACAGATAGCATTGTGATACGACCATAAGATTGTCAAGAGAGAATTCCAGGTGGGTAGCCTCGTCTTGCGCAGAAATCAAAAGGATTCACACGAAGGCAAGCTCGCAGCCAACTGGTAAGGCTCGTATCGTGTCAAATCAAAAACGGGCACGAGAGCGTACTACCTAAAAGAATTAAGTGAGGAACCTTTCGCTCGACCATGAAACGTTGAAAAACTCAAACAATATTACAGCTAAAACCCAGCTAAAACGGGGGATAACTGCCGACCAAGACACCCCACATGGGGATATGCCCGGCCAAAGGGACGTATCGTGGTATAAATACGCCCTCATTAAAAATGCGCGCAATCACTTGTCTGATTTTATGGACGATTGAGTTGCCCAACAGGGACACCTCGAACGAGCTCCTCCGTTATCATACCAGCGTGGCAGACCCCCAGCTCGCGATGGGAAAGGTCTAAGCCTTAGGGAAACGGGATACAATCATGTCCCCTAACTCCCTTCAACGAGCACTGACCTCGCACCTCTTCCAGTTCCATACACTGACGAGCTTAATGTATTTTATCGAGCACCAACAAGATTCTCACACAAAACAAATCAAAGCATACACAAGTAAAGCGCAAACTGATGCAACAACAAAATATTATAAAATAAGGCCAGAAGACCGACATTATCCTTACATAATAAAAAAGGGGACAAAGCCCCAAACATCACTTAACAAAAGATATGGCACGCAAGCCTAGAAGGTCAATGGCACGTAGGCCAGATCATCAGTCTTCGTCGTCAGGAGACATCACATGTCCGTCCTCCACGCGGTGCAAGATCCTGGTGCCTTAAACCACCAAATACACCCCGGGATTGGTGACCTTGAGCTGCTCCACCGCATTATAGAAGCCAAAAGCCGCCATATTCATGTTGTCCTGAGCCAAAAGCCGAATACGAGCTATCAACTCTGCCCTGGTTGTCATTGTCGCCTCATCCTCAGTTTCATCCTCCTCAGCTGCCACTTTACCTTCCGCGGCATTCTTCTTCAACTTCCTGTTTTCGGTGTCGAGCTCCACGATCGAGTTCCTCATCTTTGTAACCTCCTTTATAAGCTCGAGCTTACTCTCGTAGTGGCCCTGGGCCTGGAGTAAGTCGTTCTCTAACTTATGATTTTCGTCCCCCACTTTCTCAACCTTGGCCGCTTGAAGATCCTTGCGGGGGACAAGATCGACATCATTAAAGGAAAGAGCAGCCTCCAAGATACAAAACATGCCTGTAGCATCCTTGCAGAGCTTAGCCCTCAGGTCGTCGGGATTTGCAGAGAGAACAACAGCAACATCGAGATCAGGGACCCGGACAAAAGATCCTTTATCAAAAAGAGCCTTTTGGGTGACACAGGGCGGCAAGTCGAAAGGCCCAGAGATCGCAGCTTTAGCCTTGGGAGGAGGAGAAGGATCCTCGGTCCTCTGTCTCTTCCCCAACGGAGATCCATCCATGGGAGTGCCCCCAGGGGTTGAACTGCTCGATGCCACGAAGATATCCAGGGTGCCTTGGTCCTAAACAGCCTCGACCTGATTCTTGCCCGCACCCTTTTTAACATTGCCCTTGTTAGACTTCACCAAACGTCCCCTAATTTCGGCCATTTGTGTTGAAAAAACAACATATTAGATTAGATAACAAACATATTTTTAAAGCAAAACCAGTTCAAAGCCAATTCACCTAGGAGCTGCATGGCAGCCTCTTCATTCGGACAACTGAGCAGTGACTTGACATTGATTAACCTAGCTACCGTCGTCGGCGTCCCATCCGGATGTAGGAGGGGCTTCTCGTCTGTTGCACCCCAAAATTTGCCCTCCCCTAGACAAGACATTATGTACTAAGGTGTCCCCAGAGGTTCACAAGATTCACAAGGTATCTCAAGAGGTTCACAAGGTTCACAAGATTCACAATTAGTCAGAAAGTTTGACAATTCCCTCAGACAATGCATCCTCCTAAGCAATGCATCTTAAACTAGGGTTTTAGATTTCATCAGGCAAAATGGAATTCCAAGGCTTCAAGTGAGCTTCATAGCATCCTATATGTCTTCAAGAATCCCTGTGTCAAGTTTCAAGGCTTTCCCAAAAGGTTTGCTCAGTCAGATGATCAGATAGGCTAAAATCAGTCAAAGTAGTTAAAAAGTCAAATTGAGGTCAACTGTGGTCAAACCAAAGTCAAACTTCATGATTTTTTGCCAACATCAAGTATATGAAGTAAAATTCATCATTTTATCAAGGGTTGATCATGATTCATCAAGGAGGTTTCAGATCATCAAGAATCAGGAGTTTCTAAATTAGGGTTTTCACAGGAAAAGTCAATTGAACTTTGACCAACCATAACTTTCACATGCTTCATCAAAAATTTCCCATTCAAAGCTCATTTTGAAAGAAATTTAATTCTCTACAACTTTGTGTCTCACAATCTAAGCCCAAAAATGCTTCATTTGGAAGGTATGAGCTAAGACATTATAGGTCATTTTAAAAGTCAACAAAAAGTCAACATCTTCCAAAGGGCATAACTTGAGAATGATAAAGGATATGGACATGAGACCAAAGAGGTTGGTTAGAGGACTCTCTAAGCTTTCCAAAATTTCCAAGAACACCTTCATAGATTTAAAATTGAGAGATTTGTGCCTTTGCAAAGTTGGGAAATTTTTGGGGGTTTGTGAAGCAAATGAAGTCTTAAAACTAAATTTTGCCAAATGGGCCTACCAAATTCCAATCCAATCTCAAGGATAAGGTCATGCACGACCCATTGACTATTTTTCCATATTTTTATGTTTTATATTTTATTATTTTGGATTTTATTTAATAAAATTCAATTTAAATGAAAATAAAATATAAAAGGTCAATCCAAAAATCTGATTTTTGTTCTAGAGATTCTTAAAGGACAATTAAAGATGTTGAAATCATGTAGGATCAGATCAACCAAAAATAGTAAGAAGATATCAAATTTTCTCAATATTTTGAAGCATATCTTTCTTCAATCTCAAGTTATCCAAAAGTCCAAAGTGGGATTTGATTTTTTGACCTAATTAGGTCCTATTATATATGTACAACATAAAGCAATGCAGGGGACACGAAAATTGGAGGCCAAGAACACCAAAGCAACTTCAAAAAATCTCAAGAAAAGTCACATTCGGATTCTTTGTTAAAGGCCATCTCAAAGCGTTTTGAAGGTTGAAACATGTTCATTGAACATCCTTGAGCCAATCCTGATCATTCATTGCATTCAGAACTCCATGAATCACATGAACAGAATCAATATTTTCTTGAATTTTCAAATTTTCGATTCCATCAATTCATGAGATATAAACTGTTTTTGGACATTGAAATTTGTTTATTAACGTGTTTGGATTGTTTTTATGTGCTTGGATTGAAGTTTCAGTGCAGATTAAAGAAGATGCCATAGCTAGGGTTCATCCCTTTGGTTTGGGGTTTTTCGATTTAAGCCATATAAACCCTTTTTAAAGACATATTTGAAACCTATGAATCATGGATGTTTGAATGGTACCATTATTGATAAACAATTTTGCATGTTATGATGTTTCTTTGAAATATAGGAAAACCTACGAAATTCTGTTTGCAGGAAATTTCGCAGGAAATATTGAAGGAAAATTCGCAGGAAATTTGAGGAAGAAGATGAAGTCTGCGCGCGAAATTCTGATTTCAAATTTTAGTTTTAATATTTAATCAATTGTGTGTGTATTATATCACAAACGCGCAGGTGGCCCAGTGGCTTTTGGTGTACGCCTGTGGACTTCAGGACCTGGGTTCGATCCCCAGGTTCTTTCTTTTTTATTCATTAATTTTCTTGTTTTTCAGGTTTATGATATAAGGGCTTGGGTTCATTCCATATCAACTAAGCTTGCGCAGCCCAGCGGAACCCCATCAAACTGGTAATGGGGAGGTCCTGGGTTCAAATCCAGGCCTCCCCCATTTTTTTTAAAATTTGTTTTGTTATTTTATTTTTTAATTGTTTAATTATATATTATCTAATTAGTTAATTTGTTTTATATTAAAATTAAAAACTCAATTAAAAATGTTAATCAAATTTATATTTTTTATAAATATCATAATATGTTTTTGTAAATAATTTTGTATATAATTTTATTATTCATAATTTGTAAATAATTTATTTAAGTTTTAATTAACTATTTAAACCTAAAACATAAACCCTAATTTTTCTTAAAATGTAAACCCTAGTTTAAAAACCCTAATTTTTATTAATCTTAATATTTAATTTAATTTTGTTATAAATTATAATTAAATAATTAATCATTTTTTGTTATAAATAAATTATTATTTGTTTATTATTATTAAAAACTTATTTTCTTAATTAATTCTTAAAAACTTTTTTTTCTAACATTAATTTGTCTTGCTAATTTTTATTTCTTTTATTCTATTATTTCTAACCTTTATTCTTATTTATTCTTATTACTAACATTTAAATTATTGCTTATTTATTTTCTATTATCGTTATTATTATTTTTCCGATTATATTGTAACTGTCCCGAAGCTTTGTAATAGCTTAGTTTATATTTTTGCTTTATTTTCTTTATGAATATGTTTATTATATGGTTAGTAATCCTAGGGTGTGATAACATGTTTATAATTAAAATCAACTTAGAATAATTAAAAGATAAATATTTGAATATGAACACTCACACACGTAAGTCGATCTTTGATCGCCATCTTGCACTTTCTAGGGTTACCTCTCATGTTGCCTATTTAAAAAGGTCAAGTAAGGTGTCTTAAAGCAAAGTCCCTTCATAAATATCATCAAGTCCCTTCAAGTTTATAAGATCAAGTCCCTTTGAGGTTGCCTACGATAAATGATCTTGTCCCTTCGAGTAAAAGATGATAAGTCCCTACGAATTGCTAAAGACACCTTGTAGTTGCCTAAATTCAGATGTCCCTACACATGTCCCTTTATCACATCCAAGGTAATGACTACCTATTCCTTAATAATAGGGATAGTCTTACCATTGAAAGAACATACAAGAACATGAAAGACTTAATCTAGGGTAGGTACATCTTAGTTACTTGCTCACATTTCAAAATACTTTTCACACCTCACAATATTTTCAAAACATTTTCAAAACAAGGCTTTGTATACATCCATACGAGGATCATTACAAAGTACTTAGAAAATTTCTAATCACACACTACACTCTTAAAAAACAATTTAAGTGAGCTAAGTAACTAAGAGCCCATGGATAACCATGGATATAAAGGGTGCTAATACATTCCCTTTGTATAACCTAGCCCCCGAACTCAAAATCTTTTTAAGGTCTTTCCTGTTCTTTTATGTCCTTTCCTTTTGGATAAAATAAAAGTCGGTGGCAACTCTTGTTATCCGCAAAATTTAACTAAAAGTCAGTTCACCCACCGTGTTACAGAACTGGCGACTCTGCCGGGGAGTTACTAAGTAAAAGAGGGGTACCCTTAGGAATTAGATCACTTAAATTGTTTGCTTTGTTTGCTTTATATTACTTGTTGGGCTTTATGTGTGAAAGATCCTAACCCGGATCTAGTGTACCCTAGGTAAATGGAAATAGACCAAGGAAACTGTACGACGTATACCGATATGGTTGATCTGGTGGCCATAGTTAGTGTGACTTCTTGGTTGGTGCTTATGTTCCTTAAGTAAGTTAAGGATAATATGGGGCTGCCATATGTTGTCAATACACTAACTGACTTTTAGAACCCTAGTTATCCCATCTTGGCCGTTAGAAAGTAGTGAGATAGCCGGTTTTGGTGAAGACTGAAGTTGGTTGATACTCGATACTACGCTCATTGAGATCCTAAACTTGGAGGGTTTTGGTTGGCAAGTAAGTTGCCTACTGAACAACCACCCTTGGGAAGGATCAATGATATTGAGATCCCTTAGAACTTGGTTACTTTTGTAGGACAGGATGGACCAACTAAACTTCAGGGGAGGGTATTTACCTTTAAACCTCATGCAAGCCTTCAAACCTAGGGCTATTGTATGACTTGTTTGTGTGTGCCACATGTTTGTGATTGAGCATAACATCATGACATCATGCATCATAAGCATAGCATTTTCACTAACCATTTCAAGGACCAAAGGATTTATCTTTGTTCTTTGTTGCAGGTCATGGCTTCTGCTCGTAGGAATACTATCCGGATCAACTTTGTAGGAATACCTCCTAAGCTTAAGGAATTGGTCTCTCAAGTTTCTGAAAACTCCCAATTCATCAAGAGGCATGGTCACCTACTGGATCTAGTCACTTCAGGGTTCAATGAAGACATGATGAGTGTCCTATTTCAGTTCTTTGATCCTAAACATCATTGCTTCACATTCCCCGACTATCAGCTGGTTCCTACAATGGAAGAATTCTCCAAACTATTGGGTATACCCATCCTTGATCAGAGACCCTTCACAGGCTTGGAAAAATAGCCTAAACCTGAAGTCATTGCTGGAGCCCTACATTTGAAGAAATCTGACATTATCCTAGAAACAAGAAGTGGGGTCAAGGGTATTCTTGCTAAGGTATTGATGGAGAAAGCTCAAGTATTCCTGAAGGCTATGAGTTATGGTGCTTTTGAGGAGATCTTAGCCCTATTGATCTATGGCTTAGTGGTGTTCCCTAATCCAGACCAGTTCATAGACGTACACGCTATCAACATATTTCTGACTCACAATCCAGTGCCTACATTACTTGGAGACATCTTACATTCTCTTCATACCCGTACTACGAAGGCACGAGGAACTCTGATATGTTGTATACCTCTATTGTCTAGGTGGTTTATTTCTCACCTTCCTCGATCAGTAATGAAGAATGAACAAGGGTTAAGATGGTCTAAGAGGATTATGTCACTTTCTCATTCAGATATTCATTGGTGCTCTCGATCTATTGAGAATGTTACTATCATTGACCGTTGTGGGGAGTTCCCTAATGTGCCACTCCTTGGCATAAGAGGGGGCATTACCTACAATCCTTCTTTAGCTCTACGTCAGTTTGATTACGCTCGGAGTGATGGTCCTCATGACATGCTTATTCAGGGTATTGTGTTTGACTACGACAACGATCTACAAGGTTACTGTCAAAGGTTTATACGAGCATGGGGTAAGGTGAACAAGGTTGACAACAAGACTCTGGAACCAAAGTACACCATTCCTATGGAACCTTATCTCAGATGGGTACGAGCACGTGCTCAGACTCTTATGATGCCATATCCTGCCATCCTGCCAGTTACCATGGAGCCTGATGTTGAAGGAGATACTTCTTATATCATTCTTCATCCAGACATGCCCACTGACATGGAAGAGTTGCAGAGATCCTGGATCCAGTTGAAGGAGCAAAGGGATACTTTCGAGACTCATTTCAAAGCTAGTCAAGAAAGAATCCTAGAGCTGACAAGACAACTTCACGAGGAGCGGAATCTCAACTCATACCTCAACACAAAGAGGAAACATCCATGGGAGACTTAAAACCCCATCTTTGTACTCATTTCATTTTTTGTAAGCCCAAGAGGCAAACAAGTTTATTGATTACTAATAAAAGTTTACTTTCTGGTTGTTTAAACAAATTTAAATCCTGCGGTCCTTGAAAACATTGCATACACATTTACATACCATATCATTGCATCACAGGTTTCTTATGAACATGTATCTTATCTTCTCGCTGTTTATTTCAGCAGAAATGGCTCTTGAACAGACTGTCAAAGATCTCCAGGCTCAGAATGCACAATTCCAAGAGCTGATCCTGAATTTGTCCAAGGGGCAAGATGAGCTGAAGACACTGCTGACTAAGAAGAAGAAGAAGACTAGAAGATCAGGAGGCCTTATCAATCTAGGAAGAAGGTTCAGGGGTCCTATCAAGATTAAGGAGCAGATTGAGGATTCTGAGTCTGAGAATTCTGAGAAAGAGGGAGGTAGTCTCCATGATACTGTGGGAGATTCTGATTCCGAGGCAAATTACTATCATGATCCTACTAGTGAGGAGAAGTACAAAATGTTGGTGGCCAGAATGAATGCCATGGAACTGCAAAAATCTTCTGGGCTTGATTTTGAAGATCTGAGTTTAGTTTCTGGAGTGGTTATACCTATTGGTTTCAAGGTTCCTGTTTTTGTAGTGTATGATGGTGTCTCATGTCCCAAGCTGCATTTAAGATCTTAAGTTCGGAGGATTCAACCACATACTGCTGATAAGAAGTTATGGATTCACTTCTTCCAAGAGAGTTTATCTGGAGCTCAATTAGAATGGTACTATCAACTGGAGAGTGTTAATATTCGTGACTGTAATGATCTTGCTGAGGCCTTCTATAGGCAATACCAATACAATGTTGATTTAGCACCTACTCGCATGCAACTCCAAAGCATGTCCATGGGTGCTAAAGAGAGTTTCAAGGAGTATGCCCAGAAATGGAGAGACCTGGCTGGCAGAGTTCAACCTCCTCTGACTGACAGGGAGCTGATGGATATGTTTATGAGTACGTTGAATGGTCCTTTCTATAGTCACCTCATTGGAAGCTCATCATTTGGTTTCATTGAGTTGATAATGACTGGAGAACGTGTGGAAAGTGGTATAAGAAGTGGTAAGATACAAGTGGGTGCCTCTTCATCAAGCATTGTTAAGAAACCCCCTAGTGGAAAGAAGGAGTCTAATGCTGTGTATGTTCAACATAGTCGTAACAGGAGTCACCAATCTGTGGGAGCAATTCACATTTCCAATCCTACTCCTGCAGTACCAGCTGTAGAACCCCAAATTTGCCCTCTTCATTTTAAGCATCATAATATACCATTTGCATCATAAGCATATCATATATATAGCATTATAGCATAGAAAAAATAAAGCATGACAAGCATCAAGCCCTAGCATGAGGCATATGGCCATCTGGGGAGGTGTTGAGGGCCATTTAAGCCAGGACAAGGGTTCCAATGGATTTGTGAGAGGCCTATGATGAGTCTAGACTCCTTTGGCAAGGCCAAGTTCACTTGCAAAAGCTCAGAAGATTGCTTAATCATCACAAGTTTCAAGACAATGCAAGGCTCCTAGATAGTGCGACCAAATTAGGGTTTTGGTTTCAAGGGCCTTAACCTCATAATTTTGGCCAACTCTTTTGGGCAATGTTTTCTATATGATAAGAGGTTCCTACATGTCAATTTTCATGGAAATATTCCAAGTGGAAGTCAGTCATTGCCTCAGTTACTTGCAGATGAAGCAGAAAGTCAACTGGGCCCAGAAAAAGTCAACTGTGCCATTCCAAAGGGTCCAACCCAACTTTTTTGGCCAAATGAGGTCTATTCAATGTTATAAGATGTTTGGTGAGCTTAAAGTCCAAGAATTTTGGTGGTTTGAGGGGTTTTGGAAAAAGTGCACAAAGTTGGTTATGGAAAAGTTACTATATTTGGCCATTTTGACCTAAAACTTCACAAGGCCTTAACTTGATCAAAAAATCTTCAAATGGACCAAAAGTAAACATGAAAGTTGGAGAGTAAGGGCTGCCATTTTTAAAAAGTACAAGAGCATTTTCTGGAGATTCCTAGATTTTCCTATAGGTCCCTCGAAAATTTGAGCATTCTAGGGCAAATTTCAAAATTTCAAGGCCAAGCCATTTGCACAAAGGCTCAAAAGTGGATAGTTTGCTATGCTATGTCCAAAGTAAGTTTACACAATCAAAATGCATCACATTTAGGTCATTTGGCTCAAAGAAAAGTGACAAAATTCGTGCACATGAGAAAATTCCATAAAACTTGCATTTTACACTTGAATTTGCATAAGGCATGACCATTGTGTGATAGCTTACATCCAAGGGCTGAAATTGCTTGCTGTGAATCATGGGTGGGATGGTGAATGCACATGCAAGAGAGGCCAGCAAATCATGAGCTTGGCATGCTTATGGCACACTTGGGCCAAATTTGCATTTTCACAAAAATCAGCCCTCTCTCACGTGCATTTGTTCTAACCCTTTTGCATTGCCATATATATTCCATAACAATCAGAATTAGGGTTAGAGGCAGCCAGAATACACACTCATTCTCTCATTCTCATCTTTTATGCAAAATTGCTCATTCTCCACAAACTCTTGCTACAAGAATCCATTCACAAAACTCTTGCTAGATTCTTAATCCTCATCACTCATAGATCATTTCCATACCATTTGTTTGGATTATTCTTCAAGAATCATCCATTTCTCATTTCTTGTGCACATTTGCATTCTGTGCCATAACTTTTGATCTAGGCAAGCTTTCTTCAATCCAAGACCACATTCATACTCCTCTCATCTCAAGGATCATTAAGCACCCATGGATCTAGATTTATAGTGAAGTTTGTTCAAGTGGCCATTTGAGAAGCTTTGAAGCACAAGGAAGCACATTGCTGGATTTACAAGCTTGCAAAGCCTTAGATGCATTTATTTTGCATCTAAGGGGATAAGGAGATCATTTGCCATCATTTTATACCATTCTTAACTTCAAATTTTGAACAACACCTCAGGTATGCTCAAATTTCGAATCTCATAGAAATGTGTTTGGTTGTGTGTTTTAGAATCCTCATGTTGTGTTGGTTACAATGCTCTTTGTAGTTTGTGAAATGGTTGAGTATTCACAAAGTTATGGTGATTTAAAGTTTCATGGACAATTTTATTTTCATTCATATCTTGAGTTTCTTTGAGTTTTAATTCAATCCAAGCATGTATTCTTGTTTAATGATGTTAGATTATGTATTCTGGAGAGTTTCATGGCCGGCCGTGGCTTGGTTTGAGATTTCATGAAGTTAGGGTTAGGGTTTGGTTCATTAATGGTGGTTAGAGTTTAGGGTTTCTTCATGAAGAAGAAGGTGCAGCCCTCAGCGCTATCTGCACCCCCCACGCAAGGCCCATGCTGTTTTTTTGAACTAGCATGTTACTCTTTACACCCCCTTTGGCCCATTTGCTTTATTTTCATTTTTTTTCTTTACCAATTTATTCCATTTGCTTTTAATTCATTTAAAATATTTCTTTAACTCTAAAAAATCCAAAAAAATTCATATGCACTCCTTGATTCATCTAGTTTTTTATCATGATTTTTCCAGATTTTTATTTCCATCCCACGTGGCCAAATAAATTCAACATTGAGCATTGCTTTTTTGTGAACTCCCATAGACCAATCTTCCTTGTCCAATTTCTATTTTTCTCATCCTTTAAGCTATGAACCCCATTCTTTTTGCATTCAAATCCTAAGACACTCTACTATCTTCATGATTTATCTTGGATTTTTCACAAACTTCCTTGCTGGACTTTGCTTGAGTTACTTGTGCCTTAATTTTCAAAACCCTAAATGGTGATACCTTGCATCCTTGAGCTTCATTGACCTAGTTTGGTGCTGTATTTTTGCAAACCCTTTTGGATTCTCATTTCTTTGTGTTTGGAGAGTACTTTGCTGGTTGGGTAGAATTTTTAAGTGCTTGGATCTTTTTCTTGGGTATTTTCTTCCTCACCTTGCCTTGTTTTGCATCCTTTGAGTCTTCTAGTCTCTTTTAAGCTTAGAAGGGCACTTGTGCCAACTTCTCTTCATCTTTTGGGGTCCTTTAGAGGTCTATGGTTGCTCCTGGTATTAGGATAGGGTTTGAACCTCCTTGAGTCTTGGTGTTGGGTCTTTTTTATGTGCTTTATTTCTTTAAGTGCTAAGCATGCCTTCATTGCATTTGTTTCACTTCCAATCATCTCAATATGATCTTGTGTTGCTTTGCTTATCATCTTGTGAACTCTTTGTCATGCCTATATTCTTGTGTAGCTTCTGACTTGTTGGTTCATGCCTTGATTTTATGTTGTTACACTAACCTTGCAGGGGCTATGGTAAGTCTGAGATGTGGGAATTGAGTTCCACATCTCCATTTCTCATCTCTCCTCATTTTGTTTATATGGACTAACATCTTCTTGTTGGGCTTAGGCCTTTCTCATCTCTCCTTTTATCTTCTTCTTCTTCTCTTGAGGTCTTGTTTTTAGGTTAGAAGGACCTCACAAACCCTAGGAACTCCATGCATGCTAACTTAGGATAGAAACTTCCCCCTAGTTTTCTTTCTTTCTTGTTCCTTTGGTGCTTTCTCTTCTCATATTCAAATTCAATTTTAATTCATCTAATAAAGGTTGAGTACTTTCATGTGGCATGAGACTTTGCTATGAGATGCTTGCACGCGTTCCGTTTCTGGGCGAGGTGTGAGTCATCACTCGTGGTGGACAGGTCTTAGCATGAGTACCTCACAAAGAAAAAGCTAAAAAAAAACACTTCTTAACCAAAAAACCACAAAAATACCTAATAATGGTAATAGGCCAGTGTGCTTAAGCCTTCACTTGTGGGACTAGCTTTGGGGATTTCCTCCATAGATAGGTGTGCCTCTTACGCATTCCATTTCGGGATGATGTGAGATGTACACATCCCATTGAGTAAGACTTAGGTACACTCACCTATGCAAACCTTCACTCATAAAGCTTCTAAAAAACACCAAACAAGCAATAAGCGTCTTTCCTTCGGGAATTCTTTTCTCATCTCCTTCGCTCCGTACGCGAACTTGCTCCTACTTGTCACTTTGCAAGACGGTTACGCACTCGTCGTCCGAGTCTGCAACACCTGAGCAATGGCATAGGCAGTTCAAGCCTTAATTCACAAGCAATTTCCTTTCCACCCCTAGTTAGGGGAACTACGGCGTCTCTGATCCTCATTATCCTGATGAGGTACGTAGTCAGCGGGATAGGGCCCGTTCGAGCACAATCTTTATTTTCCCTACATTTTTCCTTTATTTTCTTATTTCATTTCTTTTCCAGTTCCAGTTTCTTTTCATTTTCATTTCTTTGCTGCAGTTTTCATACCCTCACCCTTTGAAACAGTTTCTTTTGCAAGCGTGGATCCCGTCAAGTACGGCGGACGATCTGGGTGCTAATACCTTCCCAGGTGTAACACGGTGGGAGAACTGACTTTAGTTATGTTGCGGATAGCAAGAGTCGCCATCGACTTTTATTTTATCCAAAGGAAAGGCACTAAAGAACAGGAAAGACCTTTTAAAAGATTTTTGGGTCCGGGGGGTAGGTTATGTAAAGGGAAGGTGTTAGCACCCTTTACATCCATGGTTATCCATGGGCTCTTAGTTACTTAGCTCACTTTAAAATGTTTTTGAAAATGTGAAGTGTGTGAATAGAAATTTTCTTAATTTTTTATAATGACCCATGTACGGATGCGTATAAACCTTTGTTTTGAAAATTTTTGTTTGAAATTGTGAAGTGTTTGAAATGTTTTGAAGAGTGAGCAAGTAACTATGAGGAACCTATCCTAAGTTTAAGTCTTTTCTGTTCTAGAATCCTTTAAATGGTAAGACTATCCCTATTATTAAGGAATAGGTAGGCATTACCTTGTATGTGAGGGACAAGTAAGGGTCATCTGTTATTTAGGCAACTGTGGGGTGTATAAGCAATTTTGGAGGGACTATCATCTTTATTCGAAAGGGACAAGATCATTACGAAGGCAACATTCGAAAAGGGACTTGATCTTTTATTTGTTAAGGGACTAGATGACTTTATTTTGAGGGACTTTTGCTTTATACACCCTACTTGACCTTTTTGATTAGGCAACATGAGAGGTATCCCTAAGGAAGTGAGACGGCGATCAAAGATCGACTTACGTGTGTGAGTGTACAATTTTAATATTTATCTTTTAAATTTAATGAACTAAATTGATTTTAAATAAACATACATGTTACACTCCCTATTTACTAACCATGGCATAAAATAAATAATAAACATTATAAAATATTACATCCAGGAGCAATTACATAATAATGATAAAAGCAATTTAAATAAATAAGCAAAATATTAATAAGCAAAATAAATAAGTAATTATAATTGGGTTAGTGAAAACAATAATAATAAATAATAACAAATTAATGGGGTTAGTAATAATCATACAAACATAATTAATAATAATAATGAAATAAACAAATATATTATAATAATTAAAAATTCAATTTTATAAACAATTATCATTTAATTAGAATATAAACAATTATACTAATTATCATAAAAAAATTTAAGTTATGTGTAAATTATATAGAAAAAAATTAATTATGAATATAATATGAAAATAGAATTATAACTATAAAAATTAAATTAACAATTTTTTACATATTTTTAAACATATAATAAAATTATTTTCATGCAAAAATTAAATTCTAATTAAATTGTATTATATTATCATATTAAGAATTCTAATTTTTAAACATATATAAAAAAAATGTAAATTATAAACAATTTATACAATAATAAAAATTAGATTAAGAATTAAATTATGAAGATAATATATACAAATAATAATATAAGTAGAAAAAATTAGGGTTTAGAAAGAATTAGGGTTTTATATATAAAAAAATGTTAAATATTAATTATTAATCTAACTATGCAAATAAATCATAATATATACATATTAATAAAAGAACAATTTATTTTAGAAAATATTATTAGGATTTATATTTATGAATCATATTTTAATTAATTAATATTAATAATAAGTAAAACAAATAAACAAAAAGAAAAAGGAAACTTACCTTGCTGGGAATTGAACCCAGCACCTTTGGCTTGCAAACACTCAGGCCAGCAACATCTACCACCAGGCCAACGCGCGCGCAGGTACCAAAGGAGAGGTTGAATTGCTTTTGTTGTCTAAAACCTGAAAATCATGAAAAATAAGCAAAACAAAAGGCCTAGGGGGATCGAACCCAGGACCTTCACAATACACTCAAACACCTTAACCAATCCAGCTGGGAGAGCGCGCCTGTACATATGGTGACTACAATAAATAATATATGAAGTTTGCTAATTATCTGAAAAAATAAGAAAAAAGTGATGAAGCCAGGATTCGAACCCCTGCCTATAAGCATTATACGTGCACCCTTTACCACTGGGACAAGCACCATGCTTGTGAAATAAAACAGAACCAATACATAATATTTTTAAACAAATTTTGAATTATGAAACACGCGCGCAGGGCACCATCTTCTTCCTCCAGCCCTAGGATATTTGCTGCGAATTTATCTACCAATGTTCCTGCGAAAATCAAACTTGCAGCAAAACCTATGGATCTCATACACCACAAAAAATGTAAAATTTCAACAAATTAATTGTTCAAACATGATCTAGAGACAATTTGGCATTGATCTATGTTTTCAGAATGGATTTATATTAGCTTGAATACGAAACCCTAATGGAGGCCATAAACCCTAGCCATGGTGAAATTCGTATCAGTTCATGAAAATCAAATTAAACTATCCAGAATTCATCCAAAGCTTCAAACAACAACAAATCAACAAACAAAATTCATTAATAATGGTTAAACAATCGAAATCGAAAAAAATAATTTCAAGAACAAAAGGGATTCGGTTTATGTGATATGAGATGTTTTGGATGCAAATGTTCATTGGTTTCGACTCAATGAAGCTTAGTGATCATGGCTATGTCCTCAAAATACCTTCAAATGCTTTGTAGGGTAGAAACCGAATTTGAAGTTTTGTGTGGTTTTTGAAATTTGCAAACTTACACTTTGAGGCTGGAAAATCGTCTGCAATCATTAGGGTTATGTTCTATACTTATAGTACAATGATTTTAGGTCAGAAAACTTGGTCATTGTGTGAGAGATTTGATTCAAAAAGATTCAAAAAGATTAAGCCTTAAAAATCAAATATTCTTGTATGAACACCTTCTATTTTAGGCAAATCACCATGATCCTCTTACCACTTTGATACCAATCATCTTTATGAATTTCTAGAAGCTCAATCATTTTTAAATCTTTGACTTTTTATATTTTATTTTAATTTAAAATGATTTTAAATGAATTAAATCAAAATAAATAAAAATAAAATGATAAAAAATCTGATTTTTATAGACTTGGGTCGTGCATGAGGTCATGGTATGGATTGGGTCATTATATGGCAAGCCCATTTAGAAAAAATTAGTTTTAAACCTCCATTTTCTTCATAAACCAACCAAAAATTTTCCAACTTTGCAAGGTGTAAACACCCCAAATTTGCCCTCACCCATTCACACCATGGCTTGTGATCATTTCATATGCATAAATCTAATCATAACATCTCATATCACATTTTTGATTCACTGCATAGTTTCAAAGTCATCTGCATCTAGGGTTTATGATCTGAGCAATCCAAGAGCTTCTTGAGCCACTCCAAGGGCCATCAATAACTTCAAAGGGATCCATGTATGTTCAAGCATCATATTATATTCCCTCAAAGTCAAGAATGTCAAAGAATCACAAGAATTGAGAATGGCATGGAAGCAGAGCCAGGCTTGACTGCACAGGTGACCTAGAATTAGGGTTTTGGTTTCAGAGGCCATAACTCCAATTTTTTTGGTCATTCTTGTTTCTATTGGTCTCTATATGGTATAGGGAGTATGCATATCAATTTTCATGAAGAAATTCCATGGGGAAGTCATCTGATTAAGAGTTGACTTTTCAAGCAAGTCAGTGCAAAATTAGGGCATCTGAGGCCCCCAATGACCCAACCAAAGGGTGTTCTTCATCATTTTGATTGTATATGATCTTTATTTGATCATAGAAGAAGTTGGAAGTTCACAAAATTGAAGAATTTCAAGCCATTTGCAAAGTTGACTTTTTGGGAAAATGACTTGTAATGGAAAATTGTCATTTTGGGAAACTTTTTCAACCTTTGCTTTTTGATTCAAAAATGCTTCAAATGGGAAAACTTTGGTCATGAAAGTTGTAGAATGGATCATTCCCTTTTCAAAAAGTACAAGAACATGACCTAATTCATTTTGGATCAAAAGTTATGGCTTGTCAAAGTTGGGAAAAATCACAAAATTTGAAGTTTTCTACCAAAGAGGCAAAGTTGCAAATTCACTTGTCAAGGCAAATTGAGCTATCAAATAGGCTTCTAATCTTCATACAAACATCACACATGACTTAAACTTCAGATTCGCCCAAGAATTTCTTAAGTTCTATGCCTTAAACTTCAAGAATTACAAAAGGGACCAAAGTTGTGACAATTTGCAAAAGGGATCAAAACTTCTCATCCACTTGCCTCAGTTCATAAAATCTGATCCAAAAGCATTCCTTGATCCTTTCTGAACTCAACCATGCTCCTATCCTAGCCTGCCACTTGCCCATACCTCCAAGTACAACTTGCTTGACTTTTTGCAACTTGAAGCCATACCAATCCCACAGTGACACAACCACTCTCTGCCCAATCCAAACTTTACAAACACATCCCAAGGATTCATTCTCATAACACACACAAGCCTGAAAGCTCCAAGAACACAACATTCTCATTTTCCACCCCATTTGCAAAACTCTTCGAAACTCATCACACAAGCCTCAAACACATAAACCAACTTCACAAACAATCTCCATATGCCTCACTGATCACAAAGCACCCATCACCATAGCCTGAAACCCTCAGGAACAAAAATACGATTTCTGCCCCTCATTGAGCAGAACTTCAGCCATCTTTCAAACCAACCATTACAAACTTCAAACAAGCCTTGAAAGCTTCTCAGGAGGTCCAGGGGAGTTGATTGCAAGCAAGAAACCAGCCAGAAAGTGCCAGAAATCAAAGCTTCGATTCAGGTAGCCATGGAAATTCATTTTTCCAGAACTCTCTTTTCTTGTTTCTAAAATGATCTATATGCTTCCCTGAGTTCATTGAACTTTTTATTTTTGAAAATGATTGAGTATTGAGTGTGTATTGCATCTCTGAAAGTTTTGCCATTTTTGCATTTTTGTTTCGAATCATGGTTTTGAGCAAGAAGAAATGAGCTTTGAGGTTGGATTCTTGTTCTAGAGGGCTTAGGGATCATTTCTGGAGATTTGGGAGGTTTGATTTGACCTAGGGAGTGTTTTTGAGATTTTCAGGGAAGGAGGTCACCGGAGAAGACGACCGGAGCTCGTCTCCGGTGACCTGAGAGTGATTAATTGATAATTAGGGTTAGAGCACCAAGTTTGAATGTGAGCCACTGGATGTTGTTTCCCGCGCGCGTATAGAGGGCCTGGATCATTTCATTAACTCTTAATTATGGATTAATAATTAATTAATTAAAATTAGGCTGGTTTGAACTTGGGCCGTCCAGATGCGCGCCCAGTCAAATGTTTTAAACCCAGATTGCATCTGAGCCTTCCATCCTGCATACTTTCATTTTTATTCAATTTTATTTCATTTAATTTCATTTGTTTTCTTCATTTAATTTAAAATAGTAAAAATCGTTTAAAAATTCTGAAAATTTTTATACAAACTTTTATTAATTTTCAGAAACCAAAAACATTTTTATTTTTATTTTTTGCATAAAAAAATATTTTTAAATCATTTAAAAGTTTATTTTTAATTAATTAATGAGAATTAATTAATTAAAAATACTTTTAGGTATTTAAAAATCACCAAAAAATTCATGAAACCTTTAAAATCATTTAGAAACATTGTCCAACCCTCAAACCAAATTTATTTTTTGATCTTGATGTCTTTTGACAATTTTTCATGGAATTAATTTCATTTCAAGGCATTATTTTGATCCAATCTTTGAAAATTCATTTCTGCCTAGTCTTTGAGAGTTGGACTTTGATTCTTTTTGCATTGTATCTTGCATATCATGAAGTTTATAGGATTAAATTGGCATGATTTGATCTTGCATTTTCAATTTGTTTGACATTTTTCTTGACAAGGTACCTTAAAACCCTAGCAGTCTTAAGAAATTCATAACCCTCATTAGGTTAAGAGTTAGAACCCCTCCTTTGGGCAGTGAGTTTGTATAGGTTTAGGGTTCCCTTGGATGCATTTTCAATTTTTTATCTTGGTGTTTGCTTCTGGTTTTGGTTTTTGTTTGATGCATTGATCATAAACCCTAATTTGGGCTTCCTCTTGCATTCACCTTGCATTTGCTTGCATACCATGACTTGCCATGACATTTTATGCATCCATTTGATTCATTAGACATCTTAAGACATATTAGAATCATGTTTGATCATTGCATCTTGCATTTGTCATGTTGTATGCCATTTTCATTTCATAACTTTTCATGTATGATCATGGTTCTAAGCATGCTTCTCCTGCATCCATATGTCCATATGATCATCCCCATGCCTTGTTTCATGTTTGCATCATCTCATAGAATCATTAACATCATGTGTATGCTTCTGGTTTTGATTTGCATCATGTCATTTCATCTCATCTTGCATTGTATTGCATTCCTTTCATTAACTTTTCAGGTGGTAAGTAACTTTGAGAAGTGAATTTGCCTTCACTTCTCATAATTTCTTTTCATCCCTCTTATGCATCATTGCTGCATTTTGTCTTGTGTTTGAGATTGAGCTTGCTCATTCTTCTTCATCTTACTTTCTTTCTTCAAGTGACTTGTCTTCTTAAATGAAGCAAGTTACTTTGCTTCTCCTTGCTCCTTTCATCTGCTTCCTGGTGGTTCCTCTGAAGATGTCTCTTGTAAACCTCACAAACCTTAGGAACTTCCAAGCATGACAATGATTAGGGTTTTGATTAGTCCCCCATTTAGCTTTTACCTTTGTGTCTCATTGAGTCTTCTCTTCTCATCTCATAATCAGGGACTAAACCCTAAAGGCTTTAAGGCTTTGTGATTAAGCTTATGCCTGCATCCTTCCATTAGGATGGAGTGTATAACTTTAATCCTAAGTGTTAAACCCTTAATGTGTTTAAGTCCTTTAATCAATTCACTTAATAATCATCAAGACATCAAGCTTGTAACTTGGGCCTTGCATTAGGGTTCTAATTCTTCCTTAATTGGTTAAGAAGGACTAACCCTAGTGTTAATGGACAAGTCCCCCTCAAGTTGTCTTACAAACCATAAAAATCACTTCTTCATCTTATCATTAACTAAAATCCACTTAATAAAGGCTTTGTTTTGTCATGGGTTTAATCCCTAATCATGGATTAAGTTGAGGAGCTTTCCTCAGCTTAAACATTCTCATCTATTATCCTTCTATTAGGATGGTGTAATGAGTCTGTTTAGTCCCTGATTATGGCTTAATCTCATTACTTAACACTAAACAAAAACAACAAAAACATCTAAATAATCACAAGTAGGTTAATGATCTTAATCCTGCATCAAAGGTGATTAAGTGTGAGAAACTAACTTCACACTTAAGGTAATCTCATTACCCCTAATCAGAGGGAAGATGTGATGAGTTTATTAACCCATTGGTTTAGGCTTAAGCTCATTAACTTATGAACAAACTTCAAAAAGCAATAAAAGACTGAAAACTCAAAAACAAACAATAATCGTCTCCTCCGGGATTCTTTTCTCACCTCATTCACTCACAAACGAGAACTTGCTTCTTCCGTCTAATGCAAGACAGTTTGCACCTGAGCCAGACAGGTCTTACACTTGAGCATAGGCAAGCAAGCAGTTCACAAGTCAATTTATTTTCAGTCTCTTTGGGTCGAACTACGGTGTTCTGACTTCCTCATTGCACGAGAGGATACGTAGGCATAACTTAACAGTTATCGAACAAAAGTCTCTGTATATCCCCCCCTCCTTCTAGATTTATTCCTTAGCCTCATTATCATGAGCATTTCATCACTGACACTGTACATTTACACACCTCACATTCTTCTTACACTGACACCTGTACATCCTTTTCCAGCTATTTTATACACAGATTGCACCGACACTACCCCTTTAAAACACAAATCTTTTAAGCGTGGATCCCGTCGAGTACGGCGGACAATCTGGGTGCTAATACCTTCCCAGGTTGTAACCAACCCCCTTTCTCAGTCTCTCTGGTTCGCAACCGTCTTATCCATATCTTTCTAGGTCTATGCAGCATTACCTTTCCTCCGGGATAAAAATGCCTAGCTGGCGACTCTATTCATTTCCTGTGTGTTCTCACATCCTCCTTTCGTCGACCGTTCGCGTCTGTACCCTTATTTGGGTTATTCCCATTTATCGGGAGCGACAGCTTGGCGACTCTGCTGGGGACCCTTATACTGTAACCAGGGCTTCTGGTTCTTTTTGTGGGTTCCTCCTAGCGCTTACTTGATTTGTGTTTGCTGAGGTGTTATGTGCTATTGGTGTTTGTATATTTTTTTTATTTATTGCTTTATGTACAGTTTGTTTACTGCTTTCTTTACAGCTTTATATACATCATACTGTCATATTGTTCTGGCTGGATCTGGTTTTGCTGCTTTGGTGGGTGGGTGTTCTATTGAGAGTTGAGGTCCTATACCTGGGACCTGAGTGACACCTAGGCTAGAGTGGTTCATGTTCTTTCCCATTCCATTTCGGTCTGGTGCGGGAATATGAAACACGGTTCAGATATGGGTTTCTTCTTGAGAACTCTGTGCTACAGATTTCCTGTAGTGCTAGGGCTATCTGGGAAGCCTGCTAAGTCTGGATGACCTTTAGTATTGACCTTCAGAAACTGAGGTGAATTAGAGGAGGATCTTTTATGGTTATTGTAAACACTGTACCTCCGGGTTAGAAGTGTTTACACTTCTCATAACTGATCCAAGTCTGAGGATCCTTGTTTTAGAACACCACCTGTGAGGGGGGTTGGGTTGTTTACAGGTTTGCAGGTACCCTTGACCTCAGCATACCCTGTTACTTTGTTTTGATTAAGAGTACTCCATTTTGGAACAGTTCTTGTGATTTTTAACCCAGGACATGTGACTCTTTATTTGAGTCCCCCACCTTGGTTACTGGACTTATGAACCTCCATCTGGATTTCTTGAACATACATGGACCTATACCAAGGCAGTTAATCAGATCCAGCTTGATCACAAACCCTTTGCATATCATTTGCATACATCATCATTGCATCATTTAACATTTGCTTATTTGTTTTTCAGGGTATCCATACTATATTTTGGCTTGGTTTTGACCCCTTCATCTGCATAGACCTATCTTCACCAGTATCTGCTTCAGCTATCCTCATCAGCTACCTGCTTCAGTCACCTGTATCACCAGTCTCAGCCTGTCAGTGGCCCATCTTCTAGTATCAGTCATCATCATCAGCATCTGTTTCAGCTTTTCTTCAGCAACATGGCACCCAAGAAGAGCAACATCTCCTATCATTTCTTTGAGCCTGAGCTAGCTGGCATCAGGAAGGTCCAGGCCCTGATTACTCCAGACCATATACCACTATTCAGAGAACATTATGGAGGAATCCTTGATGTGGTTATGGATTTGGACCCTTCACAGAGGAGCTTGATTCATACTTGCCTGCAGTTCTATGATCCCCCTCTGAGGTGCTTCACCTTCCAGAATTTTCAGTTGGGACCCTTGTTGGAAGAGTATTCATCACTGATTGGTGTGCCTATCAGGGGTGGTATCCCCTTCAACCCTGAGATGGCTTTTCCTAGTAATGAAGAGGTGGCAAAGGCATTGTATCTGGAACCAGTTCTGATTGGGCAGAACATGACAGCAAAGGCTGGGATCTCTGGCCTGCACTTGGATTTCTTGACCTCTCAGGCTATTCTGAAGGCTTCATCAGGTGAATGGAAGGCAGTCTGTGCATTGTTAGCCCTTAGCATATATGGGGTTATATTATTTGCAGATGAGCCTAAGTTTGTTAGCAAGAATGCAATCCATCTTTTCATTCTGAGGAACCCAGTGCCCACCTTACTGGGAGATTTCTACTACTCTGTTCACCAAAGGAATGAAAAGCAAAGGGGAAGATTGGTGAGATGTTGTGCTCCCCTATTCCATACCTGGCTGCTCAAACACCTGCCCAAGACTGATGCATTCTTGAATCCTCACCAACAGAGGAACTGGGCTAGGAGGCTTGTTGCTTTGACCTCAGATGACATCAGGTGGTGCACCCAGAGCACCAAGGGCAGGGACATCATTACTAGTTGTGGGCAGTTCCCCAATGTGCCTCTGATAGGAGTGAAGGGTTGCATCAACTACAACCCTCTGCTATTCAAAAGACAATTGGGCTATGCATTGGTCCACCCTCCTAGAGTACAAGATCTAGCTGAGACCCTTTATTGTGAGATCAAGCCTAATCTGGCTATTGTCAGGCAAGCATCCTGGGCTTGGGACAATGTCCAGACTAAAGGGGTAACCATTCTTGGGAGATGCAACAATGTGGCCTCAGCTCAATATTATGAGTGGTCTCATGCAAGGGCTCAAATTTCTGGGATGCCCTTCACCATTGAAGATGTACCTGGACCTTCCATAGCACCACCTCCAGCCACTGTCAGCCTGGAGGAGTTTGAAAAGCTCAAAGAGAGGAATGAGAATTTGTCTGAAGCCTTGAAGAGAACCCTCTGGGAGAGGAGTGATGGTCGTCTGGACATTGAAAGGTTAGAAAAGCTAAAGGTGGAGCATCTAGCCAAGATAGAGAAGTCAGAAGACTACATCAAGAAGTCAAGGGCTGGAGAACAGATTTTGAAGAATGCCTGCAAAGAGGCCCAGTTCCAGAGAGCTAGGACTGATCTTTATCTGAAGGAGAGCCAAGCTAGGTGGGTCAGGATCACTGAAGCTCGCACTCAGGAGGATAAGAGAACTCAGGATAAGATTGAGCAGTTAGAGGCTAATGCAAAAGAGCAACAGGAAGCCTTGCTAGCAGCCCAGAGGGAGATCTCAGAGTTGAAGATTAGAGCTGGTGTGAAGAGGTCAAAAGACCAGGGCAGACATAAGAAGCTAACTGCAGCTATTGCCACCAGGAATATTCTCATCAGGAATCTCACAGAGCATCCAGCTGACCCTGTGACTGAAGCACTCTTGAAGGAGGTCCAGGAGGATGAGTTTGGCCTTGATATCTGACTTTTGCTTGTTGTTGCTTTCATGTTCATGTACTTTTCTTTTTTTTATGTTGTATTTTGACCCCTCAGAGGGCATGTATTGTAAAAAACAAACTATGTATCTTTCACTTTGTTGTAATATATTCATTAGTTTGTTTCATTTGAATCTCTCACTCCTAAGCAACATCAAACAGCATCTTCCTCGGGGTCTGGAAAGGTCAAAACCAAATGCCAAGCCGGATACCTTGGAAACAAATAAGCATACTGCATTGCATACTAACCTTTTGTTTTGTTTTGTAGGTTTTGTTTTGATTTTGTTACTAACTCTGTTGTGGTTCAGGAACTATTGCTCGGCGTCGGGTGTTCCCACTCAATCGTCCACACAGATATCCCACCCGCAACAACCTTCCGGGTATACAAATGGACCAAGTACAGCAGGACCTTACAGAGGTCAGGACTCAAATGGCCAATGAGAGACTGGAGATGAGAAATCAGATGACCCAGTTTATGGAGGTGATGAATGGATTGGCACAGAGCCAAGAGAGATTAAGGGCCCTAGTAGAAAGGCAGACCCAGGAGGAACCCCATCTAGGGACTGGGGGGACAAGCAATAATGAGAGGGTTCAGCCTCATGTTAATCCTCCAGTCTATGGACCCCACCTTCATCCAGAGATCAACATCCCTGCTAATGTGCAAGGGAATGCCACTGCAGGCAGGGTATTACAAGAAGACCCCCAGGAAGATCAATTTACAGTGATGGGAGCTGGGGATGAAGCCTATGACAGAAGGCTAGATGAGATTGCTGAGAAACTGAGGTCTCTGGAGTCTCAGAATTCCTTGGGCTTTGATGTTATGGACATGGGTCTAGTGGACGGGGTAAGGATTCCCCACAAGTTTAAACCTCCGTGCTTTGAGAAGTACAACGGAACTTCCTGTCCCCGAACCCATTTACAATCCTTTTTGGGGAGGCTGAAGGCATATACCATGGATGAAAAGCTATGGATGTTTTATTTTGAAGATAGCTTAACAGGAGCTTCAAGGGAATGGTACTCTCACTTGACTAGAGCAACCATTAGATGCTGGAAGGACCTGGCTGAGGCCTTTGTCAGACAATACCAGTACAACTTGGATATGGCTCCCAACAGGACCCTCCTGATGGGAATGTCTCAATCATCCAGGGAAAGCTTCCGGGAGTACGCCCAGAGGTGGAGACAGCTTGCTGCTGCTGTCCAGCCACCCATGTCAGAGAGGGAAATGGCCGACATGTTTATGAACACCCTCCAAGGGACATACATTGATAGGCTAGCTGCCTTTTCTTCCACTAGCTTTGCTGACGTAGTCATAGCCGGGGAAAGGATTGAGAGCCTATTAAAGATGGGCAAGATTTCTGACAACGGTGCGAGCTCGTCTAGCAACCCCAGAAAACCTTTTGTAGGTCCAAGAAGAACTGGTGAGACCAATGCTATTCAGGCCAGCAGGGGCAGACCACAATATGTTCATAGGTCAGTGGCAGCAGTCACCATTCCCTCTCCACTTCCTCAGCAACCAGTATATCAACCACAACAACAAACCCATTACCAGCAACAAACTCAGTATCCTCCTCAGAGAAACTACAACAATAACAACAACAGTCAGCAAAGACCATTCCAACAGAGACCATCTCAGGCCAATAGGGTGATCGATCCGATCCCTATGCCTTATGCCTCTTTACTGCCACAGCTCCTGAAGCTCAACCTAGTTGAGTTAAGGACGTTGGCACCACCAGATCCTTCTAGTCTGCCCAGAAATTATGACGCCAGCGCCAGATGTGCTTTTCACTCAAATGCACCTGGCCATAGTACAGAGAAGTGCAGAGCTTTACAGATGAAAGTACAAGACTTGGTAGATTCTAAAGCTCTAAACTTTGCACCACCACCAAATGTTAACAAGAACCCTATGCCCAACCATGGAGGGCCCAGAATTAATGCTATTGAGGAAGATATGCCGTCTTTCTTAATAACCAATGTTGGGCAGATCCGGACACCCCTGGTAGAGATTAAAGCTCAACTCCTTGAATGCCAGATATTCCCTGGGTGTGAACTCGGGTGCGGTTATTGCAACATTTCGGTGAATGGATGCGATAACTTGAGAAGCGGCATAGACAGTCTTATCCAGAATGGTCTACTGCAAATCACAACATCAATACCCTCAAATCCGGCAATCCCTCCGACAACAGTTCCAGAGTCTCCTACAACTGCAACAACAATTATTCCAAACAATTCTTCAGTTTCATCAACAAATGCTTCAAATATCACTTCAACAAGCCATCCATCAGCAAACATCTCTTCTACAACGTCAGCACCCCTCTATTCAGAATCTTCTCCTACAACACCAGCAAACATCTCAGCAGTCACTATTTATTATGATCCGTCAAGTATTCCTCCGAACAGCAATTTTCAACAACAAGCCGCGGCACCTCCTGCCATATCACCGGTCACTATCTATTATGATCCACATACTATTGCAACACCCTCCACTGCTGCAGTCAGCCCGGTTACCATCACGGTACCTGGGCCCGTTCCATATGAAAGCAGTAATGCCATTCCTTGGCATTATGGCTCTGACCTGTACTGCGAGGGGCAGAAGATCACTCTTGAATCATCAACTTCTTCACCACAAATAGACAATGTGGGGGGAGGCGGAGGCTTCACTCGAAGCGGACGTCTTTTTGCCCCACAAATTCCAAGACCCATTGCTGAAGCAGAAGCTGTTGCCAAGGCAAAAGGGAAGAGCACGGTGCAAGAAGAACAAGTTGCTAAAGAAGTTTTAAAGACCCCTTTTGATCAAGAGATTGATGAATTCATGAGAATCATCAAGAAAAGTGATTACAAGATAGTGGACCAGCTTCACCAGACACCTTCCAAGATCTCCATTTTATCATTGCTAATGTGCTCCGAAGCCCATCGGAACGCACTATTAAAAGTCTTGCACGCAGCTTATGTGCCAGAGGAGATTACCGTCAATCAGTTGGAAGCTGTAGTTGGGAATGTTAACGCTAGTCATGGACTAGGATTTACCAACACTGATTTGACAACGGAAGGCCGCAATCACAACAAGGCTTTGCACATTACCTTGGAGTGTAAGGGTGCAGTTCTTTCTCATGTATTGGTGGACACAGGGTCATCCCTCAATGTCCTACCTAAGAAAGCCCTTGTGAAGCTGGAGTATGAAGGATTGGCATTACGCCCCAGCAACTTGGTAGTAAGAGCCTTTGACGGTTCTAAGAGATCAGTTCTGGGAGAAATTGAGTTGCCTATAACGATTGGCCCACAGACTTTCAAAACGACCTTCTTCGTGATGGATATACAGCCTGCCTACAGCTGTCTATTGGGTAGACCATGGATACACGCTGCTGGCGCCGTGACCTCAACCCTTCACCAGAAGTTAAAATTCGAGTGGGAGGGCCAAATCGTTACTATTTGTGGAGAAGAGGATATTTTTGTTAGCCACCTGGCTACATACAAATATATTGAGATGGATGGGGAGATCCATGAAACCATGAGTCAGGGATTTGAAGCCCTAAACATCAACGAAGCATCTGCTGTACTTGGGACTTCCATGACATCCTACCAACAAGCCAGGAAGGTTGTTGAAGAAGGGAATGCTCAAGGCTGGGGCAAGCTGTTGCCTGTGGAGAAGAAAGAGGACAGATTTGGGTTGGGTTACAAACCAACTCAACAAGATCAAGCAGAGGCTGCTAAGAAGCCCAATTTTGTCAGTGGGGGGATGCTCACCCCCGATACAGTAAACAACTTGGAAGATGAGTCGGAAGATGAGCGCAACCTGGAGAGCTGGATACGTCCAAGGATCCCGAGGAGCCGTATCTCAAACTGGTCTTCCCAGGAAATTATAAGGGTTACTCCTGCAGAGTAATTATTATTTCCTGTATATTTTAAGCATGCATCAAGTCTTGCATCTTGCCCAAGATGACAAGACTCATTTTGTAATCGGGCCATCTGTAATTTTGTGCAAACAGATAAATCAATGATAATCAGACATCTTTTGCAAATGAGTCTTTTTCTTTTCCGCTCACTGTTTTTCCATTTTTCTTTTTGTACAAAAATAAATGGCAATGTTTTCAAAATGATAACTTCATTTCACTTTTTCTAAACAAGATTAAAATCAATCACTAAAATGAACAATCTAAACCCTTGCAGAGAGTGCCTTTCAGACCGCACCGACAACAGCACGGCTATGACTTCGTATGACTTTGACAATCCAATCAATCAAGCTGATGAAGGGGTTGAAGAAGATTTTGAGCTTCCTGAAGAGCTAGCCAGGTTGTTAAGGCAAGAGGAGAAGGTTATCACTCCTCATCAGGAGGAGATTGAAACGGTTAATCTTGGTACGGATGAAGACGTAAAAGAAATTAAGATCGGGGCCTGCCTACAAAACTCAGTGAAAGAACAACTGATTGATCTGCTTCGGGAGTATGCGGATGTGTTTGCTTGGTCTTACCAGGATATGCCAGGGTTGGACACCGATATCGTCATGCACAAGCTGCCATTGAAAGAAGACTGCCCACCAGTAAAACAGAAGCTGCGCCGTACTCGCCCGGATATGGCAATGAAAATAAAGGAAGAGGTACAAAAGCAGTGGGACGCAGGATTCCTTGCTGTAACTAGCTATCCGCCGTGGGTTGCTAATATAGTACCTGTGCCTAAGAAAGACGGCAAGGTGAGGATGTGTGTTGACTACCGGGATCTGAATAGAGCCAGCCCGAAAGATGATTTCCCATTACCTCACATTGATGTATTGGTTGATAATACGGCTCAGTTCTCGGTATTCTCCTTCATGGACGGATTTTCAGGATACAATCAGATCAAGATGTCACCTGAAGACATGGAGAAGACAACTTTCATCACACCTTGGGGCACGTTCTGTTACAAGGTGATGTCGTTCGGACTGAAGAATGCTGGTGCAACATATCAACGGGCTATGGTAACGTTATTCCACGATATGATCCATAAAGAAATCGAGTGTTACGTGGATGACATGATTGCCAAGTCCCTCACGGAAGAAGACCACCTGGTGAATCTGTTGAAGTTATTCAAGCGTCTGAGGAAATACCAACTAAAGCTGAACCCCAACAAGTGCACATTTGGGGTGCGATCTGGTAAGCTGCTGGGATTTATTGTAAGCGAGAAAGGGATTGAGGTTGACCCTGATAAAGTCAAAGCCATTCAGGAAATGCCTGCACCAAAGTCTGAAAAAGAAGTTCGAGGGTTTCTAGGTAGATTGAACTACATTTCAAGGTTCATATCTCACCTTACTGCAACCTGTGAACCCTTGTTCAAACTGTTAAGAAAAGAACAGACGGTCAGGTGGAACGAAGACTGCCAGAGGGCTTTTGACAAGATCAAAGAATACCTGCAAGAACCACCAATCCTTATGCCTCTAGTGGAAGGAAGACCTCTAATAATGTACTTGACAGTATTAGAAGAGTCAATGGGGTGTGTGCTGGGCCAGCATGACGAGTCTGGTCGAAAAGAGTATGTGATATACTACCTGAGCAAAAAGTTTACCGACTGTGAACAACGTTATTCACTGCTCGAGAAAACTTGTTGTGCTTTAGCGTGGGCTGCTCGCCGACTGAGACAGTATATGTTGACCCACACTACCTTATTGATTTCAAAGATGGACCCAGTTAAGTACATTTTTGAGAAGCCAGCTCTTACAGGACGGGTTGCAAGATGGCAGATGATCCTCACAGAATATGACATCCAGTACACATCTCAGAAAGCCATCAAGGGCAGTGTATTGTCTGATTATCTTGCTGAGCAACCTATTGATGATTACCAGCCTATGAGATTTGACTTCCCTGATGAAGACATCATGTTCATAAAAGCAAAAGATCACGAAGAGCCTATTCACACTAAAGGGCCTGACCCGAAGGAAGAATGGACTATGATGTTTGATGGGGCTGTTAATATGAATGGTCGTGGTGTTGGTGCAGTACTCATTATGCCTAAGGGAGTTCACATGCCTTTCTCGGCAAAACTCACCTTTAACTGCACTAACAACGAAGGTGAATACGAAGCTTGCATTATGGGTCTTGAGGAAGCCATTGACCTCAGGATCAAAACATTGACTGTATTCGGAGATTCAGCTCTGGTAGTTAATCAAACCAACGGCAAATGGTACACCCACCAGGATCATCTGATACCTTACAGGGATTATACAAGGAGGTTATTGACTTTCTTTACAACGGTCAAGCTTGAGTATATTCCCCGGGACGAGAATCAGTTCGCAGATGCTCTGGCTACCATTTCATCCATGATCAAAGTTCAAGCTGCCAACTTTGTACCTCAGATTTCAGTATCCAGACTTGACAGACCAGCATATGTGTTCGCAGCAGATGTTTTCAAAGATGATAAGCCTTGGTTCCATGACATTAAGTGCTTCTTGGAGGATCAAACATACCCACCTGGGGCATCTTCCAATGACAAGAAGACTTTAAGAAGGCTTGCTGGTAGTTTCTTCCTGAATACTGACGGTTCCCTGTACAAGAGAAACTTTGATATGGTACTCCTCAGATGCGTTGATAAAACAGAAGCAGACTTGTTGATGCACGAGGTGCACGAGGGATCCTTTGGTACCCATGCAGAAGGGCATGCCATGGCCAAGAAGTTGCTAAGATCAGGCTATTACTGGATCGCAATGGATGCCGACTGTTGTGCCAACGCCAGAAAATGCCATAAATGCCAGATTTATGCGGATAAGGTGCATGTGCCTCCCAATCCTCTGAATGTGATGTCTTCACCCTGGCCCTTTGCTATGTGGGGCATTGATATGATTGGCAAGATTGAACCGACTGCTTCAAATGGTCACAGATTCATCTTGGTAGCCATTGACTATTTCACCAAGTGGGTTGAAGCAGCTTCCTATGCAAATGTTACCAGGCAAGTGGTAGCCCGATTTCTGAAGAGAGATATCATCTGTCGGTATGGAGTTCCCGAGCGAATCATTACTGATAATGGTTCCAACTTGAACAACAAAATGATGGCAGAGCTATGCCGGGACTTCAAGATCCAACACCACAATTCTTCCCCTTACAGGCCAAAGATGAAGGGCGATGTTGAGGCAGCTAACAAGAATATCAAGAAGATTGTGCAGAAGATGGTAGTCACCTACAAAGACTGGCATGAGATGCTACCTTTCGCCTTGCATGGGTACCGCACGTCAATCAGAACATCCACTGGGGCAACACCGTATCAACTTGTGTATGGTATGGAGGCAGTCCTACCTGTTGAAGTTGAATTACCCTCTCTACGGGTATTGATGGATGTTAAGCTGAACGAAGCAGAATGGGTCCGATCCCGATACGAACAACTGAGTCTGATTGAAGAGAAAAGATTGGCTGCAATCTGTCATGGGCAGTTGTATCAGAAAAGAATGAAGAAAGCCTTCGATCAGAAGGTCAGGCTCCGAGAGTACCAAGTGGGAGATCTCGTGCTGAAGAGAATCCTCCCTCCTCATACAGACCACAGGGGCAAATGGACTCCAAACTATGAAGGACCATTCGTAGTAAAGAAAGTTTTCTCCGGTGGAGCACTGATGCTCAGCACCATGGATGGTGAAGACTTCCTGTCCCCTGTGAATTCAGATGCAGTTAAAAAATACTTCGCATAAAAATGACCCGCTGGACATAAAAACAGAATGTAAGTCCAGGCAAAAATAGGGCATCCCGATGAGTCAAAAACAGAATAAAAGACTCGGGCAAAAATAAGGGAAAATAAACAAAAGACGTACACCCGCTGAGTTGAAAAGCCACATTGGACAACTCAGGCAAAAATGGGTATCCCGATGGATTGAAAACCCGAAAGGGCGATCCATGCAAAATAAGGGGATAAGCGAACAACTGCATTCTGAATTCGTCTGTATCACTTACAACTTGGTTAGCTTCAAAAGGATCAAGCGCCGGTCAGAATCAACCTTCTTCAGAAAGCAAGACGAGAAGAACGTCAAAAGTCATACGAGTCATAGCAAAAGGGGAAGCTCCTTGAAGCGTCGTCAACATTGCCAACATTTTGTTTCTCAATCTGTAGCAATCTCCTCATTTCAGGGGATCTGTTTCTCTGACTGTATCTCGCCAATTCAGGGCATATAAATCAATAAAATCAGATTTTCAGTCATGTTTTGTCTCGTACATTTTATTTTCATTTGCAAAATGTCCGATGTCCTTAAGATACTGATTGCATAAATACAAATGCTTCTCTTAAATACGTGCTTGCAGGAAATATGTTTACTCCCGGGAGTGTCTAAGACTCCTATGATGGAATCCAGTAAGGAATACCGCGGGATTACTTGTACGTTTCTATCTTTGCAGGATTGCAGGCATTCAAAGCACGACATGGGGCATGAAAGTTTCACTCCTAGCAGGCTGGCAGATCAACACTCACTCAGTCTTAGCACCCAAGTGCTTGCTCCCCAGCTGAGTTGCCACTTGTTGTTTCTCCCCAGCCGAGGTGCCAATCATTCTTCCTCCTCAGCCAAATATGAAAGCCAGGGAACCATCTCCCCACAGAGTTTCAGCCTCTATCCAGAAGAGCAGCACACGAAGGAATCACAACAGAGTGACAAAGACTTCTACAAACCCCAGCTGGGTCCCTCATTACCAAGAAAAGGTCTATCATTGACCCATTTCCCCAAGCAGAATCATCTCATCAGATCTACCAATGATCTCATCCCCAGCTGGGATCCTCATTTCAAACGGATCCACCAGAGATCTTCACAACAACAGGATCCGAATCCCGGATTGGTATCTTTGTATAATCATAGCATTCGCATCATATTCACCCCACAAAGCGTAGCATTCCGTCTAACACGGAGCATTACGGCAAAAATCAAACATATTGCATAATCATAGGTCATGGTTTGAATCAAACGCTTGTGAAATAATGATAATCCATCAACAATATACAGAATGCTCCCCAGATTCCTCAGCAAAGAGCTAAAGCAGTTGCCTTACACCCACAAACACCAGTACATACTCCTTGTGACGCCCGTCCGTGTCACATCCCCAGCAGAAAGCCAAAGCGTCCCCTTTGCACTCACAAATACTTATATATAACTTTCTTGACACCCGTCCGTGTCACCACCCCCAGCATATTTACCTAAACACTTTGTAAAGCATATACTTGTTTATAATATACCTCTTGACACTCGTCCGTGTCACTCTCTCCAGCAGGTTGAACACTCAAATATACACTACTCATAGTTGTTTTACTTATACAGATACTTGTCTGTATCCTGTATACACCATTTATATCCCCACAGATTCGACACTCGTCCGTGTTCTTTGTTAACCAGTTGGTACTCGTCCGTACCATCATCTCAGAACATGCGTCTAGCGTTTGTTTCTACTTGATACTCGTCCGTATCATAGTCTTAAGGATGCTCGTCCGCATCTTTAATCCATACACTGTGTCAAACACTTATGTCTTCTTGAATTTAGACACTCGTCTGTGTCTACTATTCCCAGAAGAGTCCCATCAGAATCAACACTCGTCCGTGTTCCTTGTTAACTAGTTGATACTCGTCCGTATCATCATCTCTGAACACGTGTCAGTATTTGTTTCTACCTGATACTCGTCCGTATCATAGTCTTAAGGATGCTCGTCCGCATCTTTAATCTATACACAACACCAAACACTTATACCTTTTATTTCTTGGATATAAACACTCGTCCGTGTTTACTATTCCCCATTAGATCGCCAACAAAGCAAAACTTCTTTTGTTATCTGACATTCGTCCTATGTCATGATAAACCCTGAGAGCAGCCGTACCCTGCTAGGTGATCGTCCTTCACCTCTTGATGATCGTCCTTCATCATGCTCATCCGATGGTCGTCCCCATCGTTGACCTTTTCTATCCGACATTCATCCTATGTCGTGATATTTAGCAGCCGTCCCCTGCTAGGTGATCGTCCTTCACCTTTTGATGATCGTCCTTCATCATTTTTATCCGATGGTCGTCCCCATCGTTGATCTTTTTTATCTGACATTCGTCCTATGTCATGATAAACCTTGAGAGCAGCCGTCCCCTGCTAGGTGATCGTCCTTCACCTCTTGATGATCGTCCTTCATCATGCTCGTCCGATGGCCGTCCCCATCGTCGACCTTTTATCCGGCATTCGTCCTATGTCGCGATACTTTCGGCAGCCGTACCCTGCCAGGTGATCGTCCTTCACCTTAGATGACCGTCCCTCATCTTATCCCCATCAGAGCAGCCGTCCCCTGCTAGGTGATCGTCCTTCACCTTTGATGACCGTCCCTCATCATTATTTCATTTATTCTTTAACCCGATGGCCGTCCCCGTCATGGTCCCTTTTCCTTTTCCTGATGATCGTCCTTCATCAGTTTAGCCCGATGGCCGTCCCCATCGTTGCTTGCATTACTTTATGAACTTGATGGCCGTCCCCATCATTTTTCATTAATCCCCAGAGAATCTTATAACTTTACTTGATGGCTGTCCCCATCATAATCCCTTTTATCCCCAGCATGTCGGCCGTCCCCGTCATCGCTTTATTTCCCGCACCTTTCCCAGCGTGTCGGCCGTCCCCGTCATTGCTATTTCCCCAGCAGTCGTCCTCTGCTCGACGACCGTCCTCCGTCGCCCACACTTTATATTATACTTTATTTTCTTTTACAATCTATATCCCTTTTCTTCTTCATTCTGTGAGTGCAAATTTTGGACTGTCTTTGGTATTCAACCACAAGTTATCTTGTTTGCCTGTTAAGCCGTTGCTTACATCCTGCACAGCTAACTCATGCTTGAATAGGGGCAGCTGTAAACACCCCAAATTTGCCCTCACCCATTCACACCATGGCTTGTGATCATTTCATATGCATAAATCCAATCATAACATCTCATATCACATTTTTGATTCACTGCATAGTTTCAAAGTCATCTGCATCTAGGGTTTATGATCTGAGCAATCCAAGAGCTTCTTGAGCCACTCCAAGGGCCATCAATAACTTCAAAGGGATCCATGTATGTTCAAGCATCATATTATATTCCCTCAAAGTCAAGAATTTCAAAGAATCACAAGAATTGAGAATGGCATGGAAGCAGAGCCAGGCTTGACTGCACAGGTGACCTAGAATTAGGGTTTTGGTTTCAGAGGCCATAACTCCAATTTTTTTGGTCATTCTTGTTTCTATTGGTCTCTATATGGTATAGGGAGTATGCATATCAATTTTCATGAAGAAATTCCATGGGGAAGTCATCTGATCAAGAGTTGACTTTTCAAGCAAGTCAGTGCAAAATCAGGGCATCTGAGGCCCCCAATGACCCAACCAAAGGGTGTTCTTCATCATTTTGATTGTATATGATCTTTATTTGATCATAGAAGAAGTTGGAAGTTCACAAAATTGAAGAATTTTAAGCCATTTGCAAAGTTGACTTTTTGGGAAAATGACTTGTAATGGAAAATTGCCATTTTGGGAAACTTTTTCAACCTTTGCTTTTTGATTCAAAAATGCTTCAAATGGGAAAACTTTGGTCATGAAAGTTGTAGAATGGATCATTCCCTTTTCAAAAAGTACAAGAACATGACCTAATTCATTTTGGATCAAAAGTTATGGCTTGTCAAAGTTGGGAAAAATCACAAAATTTGAAGTTTTCTACCAAAGAGGCAAAGTTGCAAATTCACTTGTCAAGGCAAATTGAGCTATCAAATAGGCTTCTAATCTTCATACAAACATCACACATGACTTAAACTTCAGATTGGCCCAAGAATTTCTTAAGTTCTATGCCTTAAACTTCAAGAATTACAAAAGGGACCAAAGTTGTGACAATTTGCAAAAGGGATCAAAACTTCTCATCCACTTGCCTCAGTTCATAAAATCTGATCCAAAAGCATTCCTTGATCCTTGCTGAACTCAACCATGCTCCTATCCTAGCCTGCCACTTGCCCATACCTCCAAGTACAACTTGCTTGACTTTTTGCAACTTGAAGCCATACCAATCCCACAGTGACACAGCCACTCTCTGCCCAATCCAAACTTTACAAACACATCCCAAGGATTCATTCTCATAACACACACAAGCCTGAAAGCTCCAAGAACACAACATTCTCATTTTCCACCCCATTTGCAAAACTCTTCGAAACTCATCACACAAGCCTCAACCACATAAACCAACTTCACAAACAATCTCCATATGCCTCACTGATCACAAAGCACCCATCACCATAGCCTGAAACCCTCAGGAACAAAAATACGATTTCTGCCCCTCATTGAGCAGAACTTCAGCCATCTTTCAAACCAACCATTACAAACTTCAAACAAGCCTTGAAAGCTTCTCAGGAGGTCCAGGGGAGTTGATTGCAAGCAAGAAACCAGCCAGAAAGTGCCAGAAATCAAAGCTTCGATTCAGGTAGCCATGGAAATTCATTTTTCCAGAACTCTCTTTTCTTGTTTCTAAAATGATCTATATGCTTCCCTGAGTTCATTGAACTTTTTATTTTTGAAAATGATTGAGTATTGAGTGTGTATTGCATCTCTGAAAGTTTTTCCATTTTTGCATTTTTGTTTCGAATCATGGTTTTGAGCAAGAAGAAATGAGCTTTGAGGTTGGATTCTTGTTCTAGAGGGCTTAGGGATCATTTCTGGAGATTTGGGAGGTTTGATTTGACCTAGGGAGTGTTTTTGAGATTTTCAGGGAAGGAGGTCACCGGAGAAGACGACCGGAGCTCGTCTCCGGTGACCTGAGAGTGATTAATTGATAATTAGGGTTAGGGCACCAAGTTTGAATGTGAGCCACTGGATGTTGTTTCCCGCGCGCGTATAGAGGGCCTGGATCATTTCATTAAGTCTTAATTATGGATTAATAATTAATTAATTAAAATTAGGCTGGTTTGAACTTGGGCCGTCCAGATGCGCGCCCAGTCAAATGTTTTAAACCCAGATTGCATCTGAGCCTTCCATCCTGCATACTTTCATTTTTATTCAATTTTATTTCATTTAATTTCATTTGTTTTCTTCATTTAATTTAAAATAGTAAAAATCGTTTAAAAATTCTGAAAATTTTTATACAAACTTTTATTAATTTTCAGAAACCAAAAACATTTTTATTTTTATTTTTTGCATAAAAAAATATTTTTAAATCATTTAAAAGTTTATTTTTAATTAATTAAAAATACTTTTAGGTATTTAAAAATCACCAAAAAATTCATGAAACCTTTAAAATCATTTAGAAACATTGTCCAACCCTCAAACCAAATTTCTTTTTTGATCTTGATGTCTTTTGACAATTTTTCATGGAATTAATTTCATTTCAAGGCATTATTTTGATCCAATCTTTGAAAATTCATTTCTGCCTAGTCTTTGAGAGTTGGACTTTGATTCTTTTTGCATTGTATCTTGCATATCATGAAGTTTATAGGATTAAATTGGCATGATTTGATCTTGCATTTTCAATTTGTTTGACATTTTTCTTGACAAGGTACCTTAAAACCCTAGCATTCTTAAGAAATTCATAACCCTCATTAGGTTAAGAGTTAGAACCCCTCCTTTGGGCAGTGAGTTTGTATAGGTTTAGGGTTCCCTTGGATGCATTTTCAATTTTTTATCTTGGTGTTTGCTTCTGGTTTTGGTTTTTGTTTGATGCATTGATCATAAACCCTAATTTGGGCTTCCTCTTGCATTCACCTTGCATTTGCTTGCATACCATGACTTGCCATGAAATTTTATGCATCCATTTGATTCATTAGACATCTTAAGACATATTAGAATCATGTTTGATCATTGCATCTTGCATTTGTCATGTTGTATGCCATTTGCATTTCATAACTTTTCATGTATGATCATGGTTCTAAGCATGCTTCTCCTGCATCCATATGTCCATATGATCATCCCCATGCCTTGTTTCATGTTTGCATCATCTCATAGCATCATTAACATCATGTGTATGCTTCTGGTTTTGATTTGCATCATGTCATTTCATCTCATCTTGCATTGTATTGCATTCCTTTCATTAACTTTTCAGGTGGTAAGTAACTTTGAGAAGTGAATTTGCCTTCACTTCTCATAATTTCTTTTCATCCCTCTTATGCATCATTGCTGCATTTTGTCTTGTGTTTGAGATTGAGCTTGCTCATTCTTCTTCATCTTACTTTCTTTCTTCAAGTGACTTGTCTTCTTAAATGAAGCAAGTTACTTTGCTTCTCCTTGCTCCTTTCATCTGCTTCCTGGTGGTTCCTCTGAAGATGTCTCTTGTAAACCTCACAAACCTTAGGAAATTCCAAGCATGACAATGATTAGGGTTTTGATTAGTCCCCCATTTAGCTTTTACCTTTGTGTCTCATTGAGTCTTCTCTTCTCATCTCATAATCAGGACTAAACCCTAAAGGCTTTAAGGCTTTGTGATTAAGCTTATGCCTGCATCCTTCCATTAGGATGGAGTGTATAACTTTAATCCTAAGTGTTAAACCCTTAATGTGTTTAAGTCCTTTAATCAATTCACTTAATAATCATCAAGACATCAAGCTTGTAACTTGGGCCTTGCATTAGGGTTCTAATTCTTCCTTAATTGGTTAAGAAGGACTAACCCTAGTGTTAATGGACAAGTCCCCCTCAAGTTGTCTTACAAACCATAAAAATCACTTCTTCATCTTATCATTAACTAAAATCCACTTAATAAAGGCTTTGTTTTGTCATGGGTTTAATCCCTAATCATGGATTAAGTTGAGGAGCTTTCCTCAGCTTAAACATTCTCATCTATTATCCTTCTATTAGGATGGTGTAATGAGTCTGTTTAGTCCCTGATTATGGCTTAATCTCATTACTTAACACTAAACAAAAACAACAAAAACATCTAAATAATCACAAGTAGGTTAATGATCTTAATCCTGCATCAAAGGTGATTAAGTGTGAGAAACTGACTTCACACTTAAGGTAATCTCATTACCCCTAATCAGAGGGAAGATGTGATGAGTTTATTAACCCATTGGTTTAGGCTTAAGCTCATTAACTTATGAAAAAACTTCAAAAAGCAATAAAAGACTGAAAACTCAAAAACAAACAATAATCGTCTCCTCCGGGATTCTTTTCTCACCTCATTCACTCACAAACGAGAACTTGCTTCTTCCGTCTAATGCAAGACAGTTTGCACCTGAGCCAGACAGGTCTTACACTTGAGCATAGGCAAGCAAGCAGTTCACAAGTCAATTTATTTTCAGTCTCTTTGGGTCGAACTACGGTGTTTTGACTTCCTCATTGCACGAGAGGATACGTAGGCATAACTTAACAGTTATCGAACAAAAGTCTCTGTATATCCCCCCCTCCTTCTAGCTTTATTCCTTAGCCTCATTATCATGAGCATTTCATCACTGACACTGTACATTTACACACCTCACATTCTTCTTACACTGACACCTGTACATCCTTTTCCAGCTATTTTATACACAGATTGCACTGACACTACCCCTTTAAAACACAAATCTTTTAAGCGTGGATCCCGTCGAGTACGGCGGACAATCTGGGTGCTAATACCTTCCCAGGTTGTAACCAACCCCCTTTCTCAGTCTCTCTGGTTCGCAACCGTCTTATCCATATCTTTCTAGGTCTATGCAGCATTACCTTTCCTCCGGGATAAAAATGCCTAGCTGGCGACTCTATTCATTTCCTGTGAGTTCACTCCTGTGTGTTCTCACATCCTCCTTTCGCCGACCGTTCGCGTCTGTACCCTTATTTGGGTTATTCCCATTTATCGGGAGCGACACAAGGGCACACATCCTTCAATTTTAATGCTATGAGGGTGTTCTTGGACATTTTGGAAAGCTTGAAGAGTCCTCTAACCAACCCCACTGGTTTCATGTCCATATCATTTACCATTCTCAAGTTATGCCCTTTTGAAGTTGTTGACTTTTTGTTGACTTTCAATAGGACCTATAATGTCTTAGCTCATACCTTCCAAATGAAGCATTTTTGGGCTTGGCTTGTGAGACACAAAGTTGTAGAGAATTCAATTTCCTTCAAAATGAGCTTTGGATGGAAAATTGGTGATGAAGCATGTGAAAGTTATGGCTGGTCAAAGTTCAGTTGACTTTTACTAAGGAAACCCTAATTTAGAAACTCCTGATTCTTGATGATCTGAAATCTCCTTGATGAATCATGATCAACCCTTGATCAAATGATGAATTTTACTTCATATACTTGATGTTGGCAAAAAATCATGAAGTTTGACTTTGGTTTGACCACAGTTGACCTCAGTTTGACTTTTTAACTACTTTGACTGATTTTGACCTATCTGACTGAGCAAACCTTTGAGAAAAGTCTTGAAACTTGTCATGGGGGTTCTTACACACATATAAGATGTTATGAAGCTCACTTGAAGTTTTGGAAATTCATTTAGCCTGATTAAAGTCAAAATCCTAGTTTTGGATGCACTGCTTAGGAGGTGCATTGTCTGAGGGAGTTGTCAAATCTTCTGACTATTTGTGAACTTTGTGAACTTTGTGAACCATCATAAGATGTTTTGTGAACCTTGTGAACCTCATGGAAGGTCTTGTGAACCTTGTGAACCTCATAAAGTGTCTTGTAGACTTCATGAACCTCATTAAAGGTCTTGTGAACCTTGTGAACCTCATAAAGTGTCTTGTAGACTTCATGAACCTCATTAAAGGTTTTGTAAATATTGTGAATCTTGTGAACCTTGTGAACCTTCTTAGTACACAAAGTCTTGTATTGTGAGGGAAAATTTTGGGGTGCAACAGCTGCCCCTGTTCAATTTTCTGAAACCTGAGGGGTTAGATTGGTATATTTGTCAGTCGTGACCTGGAAGGTTGAAGGGGATTGAACACAAAAGCCCAAAAATTTGCACTCACCAGTGCGTAGAGTGATACAGATGACTAGTTGAATATGCTTGAGTGGGCTTAAAGATGCCACTTGGAGAAAAATTCTTCAGGTACATTTCTTGGAGGATAAAGCAGTCCAAAATATGAAGGTAAACTGATAACTTTCAGGAAGATAAACAACGTCCCGAGATAGTAATATGCTTTCAGGAGGATACAACAGTCCTGAGGTAATAATGTGCTTTCAGGAGGATACAGCAGTCCTGAGATAGGGGTGATAGCTTTCAGGAAGATAGACAACGTCCCGAGGAGATAATATGCTTTCAGGAGGATAACAACGTCCTGAGGAAGTGGTAACCTTTGGGAAGATAACAACGGCCCAAAGTAATAATATGCTTTCAGGAGGATAACAACGTCCTGAGGAAGTGATGATAGCTTTCAGGAAGATAAACAACGTCCCGAGGGGATAATATGCTTTCAGGAGGATAACAACGTCCTGAGGTATAAGAAGCTTTCAGGAGGATAAAGCAGTCCTGAGGTGATGATATGCTTTCAGGAGGATAAAGCAGTCCTGAGGAAGTGATGATAGCTTTCAGGAAGATAAACAACGTCCCGAGGGGATAATATGCTTTCAGGAGGATAACAACGTCCTGAGGTATAAGAAGCTTTCAGGAGGATAAAGCAGTCCTGAGGTGATGATATGCTTTCAGGAGGATGAAGCAGTCCTGAGGAAGTGATGATAGCTTTCAGGAAGATAAACAACGTCCCGAGGGGATAATATGCTTTCAGGAGGATAATAACGTCCTGAGGTATAAGAAGCTTTCAGGAGGATAAAGCAGTCCTGAGGTGATAATAACTTTTGGGAAGATAAACAACGGCCCAATAGTCACAATTTGTTGATGAAATTTGTCTGTTGGAGAATTAACCTGAAAACAAGGTAGCATCCTGTATGGTAATATTAGTTTATGCATTATGTATGCATGTATAATATGATGCACTTAAGTAATGTATTATGTATCTATGGATATGTATATTATGGTATGATGTAAATGATGTATGTATGATATGATGCTGCCGGAAGCGTCTGGATATCTTCGTATAATAACTGCTGGCCAGGGAAAATAAATCCCGGTTTGTTGCTGAAGAGTATGGGGAATTCGTTCCCGTCTTGTGTGATAAGAAGGTATACATAACCTCCTGTCTGCTGGGGATAGCAAGGTATATATAGCCTCCCGTCTGCTGGGGATAGTAGGGTATACATAACCTCCCGTCTTCGTTCGTCGTACTCTTATTGGAAAGTAAATTCCCGAATATCCGTATGAGGATAAAAGAGATGGATATAAATTCCAGGGGAGATGTGACTATATGAAGATGGATTTGTCCTACTGAGGGTTTGTAACTGTCTTGTAAAGATGAACCGGCGAAGCTTCGTTGAAATCCTTCCCTCGTTCGTCCTTAGTAAATACTATTACTGCATTTTCATGCATTTCTGGTAAACATCAATCATATTAAAAAGCATAATACATTCAAACACAACCAATGGACGTTTCGCTTATGTAAATAGGGTAAAAGTAAATCTGGATTCAAAAATGGAATTTTATTTATATCAAAGAGTGACCCATACATGGGTAAGTTTGTACAAGGAGACATAAACCCTAGTAAGAGGATTTTGTCATAAAGTTTTTACAAAACAAAGAAAATCAGCTATGTGGGAAATAATCCTATTGAGTTTCAATTCTACTATTGCCATTATCTTCAAGTATCTCATCTTCTTGCTGTTTGAGACGGAAACGATTGGATTGAGCTTTATCTGTTCAAACTTGAGTAAGTAGCACAACTGGTTGCAGTTTCATGGGTGATCCAAACGAGACATAGTCATACGCTTTAATCCCTAACTTTTGCCTGGATTGCCCTTTCAGGTTTTCAATCCACCGGGATACCCTTTTTTGCCCAAGCCGCCTTTTCAGGTTTTCGACTTGCCGGGTGTACATCTTTTTATATATATCCCTAACTTTTGCCCAAACCCTTTTGGTTTGCCGGGATGCCCTTATTTTTGTCTAGGCCTATCAACCTAGCGGGTCTCTTTTTATGCGTAGTATTTTTTAACTATGTCTGCGTTTACAGGCTGAGGGAAGTCTTCACCATCCATAGTAGTAAGTATCATGGCACCTCCTGAGAACACTGTCTTGACCACAAATGGTCCTTCATACGTTGGAGTCCACTTGCCCCTAGGATCACCCTGTGGTAATATGATACGCTTAATTACCAAGTCACCAGCCTGATATACCTTTGGCTTAACCTTCTTGTTGAAAGCTTTGATCATTCGTTTTTGGTACATCTGGCCATGACAAACTGCTGCTAACCTCTTCTCATCAATCAAATTTATCTGGTCAAGTCGAGTCTGAATCCACTCGTCTTCATCCAAGCCTGCATCCTTCATAATTCTTAAGGAGGGAATCTGAACTTCAATGGGCAAAACTGCTTCCATACCATAAACTAAGGAGAATGGGGTTGCCCCTGTTGAAGTACGTATTGTGGTACGATAACCATGAAGAGCAAATGGTAACATCTCATGCCAATCTTTGTAAGTAACAGTCATCTTTTGTACAATCTTCTTGATGTTCTTATTAGCAGCTTCAACTGCCCCATTCATCTTTGGACGATACGGAGAAGAGTTGTGATGCTTAATCTTGAACTGTGTGCAGAGATCAGTAATCATAGTGTTGTTCAGATTAGAGCCATTGTCAGTAATAATCCTTTCAGGGATGCCATACCTACATATGAGATTATTCTTAATGAATCGAGCCACAACATTCTTGGTAACAGATGCAAATGAAGCTGCCTCTACCCACTTCGTGAAGTAATCAATAGAAACCAGGATGAAACGATGCCCATTAGAAGCAGTAGGCTTGATCTCACCAATCATATCAATGCCCCACATGGCAAAGGGCCAAGGAGCAGTCAACACATTCAATGGTGATGGAGGTATATGTACTTTATCAGCATAGATTTGACACTTGTGACATGTTCTGGAGTGTTGATAGCAATCAGCTTCCATGGTAGACCAATAGTAACCTGCTCTCAATATCTTCTTTGCCATAGTATGACCACTAGAATGAGTGCCAAAGGTCCCATCATGCATATCTTCCATAATCTATGTTGCTTCCTTCTTATCCACACAACGAAGCAAGGTTGAATCATGATTGCGCTTGTACAAAATCCCATTACTCAAAAAGAACTTAGCAGAAAACCTTCTCAGAAACTTCCTATCTTTGACAGATGCCCCTTCAGGGAACTCCTGAGTTTCAAGATATCTTTTTACTTCATAGAACCAAGGTTTTTCCTCTGCCCCTTCAGTGTCAATCTCATTGCAGTATGCAGGCTTCTCAAATCTATCAATAGTAATCTTGGGAGCATCATCATCCCAACTGATCTCAAACATGGATGCCATGGTGGCCAAGGCATCTGCCAACTGATTCTCTCTTCGTGGAATATGCCCAAAGGTAATTTCTTTGAAATGTGGGATCAAAGACAACACATGTTCTCTGTAAGGAATGAGGTTATCATGCTTGGTATCCCATTCTCCTTTGATTTGACTTACTACCAGGGCTGAATCTCCATACACATCAAGGAACTGAATCTTCATATCAATAGCAGCTTTAATACCCAGGATACATGCCTCATACTCAGCCATGTTATTGGTACAATAGAAACAAAGTCTGGCAGTAATCGGGGTATGACAACCTTCAGGGGAACTAATCACAACACCAACACCATTACCAAGTGCATTAGAGGCACCATCAAAAACCATAGTCCATCGGGATCCTTGTTCAGGTCCGTCATATTGTCCAGGTTCTTTGGTAATAATCATAATATCTTCATCAGGGAACTCAAAACTCATTGACTGATAATCATCCACTGCTTGATGAGCCAAATGATCAGCAACAACACTTCCCTTAATGGCCTTCTGAGTAGTATACTGTATGTCATATTCTGTCAAGATCATTTTCCATCTTGCAATTCTTCCGGAGAGATCAGGTTTCTCAAATATGTACTTGATTGGATCCATCTTCGAAATCAATAAGGTAGTATGGGTCAACATATACTGTCTTAGTCGGCGAGCAGCCCATGCCAAAGCGCAGCAAGTTTTCTCGAGCAGTGAGTATCTTGTTTCACAGTCGGTAAACTTTTTGCTAAGGTAGTATATTGCCTGCTCTTTTCGACCAGACTCGTCATGTTGCCCCAACACACACCCCATTGAGTTATCTAACACTGTTAAGTACATAATCAAGGGCCTTCCATCAACTGGTGGCATCAAAATTGGAGGTTCTAGCAGGTATCTCTTGATTTCATCAAAGGCAGTCTGGCACTCATCATTCCATTCCATCACCTGATCTTTCTTCAACAACTTGAAGATTGGATCACAGATGGCAGTTAATTGGGAAATAAATCTTGCAATGTAATTCAATCGTCCCAAGAAACCTCTAACCTCCTTCTCGGTACGGGGAGCTGGCATCTCTCGTATAGCTTTCACTTTCGCAGGATCCACTTCAATACCTTTTCCACTGACTATGAAACCCAGGAGTTTACCAGACCTAACTCCAAAAGTACACTTGTTTGGGTTCAGTCTCAACTTGTATTTCTTCAACCTCTCAAACAATTTATGCAAATGATCAAGATGTTGTTCTTCATTTTGAGACCTGGCTATCATATCATCCACATATACCTCTATCTCATGATGAATCATATCATGAAACAAAGCCACCATAGCACGCTGATATGTTGCCCCTGCATTCTTCAAACCAAATGGCATCACCTTATAACAAAAAGTGCCCCACTGTGTAACAAATGTTGTCTTCTCCATATCTTCAGGTGCCATCTTGATCTGATTGTAACCAGAGAAACCATCCATAAAGGAGAATACTTTATGCTGAGCAGTGTTGTCTACCAGAACATCAATATGAGGAAGTGGAAAGTCATCTTTGGGGCTAGCCTTGTTCAGATCTCTGTAGTCTACACACATACGTACCTTACCATCTTTCTTAGGTACCGGCACCACATTTGCAACCCACTGAGGATAAGAAGTCACAGCTAAGAACCCTGCATTGAACTGTTTCATTACCTCTGCTTTGATCTTCTCTGACATTTCAGGACGCATACGACGAACCTTCTGTTTCTTTGGACGAAAATCTTCTTTCACTGGTAAACGGTGAACCACAATGTCTGTATCCAATCCTGGCATATCTTCATAAGACCAAGCAAAGATCTCCACATAATCACGTAACATCTGAATCAATCTGCTCTTGACACTATCCTCTAATTCAGCCCCTATCTTGACTTCTTTCCTGTTTTCTTCAGTTCCCAGATTCACAACTTCGACTGGCTCTTCATGTGGCTGTATGGCTTTCTCTTCTTGTTGTAACAACCTAGCAAGCTCTACAGGTACTTCACAATCGTCCTCATTTCCGTCTTCAGTTTGATAGATCGGATTCTCGAAATTATAATTGGCAATAGTAGAACTGTTATCAACAGGATCCAGGGTGGATGAGGATCTGCATTTTAGTGATGTGGGTGTGTGTAAGAACACATAGCTGATAAAACAAAAATAAAAGAAAAGAAAGACAAGGAACACAATATTTACGAAAACGAAACGTCCACTGATTTTTATTGAATGAAGTATGCAAATGAAATGACAGCCCGTAACAAGCACACTATTGTGCCCCGGGTAAGGCACGAGGCTTGAGAGTTTTAATTGTTCGAGAAATTACAAACTTAAAAAGTAACAACACAGTAATAGTATTTACTCCTGACTAAAGGAGATAGGGATAACATCTTCAGCTTTCCAATTATTAAGTCCAGCACCCATAGTAGGAAAAATCCAAGCATCCAAGTTGTAGTCTTCTTCATAGTCACCTACAACATTGATTTGATCTTTCACAACCCCTTGATTGGTGATACGAACAGCACGAGCACGACGAACAACCTTCTGGGACTCTGCAGTGAAACCCAAACCAAATTTGTCAGACTTGTATGGAATATCAGGAAGCTGACCCCAAATAGTACAACCACCTTCATCCACCACAGCTCTAGCATCTTTAAGGGAGGCCATTGTTGGAGGTACTCTGGTGACCACAGGCACTTTCTTGACAACAGGAGGAGCTACATAATCATTAACAATCCAAGGGACCACTTCAAATGTCTGACACGGAGTTTCAACATATTCACCTTCCACTTTCAGATACTTGAAGGTGTTCACATGGCTAACAAAATATTCTTCCTCTCCATAGACAGTAACAACTTTTCCTTCCACCGGATATCTCAACTTCTGATGTAGCGTAGAGGTTACAGCACCTGCCCCATGGATCCAGGGACGACCAAGCAAACAAGAGTACGAAGGACGAATATCCATCACATAAAATGTAGCATTAAAAACCTGAGAACCAACTTTGATTGGGAGATCAATTTCTCCATGCACCACTCTTCTAGAACCATCAAAAGCCTTCACCACTATATTACTGGGTTTCAACACAGCATCTTCAGGACTCAGCTTATTCAGGACTTCTTTGGGCAACACATTCAGAGAGGAACCATTATCTATTAATACATGTGACAGGGTAGTGCCCCTGCATTCAATTGAGATATGCAGGGCCCTGTTATGATCCCTCTTGGCAGGAGTCAAATCAGCATCAGAAAACCCTAACCCATTATCATAGGTCAGGTGGGCAACACAATTCTCAAACTGATCAACAGAAATTGCATTGGGTACATGAGCAGTCTTCAGAAACTTAATCAAGGCTTTGGCATGAGCCTCAGAACATAACAACAAAGACAGCATGGAAATCTTGGAGGGAGTGTGCCCCAATTGATCAACAATGTCATAATCACTCTTGCGAATGATTTTCAATACTTCTTCCATCTGCTTAGCAAGATCATCAGCAGCTGGCACATCAGTAAGTATAGGCTCAATAACAGGACCTTTGCCCCGAGCATCAGTGGTGGAGGTAGCAGCAGGAGTAACTGCATTCTTGGAAGTAACTGGAGGAGAGAAGACTCTTCCACTTCGTGTGATCTTACTAGATCCAGCAATATTATCAACATCCACAGGCATATCAACTAAGGGTTCTTGTTTAACACCATGGATATAAACATCAGATCCATAATGCCAAGGCACAGCTTTATCAGACGTATACGGAATAGGACCAGAAGTGGTAATGACCAAAGGAGCCACTCTAGCTTCAGCAACAATCTTCACAGGGCCTTCAGCAGTAATCTTAATTGGACCCTTATGAGTGATTTTAACAGGACCTTTGGAAGTGATCCTTACTGGTACTCTATCAACCATATCAACCTCTTCAGTCTTCCTACCTTTAGTAATATGATCCACCATACTCTCTACAGATGATGGAGTCCTCTCAAACACTATGGTATATTTATCCATGAGACGCTGAATTCCATCTCTCAATCTCCAGCAACTATCCGGCTTATAGGTACAATACAAACAATCTTCACGACAACCTGGAAAGAACCCAGCTTGCACTAACTTCTTCTTGATAACAGACAATGGTGTGGTCAGCTCTGCAACTGAATAGATATGTAAATCTTCATCAATTGCATTGACAGTCTTCTCATGATTTGGCATGGGAGCAGTGATCACATTTGGAGTACCCGGAGGTTCAAACTCAATCTCTCCATCCTCAATCATATCTTGAATTTTGTTCTTCAAGACCCAGCAACTATTAGTATCATGTCCCTGACAATTTGAATGATATGCACATCGTGCATTGGGATTGTACCTGGGTGAGGTAACATTAGGATTCTGAGGAGCCTCTTTCAGAGTGATAAGTTCAGCCTTCAACAAGTGTTGCAATGCCTGAGCCATTGACATGTTGATCTTAGTGAACTGCCTTCTAGCCCTCTGTTGGTTGCCCTGTGGCTGCTCTGGTGTTGTAGGAGTTGGATTTGAAATATGAACTGCACTCACGGACTGATGCCTTCTATTACGATCAGGTTGACCATAAACAGCATTTGACTCTTTCTTCCCAGTGGGAGGCTTCTTTGCAGCACCTGATGAAGAAGCACCCACTTGAATCTTGCCACTCCTGATACCACTTTCTACCCGTTCTCCTGTCATTATCAACTCAGTGAAGCCAGATGATGAGCTTCCAATGAGATGACTGTAAAATGGACCATTCAAAGTACACATGAACATATCAACTAGCTCCCTGTCAGTCAAAGGTGGTTGCACTCTTCCAGACAAGTCTCTCCACTTCTGAGCATACTCCTTAAAACTTTCTTTGGCACCCATAGACATGCTCTGCAGTTGCATGCGAGTGGGAGCTAAATCAGCATTATATTGATACTGCTTATAGAAGGCTTCAGCAAGATCATTCCAATCCCGGATGTTGACACTCTCCAACTGATAATACCACTCCAACTGAGCTCCAGATAAACTCTCTTGGAAGAAATGGATCCACAACTTTTTATCAGCAGTATGAGGTTGAATTCTCCTGACATAAGACCTCAGATGCAGCTTGGGACAAGAGACCCCATCATAAACAACAAAAGTAGGAACCTTGAAACCAATGGGTATAACTACCCCAGATATCAGACTCAAATCTTCAAAATCCAGCCCAGAAGACTTCTGCAACTCCATAGCATCCATTCTATCCACCAGCATCTTGAATTTGTCTTCATTAGGATCATGGTAGTAATTAGCCTCAGAATCAGAATCCCCCATTGTGTTGTGGAGACTGCCTCCCTCTTTCTCAGATTCTTCAGATTCATAGTTTTCAACCTGTTCTTTGGTCTTGACAGGACCCCTGAACCTTCTTCCCATGTTGATCAGGCCACCTGACCTTCTAGTCTTCTTAGTCTTCTTAGCCAGCAGTGTCTTCAATTCATCCTGCCCCTTGGACAAGTTCAGGATCAGCTCTTGGAACTGTGCATTCTGTGTCTGGAGATCCTTAACTGTTTGTTCAAGAGCCATTACTGAAATAAACAGCGAGAAAATGAGAAACCTGTGCACAAATAAACCTGTGATGCAATGATATGGAATGTAAATGCGTATGCAATGTTTTCAAGGACCGCAGGATTTAAATTTGCTTAAACAAACAAGAAGGTAAACTTTTATTAGTAATAAATTTGTTTTGCCTCTTGGGCTTACAGAAAATGAAATGCAATAAATACAAGAGATGGGGTTTTAAGTCTCCCATGGACGTTTCCTCTTTGTGTTGAGGTATGAGTTGAGATTCCGCTCCTCGTGAAGTTGCTTTGTTAGTTCCAGGATTCTTTCTTGGCTTGCTTTGTAATGAGCCTCGAAAGTATCCCTTTGCTCCTTCAGTTGGATCCAAGATCTATGCAAGTCTTCCATGTCAGTAGGCATGTCTGGGTGAAGGATGGTATAAGCAATATCTCCTTCAGCAACAGGTTCCATGGTAACTGGCAGGATAGCAGGATATGGCATCATGAGGGTCTGAGCACGAGATCGCACCCATCTGAGATAAGCCTCCATAGGAATAGTGTACTTAGGCTCCAGAGTCTTGCTGTCAACCTTGTTCACTTTCCCCCATGCTCGTATGAATCTCTGACGGTAACCTTGAAGATCATTGTCATAATCAAACACAATGCCCTGAATAAACATGTCATGTGGACCATCACTCCGAGCGTAACCAAACTGTCGTAAAGCTAGAGAGGGGTTGTAGGTGATGCCTCCTCTTATGCCCAGAAGTGGCACATTAGGGAACTCCCCACAACGATCAATGATAGTGACATTCTCCATAGATCTGGAGCACCAATGGATATCTGAATGCGAGAGTGACATGATCCTTTTGGACCATCTGAACCCTTGCTCATTCTTCATTACTGAGCGAGGAAGGTGAGAAATAAACCACCTAGATAGCAAAGGTATGCAACACATCAAAGTTCCTCTTGCCCTTGTAGTACGGGTATGAAGAGAATGTAGGATGTCTCCAAGCAATGTAGGCACTGGATTGTGACTCAGGAATATGTTGATGGCATGAACATCTATGAACTGATCTGGATTGGGGAACAATACTAAGCCATAAATCAGTAAGGCTAAGATCTCCTCAAAAGCATCATAGCTCATAGCTTTCAAGAACATTTGAGCCTTCTCTATCAACACCTTAGCAAGAATACCCTTGACTCCACTTCTCGTTTCTAGAACAATGTCAGCCTTCTTCAGATGTAGAGCTGCAGCAATAACCTCAGGTTTAGGCTCCCTCTCCAAGCCTGTGAATGGTTTCTGATCAAGAACAGGTATGCCCAGAAGTTTAGAGAACTCTTCCATGGTTGGAACCAGCTGGTAGTCGGGGAATGTGAAGCAGTGGTGCTTAGGATCAAAGAATTGAAACAGAACACTCATCATGTCTTCGTTGAACCCTGAAGTGACTAGATCCAATAGGTAACCATGTCTCTTGATGAACTGGGAATGATCAGACATTTGAGAAACTAACTCTTTGAGCTTAGCAGGTATGCCCACAAAATTGATCCTGATAGTGTTTCTACGAGCAGAAGCCATGACCTGCAACAAAGAACAAAGATAAATCCCTTGGTCCTTGAAATGGTTAGTGAGAATGCTATGCTTATGATGCATGATGATGTCATGATGTTATGCTCAATCACAAACATGTGGCACACACAAACAAGTCACACAATAGCCCTAGGTTTAAAGGCTTGCATGAGGTTTAAAGGTAAGTACCCTCCCCTGAAGTTAGTTGGTTCATCCTGTCCTACAAAAGTAACCAGGTTCTAAGGGATCTCAATATCATTGATCCTTCACAAGGGTGGTTGTTCAGTAGGCAACTTACTTGCCAACCAAAACCCTCCAAGTTTAGAATCTCAATGAGCGTAGTATCGAGTATCAACCAACTTCAGTCTGCACCAAAGCCGGTTATCTCACTACTTTCTAAAGGCCAAGATGAGTTAACTAGGGTTCTAAAAGTTAGTTAGTGCATTGACAACATATGGCAGCCTCATATTATCCTCAACTTGACTTAAGGAACATAAGCACCAACCAAGAAGTCACACTAACTATGGCCACCAGATCAACCATATCGGTATACGCCGTACAGTTTCCTTGGTCTATTGCCATTTACCTAAGGTACACTAGATCCGGGTTAGGACCTTTCACACATAAAAGCCCAACAAGTAAGTATAAAGCAAACAAGGCAAACAATTTAAAGTGATCTAATTCCTAAGGGTACCCCTCTTTTATTAAATCCCCAGCAGAGTCGCCAGTTCTGTAACACGGTGGGAGAACTGACTTTTAGTTATGTTGCGGATAGCAAGAGTCGCCACCGACTTTTATTTTATCCAAAGGAAAGGCATAAGAGAACAGGAAAGACCTTTTTAAAGATTTTTGGGTCCGGGGGGTAGGTTATGTAAAGGGAAGGTGTTAGCACCCTTTACATCCATGGTTATCCATGGGCTCTTAGTTACTTAGCTCACTTTAAAATGTTTTTGAAATGTGAAGTGTGTGAATAAAAATTTTCTTAAGAGTTTGATAATGATCCATGTACGGATGCGTAAAAAACCTTTATCTTGAAAATTGTTTGAAGTATGAAGTGTTTGAAAAGTTTTTGAAGAGTGAGCAAGTATCTAAGAGGAACCTACCCTAAGTTTTAAGTCTTTTCTGTTCTTGAATCCTTTAAATGGTAAGACTATCCCTATTATTAAGGAATAGGTAGTCATTACCTTGGATGTTAGGGACAAGTAAGGGTCATCTGTTATTTAGGCAACTGTGGGGTGTATAAGCAATTTTGGAGGGACTATCATCTTTATTCGAAAGGGACAAGATCATTACGAAGGCAACATTCGAAAAGGGACTTGATCTTTTATTTGTTAAGGGACTAGATGACTTTATTTTGAGGGACTTTTGCTTTATACACCCTACTTGACCTTTTTGATTAGGCAACATGAGAGGTATCCCTAAGGAAGTGAGACGGCGATCAAAGATCGACTTACGTGTGTGAGTGTACAATTTTAATATTTATCTTTTAAATTTAATGAACTAAATTGATTTTAAATAAACATACATGTTACACTCCCTATTTACTAACCATGGCATAAAATAAATAATAAACATTATAAAATATTACATCCAGGAGCAATTACATAATAATGATAAAAGCAATTTAAATAAATAAGCAAAATATTAATAAGCAAAATAAATAAGTAATTATAATTGGGTTAGTGAAAACAATAATAATAAATAATAACAAATTAATGGGGTTAGTAATAATCATACAAACATAATTAATAATAATAATGAAATAAACAAATATATTATAATAATTAAAAATTCAATTTTATAAACAATTATCATTTAATTAGAATATAAACAATTATACTAATTATCATAAAAAATTTTAAGTTATGTGTAAATTATATAGAAAAAAATTAATTATGAATATAATATGAAAATAGAATTATAACTATAAAAATTAAATTAACAATTTTTTACATATTTTTAAACATATAATAAAATTATTTTCATGCAAAAATTAAATTCTAATCAAATTGTATTATATTATCATATTAAGAATTCTAATTTTTAAACATATATAAAAAAATGTAAATTATAAACAATTTATACAATAATAAAAATTAGATTAAGAATTAAATTATGAAGATAATATATACAAATAATAATATAAGTAGAAAAAATTAGGGTTTAGAAAGAATTAGGGTTTTATATATAAAAAAATGTTAAATATTAATTATTAATCTAACTATGCAAATAAATCATAATATATACATATTAATAAAAGAACAATTTATTTTAGAAAATATTATTAGGATTTATATTTATGAATCATATTTTAATTAATTAATATTAATAATAAGTAAAACAAATAAACAAAAAGAAAAAGGAAACTTACCTTGCTGGGAATTGAACCCAACACCTTTGGCTTGCAAACACTCAGGCCAGCAACACCTACCACCAGGCCAACGCGCGCGCAGGTACCAAAGGAGAGGTTGAATTGCTTTTGTTGTCTAAAACCTGAAAATCATGAAAAATAAGCAAAACAAAAGGCCTGGAGGGATCGAACCCAGGACCTTCACAATACACTCAAACACCTTAACCAATCCAGCTGGGAGAGCGCGCCTGTACATATGGTGACTACAATAAATAATATATGAAGTTTGCTAATTATCTGAAAAAATAAGAAAAAAGTGATGAAGCCAGGATTCGAACCCCTGCCTATAAGCATTATACGCGCACCCTTTACCACTGGGACAAGCACCATGCTTGTGAAATAAAACAGAACCAATACATAATATTTTTAAACAAATTTTGAATTATGAAACACGCGTGCAGGGCACCATCTTCTTCCTCCAGCCCTAGGATATTTGCTGCGAATTTATCTACCAATGTTCCTGCGAAAATCAAACTTGCAGCAAAACCTATGGATCTCATACACCACAAAAACTGTAAAATTTCAACAAATTAATTGTTCAAACATGATCCAGAGACAATTTGGCATTGATCTATGTTTTCATAATGGATTTATATTAGCTTGAATACGAAACCCTAATGGAGGCCATAAACCCTAGCCATGGTGAAATTCGTATCAGTTCATGAAAATCAAATTAAACTATCCAGAATTCATCCAAAGCTTCAAACAACAACAAATCAACAAACAAAATTCATTAATAATGGTTAAACAATCGAAATCGAAGAAAATAATTTCAAGAACAAAAGGGATTCGGTTTATGTGATATGAGATGTTTTGGATGCAAATGTTCATTGGTTTCGACTCAATGAAGCTTAGTGATCATGGCTATGTCCTCAAAATACCTTCAAATGCTTTGTAGGGTAGAAACCGAATTTGAAGTTTTGTGTGGTTTTTGAAATTTGCAAACTTACACTTTGAGCCTGGAAATCGTGTCCAATCATTAGAGTTAAGTCATATACTTATAGAGTGATGAATTAGGTCAGAAAAGATTGATGCTTGTGTGAAAAATTTGATCCAAAAAGATTCAAAAAGATAAGCTTTGAAAATCAAATATTTTTGCATAAACACTTGCTATTTCAAGCCAATCAACATTATCTTTGTATCAATTTGATCCATGCTGAATTCATGACCTTCTAGAATCAAAAATAACTTTAAATCTTCACATTTAATATTTTATTTAAATTTAAAATGATTTTTAGTATAAAAAATCATAATAAATTAATTAAATAAAATAAAATTATGAAAATATCAAAGAATTTTCGTGCATGATGTCATGGATTGCTTTGGGTCATTAAAAGTTCAGCCCACTTAGCAAAATTTGGTTTTAAACCTCCATTTGCTTCATAAACTTCCCTAAAATTTCCCAACTTTGCAAGGGCACACATCCTTCAATTTTAATGATATGAGGGTGTTCTTGGACATTTTGGAAAGCTTGAAGAGTCCTCTAACCAACCCCACTTGTTTCATGTCCATATCATTTACCATTCTCAAGTTATGCCCTTTTGAAGTTGTTGACTTTTTGTTGACTTTCAAAAGGACCTATAATGTCTTAGCTCATACCTTCCAAATGAAGCATTTTTGGGCTTGGCTTGTGAGACACAAAGTTGTAGAGAATTCAATTTCCTTAAAAATGAGCTTTGGATGGAAAATTGGTGATGAAGCATGTGAAAGTTATGGCTGGTCAAAGTTCAGTTGACTTTTACTAAGGAAACCCTAATTTAGAAACTCCTGATTCTTGATGATCTGAAATCTCCTTGATGAATCATGATCAACCCTTGATCAAATGATGAATTTTACTTCATATACTTGATGTTGGCAAAAAATCATGAAGTTTGACTTTGGTTTGACCACAGTTGACCTCAGTTTGACTTTTTAACTGCTTTGACTGATTTTGACCTATCTGACTGAGCAAACCTTTGAGAAAAGTCTTGAAACTTGTCATGGGGGTTCTTACACACATATAAGATGTTATGAAGCTCACTTGAAGTTTTGGAAATTCATTTAGCCTGATTAAAGTCAAAACCCTAGTTTTGGATGCACTGCTTAGGAGGTGCATTGTCTGAGGGAGTTGTCAAATCTTCTGACTATTTGTGAACTTTGTGAACCTTGTGAACCATCATAAGATGTTTTGTGAACCTTGTGAACCTCATGGAAGGTCTTGTGAACCTTGTGAACCCCATAAAGTGTCTTGTAGACTTCATGAACCTCATTAAAGGTCTTGTGAACCTTGTGAACCTCATAAAGTGTCTTGTAGACTTCATGAACCTCATTAAAGGTTTTGTAAATATTGTGAATCTTGTGAACCTTGTGAACCTTCTTAGTACACAAAGTCTTGTATTGTGAGGGCAAATTTTGGGGTGCAACAAGAGGCAGCTAACAAGAATATCAAGAGGATTGTACAGAAAATGGTTATCACCTATAAAGATTGGCATGAGATGCTACCGTTTGCGTTACATGGGTACCGAACGTCAGTCAGGACGTCAACTGGGGCAACCCCCTTCTCTTTAGTCTACGGCATGGAGGCAGTTTTGCCTGTTGAAGTGGAAATCCCTTCACTGCGGGTGCTGATGGATGTCAAGCTTGATGAGGCTGAGTGGGTGCGTGCTCGATACAATCAACTATGCCTAATTGAGGAAAAGAGATTAGCAGCTATCTGTCATAGCCAACTTTATCAAAGGAGAATGAAGCGAGCCTTCGATCAGCGAGTACGTACTCGGGAGTACCAAGTAGGCGAGCTTGTACTCAAGAGAATCATTCCTCCCAGTTCAGATCACAGGGGCAAGTGGACCCCAAATTATGAAGGACCATTCATAGTGAAGAAAGTATTCTCAGGCGGAGCACTGATGCTCACCACTATGGATGGCGAAGACTTCCAATACCCTGTTAACTCGGACGCAGTTAAAAAATACTTCGCATAAAAGACCCGCTGGACACAAAAACAGAATTATAGTCCAGGCAAAAAAAGGGCATCCCGGCGAGCTAAAAACAGAATAAAAGCTTAGGCAAAAATTAGAAGAAAAAACATGTACACCCGCTGAGTTGAAAAGCCACATCGGACAACTCAGGCAAAAAAGTGTAACCCGGTGGATTGAAAACCCGAAAGGGCGATCCACGCAAAATCAGGGAATAAGCGAACAACTGCGCTCCGGGTAATCTGAACCACATCACCGCTTCAAACAACTTGACCATATCAGAAGGGTAGAGGTCAACCCCCTCATTCTCTTCAGAAGGCCGAAGATGGAACGGAAAGTCTTGAGGATATGCCAGTCATAGCAGGAAGGAAACTCTTTGGAATGTCGTGCCATTGCCATTAGGATAGTTTCTTTTCTCAATTTTACAGTAGCTACCTCTTTCCAGGTGGTTACTTCCTGATGTAAAATCTTGCCTATTCAGAGGCCAATCAATAAAAAGAATATTCAGTCAAACACCGTGTTATGTTTATTTTGTTACAAAAATGTCCTGAATTTTTGACAAATAACATTGCATGCGAAACATGTTGCTTTTTAAACTGATAAAAATGACATTGCAGAGACACTTAACATTGCTTTGAGTGTCAGGTGACGGCAGATGAATAGATCGGGCCGTACCAATCTTGGTGCATATGTGTGTATTCTGTTATTGCAGGATTTGCAGGTTATCACCGTATCCCCAAGCAGCAGAGGGTTATTCTCCAAGTAGAGGTATTTCTCCGGCAGAGCGCCTGTTTACAAGTGACTTATTCTCAGCAGGTATCTGAACGCCTGCACTCCCCAGAAGTCGGGACAATCCCCAACAGGAGTTAGTAGAAGTCTCCCATCCTCAGTGGAGTTGTCAGAAGTTTATTATCCATAGCGGAATCGCTAGAAGTTCTCCTTGCCCAGCATGAATTGCAGGTAACTTCATTTCCCCATGGAGTCATCAGGATTCTCATTTCCAAGGGATTTCCCCAGCAAAGCAAGAAGAAATTCTCCTCAGTGGAGTCAGGGCAGGATGGTCAGATCCTCAGCAGATGTTCAAAGCAGTCAAACAAAGTATACCTCGCGTAGAGTCGTCTTTCTTCCAGGGAAAGCCTCTTCGGCAAGCATCAGGTTGCCAACACTTCATTTCCATCAGAGTTAAAAGTTTTGGGGCCCCAACAGGTTGCCGGAATCTTCTCCCACAGGCCGCCAGGACTTCATTCCTCAGCCAGATTGAAATTGTCTACTTCCCCAACATAATTAGCCTTTGTCTCTGTTGATACTCTTTCAGTGTTCGTTCGCACTCTTAGGCACTTATCTGATAATTCAGTTTGCTCATCCGCAGTGTCCAGAAGAATTAGCACCTGGTGGCACTCGTCTGTGCACTTTCCCCAGTAGAGTCTATATCTACTAGCACTCGTCTGTGCTCGCATCTTTATTTGATGCTCATCCACTTTCAGCACTCGTCGTGCCTTTTCCTCAGCAGGATTCCTCTTTATTTGAGGTATTCCTCAGCACTCGTCCGTGCTAGCATCTTTATTTGATGCCCGTCCGCAGCTCTCGGCACTCGTCCGTGCTTATTAGTTCTTTGAAGTTTTTCCCCAGTGAAGTGGCCTGTACTCGTCTGTGCGCGCATCTTCATTTGGTGCTCGTCCGCATCCCTGCAGCGCTCGTCCGTGCATTTCTCGATTCCTCTTTATTTAAGGCATATCCCCGAGAAAGTCGCCAGTACTCGTCCGTACTCGCATCTTTATTTGATGCTCGACCTCATCTCTTAGCACTCGTACGTGCTTGTTACTCCTTTGAAGATTGCTCGTCCGCATCCTTCGACACTCGCCCGTGTCTATTACTTATCTAGTGCTTGTCTGCACGCCCCGACACTCGTCCGTGTTTGGTATTTTCTTTTGAAGATCGTCTGGAATAAGCTGATACTCGTCCGTATCAATATCAGAAGCACTCGTCCGTGTTTCTCGGATCATCGTCCGGTACTCGTCTGTATCGTCGACTTATGACACTCGCCCGTGTTTCTTTGATGATCATTCCAATGCTCGTCCGCATTGAAGAGGTTGAAAATCCTGACGGTGGGATTAAGACGTCAAAACAATTCCCGGAACCTGCGTAAGGGTTATCCGAAGAAGACTCGTCCGTCTTATTCCACTTATCTGCGTAAGGATTCGTGAAGAGGTTGAAAATCCTGACGATGGGATTAAAACGTCAAAACCATTTTCGGAACCTGCGTAAGGGTTATCCGAAGAAGACTCGTCCGTCTTATTCCACTTATCTGCGTAAGGATTCGTGAAGAGGATTCGTCCATCCTAGTTGCATGTCTATCCTACAGACTTATATGCATTCCCGGAACCTGCGTAAGGGTCATCCGAAGAAGACTCGTCCGTCTTATTCCACTTATCTGCGTAAGGATTAGTGAAGGAGATTCGTCTATCTCAGGTTACTTTGAAGATTCTTAAGGGCTCGTCCGCTCTCTGCACCTGGCGTCACAGGTCATTCGAAGACTCGTCCGTCTCGTGTTTCATCAGAACCTTTGGTTTCGTTGGAAGGAGCTCGTCTGCTCATCTCTCAGCTCAGTTGCAACGTCATTGGATTGGGTTTATTTCCCATTTCTTGTTTTCTGCGTTAGAGCGCAAATTTCCGTTTTTCTTGGGTATTCAACCACAGTTTATCTTGAACGGTCGAAAGCGGAAGCAATCGTCCTTTTCAGATCAACAGTTGCTTGAATAGGGGCAGCTGTAGAACCCCAAATTTTCCCTCTTCATTTTAAGCATCATAATACACCATTTGCATCATAAGCATATCATATATATAGCATTATAGCATAGAAAAAATAAAGCATGACAAGCATCAAGCCCTAGCATGAGGCATATGGCCATCTGGGGAGGTGTTGAGGGCCATTTAAGCCAGGACAAGGGTTCCAATGGATTTGTGAGAGGCCTATGATGAGTCTAGACTCCTTTGGCAAGGCCAAGTTCACTTGCAAAAGCTCAGAAGATTGCTTAATCATCACAAGTTTCAAGACAATGCAAGGCTCCTAGATAGTGCGACCAAATTAGGGTTTTGGTTTCAAGGGCCTTAACCTCATAAATTTTGGCCAACTATTTTGGGAAATGTTTTCTATATGATAATAGGTTCCTACATGTCAATTTTCATGGAAAAATTCCAAGTGGAAGTCAGTCATTGCCTCAGTTACTTGCAGATGAAGCAGAAAGTCAACTGGGCCCAGAAAAAGTCAACTGTGCCATTCCAAAGGGTCCAACCCAACGTTTTTGTCCAAATGAGGTCTATTCAATGTTATAAGATGTTTGGTGAGCTTAAATTCCAAGAATTTTGGTGGTTTGAGGGGTTTTGGAAAAAGTGCACAAAGTTGGTTATGGAAAAGTTACTATTTTTGGCCATTTTGACCTAAAACTTCACAAGGCCTTAACTTGATCAAAAAATCTTCAAATGGACCAAAAGTAAACATGAAAGTTGGAGAGTAAGGGCTGCCATTTTTAAAAAGTACAAGATCATTTTCTGGAGATTCCTAGATTTTCCTATAGGTCCCTCGAAAATTTGAGCATTCTAGGGCAAATTTCAAAATTTCAAGGCCAAGCCATTTGCACAAAGGCTCAAAAGTGGATAGTTTGCTATGCTATGTCCAAAGTAAGTTTACACAATAAAAATGCATCACATTTAGGTAATTTGGCTCAAAGAAAAGTGACAAAATTCGTGCACATGAGAAAATTCCATAAAACTTGCATTTTACACTTGAATTTGCATAAGGCATGACCATTGTGTGATAGCTTACATCCAAGGGATGAAATTGCTTGTTGTGAATCATGGGTGGGATGGTGAATGCACATGCAAGAGAGGCCAGCAAATCATGAGCTTGGCATGCTTATGGCACACTTGGGCCAAATTTGCATTTTCACAAAAATCAGCCCTCTCTCACGTGCATTTGTTCTAACCCTTTTGCATTGCCATATATATTCCATAACAATCAGAATTAGGGTTAGAGGCAGCCAGAATACACACTCATTCTCTCATTCTCATCTTTTATGCAAAATTGCTCATTCTCCACAAACTCTTGCTACAAGAATCCATTCACAAAACTCTTGCTAGATTCTTAATCCTCATCACTCATAGATCATTTCCATACCATTTGTTTGGATTATTCTTCAAGAATCATCCATTTCTCATTTCTTGTGCACATTTGCATTCTGCGCCATAACTTTTGATCTAGGCAGGCTTTCTTCAATCCAAGACCACATTCATACTCCTCTCATCTCAAGGATCATTAAGCACCCATGGATCTAGATTTATAGTGAAGTTTGTTCAAGTGGCCATTTGAGAAGCTTTGAAGCACAAGGAAGCACATTGCTGGATTTACAAGCTTGCAAAGCCTTAGATGCATTTATTTTGCATCTAAGGGGATAAGGAGATCATTTGCCATCATTTTATACCATTCTTAACTTCAAATTTTGAACAACACCTCAGGTATGCTCAAATTTCGAATCTCATAGAAATGTGTTTGGTTGTGTGTTTTAGAATCCTCATGTTGTGTTGGTTACAATGCTCTTTGTAGTTTGTGAAATGGTTGAGTATTCACAAAGTTATGGTGATTTAAAGTTTCATGGACAATTTTATTTTCATTCATATCTTGAGTTTCTTTGAGTTTTAATTCAATCCAAGCATGTATTCTTGTTTAATGATGTTAGATTATGTATTCTGGAGAGTTTCATGGCCGGCCGTGGCTTGGTTTGAGATTTCATGAAGTTAGGGTTAGGGTTTGGTTCATTAATGGTGGTTAGAGTTTAGGGTTTCTTCATGAAGAAGAAGGTGCAGCCCTCAGCGCTATCTGCACCCCCCACGCAAGGCCCATGCTGTTTTTTTGAACTAGCGTGTTACTCTTTACACCCCCTTTGGCCCATTTGCTTTATTTTCATTTTTTTTCTTTACCAATTTATTCCATTTGCTTTTAATTCATTTAAAATATTTCTTTAACTCTAAAAAAATCCAAAAAATTCATATGCACTCCTTGATTCATTTAGTTTTTTATCATGATTTTTCCAGATTTTTATTTCCATCCCACGTGGCCAAATAAATTCAACATTGAGCATTGCTTTTTTGTGAACTCCCATAGACCAATATGCCTTGTCCAATTTCTATTTTTCTCATCCTTTAAGCTATGAACCCCATTCTTTTTGAATTCAAATCCTAAGACAATCTACTATCTTCATGATTTATCTTGGATTTTTCACAAACTTCCTTGCTGGACTTTGCTTGAGTTACTTGTGCCTTAATTTTCAAAACCCTAAATGGTGATACCTTGCATCCTTGAGCTTCATTGACCTAGTTTGGTGCTGTATTTTTGCAAACCCTTTTGGATTCTCATTTCTTTGTGTTTGGAGAGTACTTTTCTGGTTGGGTAGAATTTTTAAGTGCTTGGATCTTTTTCTTGGGTATTTTCTTCCTCACCTTGCCTTGTTTTGCATCCTTTGAGTCTTCTAGTCTCTTTTAAGCTTAGAAGGGCACTTGTGCCAACTTCTCTTCATCTTTTGGGGTCCTTTAGAGGTCTATGGTTGCTCCTGGTCTTAGGATAGGGTTTGAACCTCCTTGAGTCTTGGTGTTGGGTCTTTTTTATGTGCTTTATTTCTTTAAGTGCTAAGCATGCCTTCATTGCATTTGTTTCACTTCCAATCATCTCAATATGATCTTGTGTTGCTTTGCTTATCATCTTGTGAACTCTTTGTCATGCCTATATGCTTGTGTAGCTTCTGACTTGTTGGTTCATGCCTTGATTTTATGTTGTTACACTAACCTTGCAGGGGCTATGGTAAGTCTGAGATGTGGGAATTGAGTTCCACATCTGCATTTCTCATCTCTCCTCATTTTGTTTATATGGACTAACATCTTCTTTTTGGGATTAGGCCTTTCTCATCTCTCCTTTTATCTTCTTCTTCTTCTCTTGAGGTCTTGTTTTTAGGTTAGAAGGACCTCACAAACCCTAGGAACTCCATGCATGCTAACTTAGGATAGAAACTTCCCCCTAGTTTTCTTTCTTTCTTGTTCCTTTGGTGCTTTCTCTTCTCATCTTCAAATTCAATTCATCTAATAAAGGTTGAGTACTTTCATGTGGCATAAGACTTTGCTATGAGATGCTTGCACGCGTTCCGTTTCGGGGCGAGGTGTGAGTCATCACTCGTGGTGGACAGGTCTTAGCATGAGTACCTCACAAAGAAAAAGCTAAAAAAAAACACTTCTTAACCAAAAAACCACAAAAATACCTAATAATGGTAATAGGCCAGTGTGCTTAAGCCTTCACTTGTGGGACTAGCTTTGGGGATTTCCTCCATAGATAGGTGTGCCTCTTACGCATTCCATTTCGGGATGATGTGAGATGTACACATCCCATTGAGTAAGACTTAGGTACACTCACCTATGCAAACCTTCACTCATAAAAGCTTCTAAAAAACACCAAACAAGCTATAAGCGTCTTTCCTTCGGGAATTCTTTTCTCATCTCCTTCGCTCCGTACGCGTACTTGCTCCTACTTGTCACTTTGCAAGACGGTTACGCACTCGTCGTCCGAGTCTGCAACACCTGAGCAATGGCATAGGCAGTTCAAGCCTTAATTCACAAGCAATTTCCTTGCCACCCCTAGTTAGGGGAACTACGGCGTCTCTGATCCTCATTATCCTGATGAGGTACGTAGGCAGCGGAGTAGGGTCTGTTCGAGCACAATCTTTATTTTCCCTACATTTTTCCTTTATTTTCTTATTTCATTTCTTTTCCAGTTCCAGTTTCTTTTCATTTTCATTTCTTTGCTGCAGTTTTCATACCCTCACCCTTTGAAACAGTTTCTTTTGCAAGCGTGGATCCCGTCAAGTACGGCGGACGATCTGGATGCTAATACCTTCCCAGGTCGTAACCGACTCCCGAACTCAGTCTCTTTGGTTCGCAGGACCTGTGTCCTTCCTCTTCTTTCTTTTGGTTTGTGCAGCATTACCATTCCCTTTCTTCAGGGATAAAAATGCCTGGCTGGCGACTCTTTTCTTTTTCCGCGCCACTTTCGCGTTTGTACCAGGATGGAAATTCGGGGAGCGACACCAGAGCCACAACAAAACAATCGAAAAAGCCTAGAAGACAGTTCACCAAGATCAACATGTCACTGGCCCAAGCCTTGCAACACATGTTGAAAGGGGAACTCATCACTTTGAAGGACCCTCCTCAGAATCCTAATACCTTCTCTCCTTGGTACAATCCTAATGCAAGATGTTCCTATCATTCTAATAGTCTGGGACATGACACCAACAACTGCTGGGTGTTGAAAAACAAGATTCAAGATATGATTGAAGCTGGGGAGATTGAATTTGACCCTCCCGAGACTCCAAATGTTATCACTACTCCTATGCCCAACCATGAGAAGACTGTTAATGTTGTTAATGAAGTTTCATATGTTTCCTCAGTAGCAGATGTGACTACTCCCTTATCCATTATCAAGAAAAAGTTGGTGCAGGATGGTTTCTTTCCAGGTTGTAATGAAGACTGTTGTTATTGCGCCTATAAACCTGATAGTTGCTGGAAGTTAAAAGATGGTATTCAACGCCTCATGGACAATTACACTATATTGTTTGAGAGGATACCTTCTGTGGAAAGTATGTGTGAACATCTAACTCGAAGTACGAAGCTTGAAGAAGTAGCTATGGTTGATAAAGTGCCAGTGAAGATTACCTCCAAAGGCCCTGTCAGGATCACTCCTAAAGGTCCTGTCAGGATTACTGCTGAAGGTCTTGTGAAGACTGTTGTTGAGGTCAGGGTGGCTCCCATGATCATTACCACTCCTGGTCCTGTTCCTTATACTTCTAATAAAGCTATACCCTGGAATTATGGTTCTGATGTTTACATACATGATGTCAAGCAAGAACCTCTGACTGATGCACGTATTACTGATGATAATCTTGATGTTGATAATATTGTTGGATCTAGTAAGATCACCAGAAGTGGAAGAATTTTCTCTCCTCAGGCTACCTCAAAAAGTGCAGTTACTCCAACTACTACCTCCACTTCTGAGCCATGTACTGATGCTCGGGGCAAAGGTCCTGTGGTTGAACCTGTGCAAGCTGAGGCACCGACTGCTGAAAATCTTTCTAAACAGATGGAAGAAGTGCTGAAGATCATTCGCAAGAGTGATTATGATATTGTTGACCAGTTGGGCATACTCCTTCCAAAATCTCCATGTTATCTTTGTTGCTGTGTTTTGAGGCTCATGCTAAAGCATTAATCAAGTTCTTGAAGACTGCTCATGTGCCAAATGAGATTTATGTAGACCGATTTGAGAATTGTGTGGCACATCTGACTTAGGATAATGGACTGGACTTTTCTGATGCTGATCTGACTCCTGCCAAGAGAAACCATAACAGGGCTCTGCATATCTCCATTGAATGTAGAGGCACTACCTTGTCTCATGTGCTGGTGTGTTGCACCCCAAAATTTGCCCTCCACAAGACAAGTCATTGTGTACTAAGAGGCTCACAAGGTTCACAAGACATCTCATGAGGTTCACAAGGTTCACAAAGTTCACAATTAGTCTGGAAGTTTGACAATTCCCTCAGACAATGCATCCTCCTAAGCAATGCATCCTAAACTAGGGTTTTGACTTTTATCAGGCTAAATGGACTTCCAAGACTTCAAGTGAGCTTCATAGCATCCTATATGTGTTCAAGAATCCCCATGTCAAGTTTCAAGACTTTCCCAAAAGATTTGCTCAGTCAGATGATCAGATAGGTTAAAAATCAGTCAAAGCAGTTAAAAAGTCAAACTGAGGTCAACTGTGGTCAAACCAAAGTCGAACTTCATGATTTTTTGCCAAAATCAAGTATATGAAGTAAAATTCATCATTTGATCAAGGGTTGATCATGATTCATCAAGGAGATTTCAGATCATCAAGAATCAGGAGTTTCTAAATTAGGGTTTTCATAGGAAAAGTCAACTGAACTTTGACCAGCCATAACTTTCACATGCTTCATCAAATTTTTTCCATCCAAAGCTCATTTTGAAGGAAATTGAATTCTCTACAACTTTGTGTCTCACAAGCCAAGCCCAAAAATGCTTCATTTGGAAGGTATGAGCTAAGACATTATAGGTCCTTTTAAAAGTCAACAAAAAGTCAACAACTTCCAAAGAGCATAACTTGAGAATGGTGAAAGATATGGACATGAGACCAAAGAGGTTGGTTATAGGACTCTTTGAGCTTTCCAAAATGATCAAGAACACCTTCATAGCATTAAAATTGAAGGATTTGTGCCCTTGCAAAGTTGGGAAATTTTTGGGAAGTTTATGAAGCAAATAAGGCCTTAAAACCAATTTTTGCTAAATGAGCCCACCAAATTGCCATCCAAACTTTACAATATCATCAAGCACGACCCAACCCACCTATTTTATGATTTTTTATTTTTTATTTCATATTTATTTGAATTTTATTGATTAAAATACAATTTAAATTGAAATAAAATATAAAAATCATATATTTGAAAAGGATTTGGTTTCTAGAATGTCTTAAAAAACATTTAAACTTGATTGGTACCATTTAAAATCAGATCATCCAAACATAGCAATGTTAGATCAAAATAAATCAAGTTTTAAGAACAAATCTTTTTCAATCTCATGTGATCCAAATATCCATCAAATTGGCAATGTTTTTAACCTAATTCACTCACTCATATATAATGAACATTAAGCAAACCATAGAGCACGAATTGGCAGCCTCTAATACCACTTTCAAACTTCACAAAAATTCATCCAAAACCAATTTTCGGTTTCATCCTTACAAGAGGTTTTAAGGTATTTTAAAGACACAAGAAGGTTCCTTGAGCTTCATTGAGTCGAAACCAACTCTTAAACGCATCTAATCCATACTCAGATACATAATCCGAAGCATCCTTGCCCTTGAATTATTTTTTTCGATTCCTTGAATTCATGTATTTATAATGCATTTTGATCATGTATTAATGTTTGTTTATGCTCATAGATGATTTCTGGACAGTTTTCGTGAAGGACCATAGCCGAATCATGAAAGTGCCATTGTTAGGGTTTGTGTGGCCGTTTAGGGTTTCTTGATTGGACAAATATAAATGAGTTCTAATACCCCTAATGAATTGGTTATGACATGAGGATCATAATGCTATACTTAATTTGGTGAAATTTTACGATTTTAATGGTGTTTCAAAAAGCTAGGTTTTTCTGTAAAAATTATGCGCAGGTAAATTCGCAGGAAAATTCATGGAAAATTTCGCAGGTAAATGCGCAGTGATCAAGGAAGAAGATGAGTCCTTGGCGCGAATTCTCTGAATTCAAATATTAATTTGTTTTTATAATATATGTGTGTCATTTGTTTATCACATCGCGCAAGTTGGCCCAGTGGTAGAGAGCTTGGTTTGGATGCGAGAGTGCTTGGGTTCAAAACCAGCCAAAGCACATTTTTTTGGTTTAATTTCTTTTGTTTTCACAGAATAGTAACAAAACCAAAGGGAGGTGGATCCATACCAGCTGCGCACGCTAGCCCAGTGGATAGACCCTTGCGTTTCCAGGTAAAGGACCTGGGTTCAAATCCCAGGTCCTGTTCTTTTGGTTATTGGTTTTTCTTGTTTTTATTTCTTTTATTATTTCTTTATATTATTCTCTAAATTAATTTAAATAATTTTCTAAACAATAAATGTAAATCATTTTTCTTTTTAAAAAAAAACGTATATTATGTTTTTTAATATTTATATGTATATATTATTTAATCATTAAATTGATATATTTTTTATGTAATACCTAATTATTTATATATATAACCTAATTTATTTTCTAACAATTCAAAACCCTAATTTCCTTTTATAATTTTAATTTCTTATTTTTATTATGCTTGTTTAATTATAATTACTAAATATTTCTAATATGTATATATAATTAAATTATTAAACTATTTAGCATGTTTATTAGTATATAATTATTATTATTTATCTCTCTTCTTGAAATTCTTTAGAAAAAGATTATTTATTTAAATTTAAAATTTTAATTTGATTTCTATATTGTATATTATTATGCTAACCACCTTTTTCTCTTATATTTATTTTATTTATTATTACTAACCTTTTATTTATTTATTTATTATATGCTTATTATTTAAATTGTGTTTTTCATTATAATGTAATTGTACAAGCTATGTAATAGTGGTAGAATTTTTATTATTTATTTAAATTGCTATGGTTAGTAAATTAGGGAGTGAAAACATGTTTGTGTTTAAAAATTGAATTTAGATCACTAATTTTAAGATAAATATTTGAATTTGTACACGCACACACGTAAGTCGATCTTTGATCGCCATCTCACTTCTTAAGGGTTACCTCTCATGTTGCCTAAATAAAAGGTCAAGTAAGGTGTATAAAGCAAAGTCCCTTCTCTTATTTATATCATCTAGTCCCTTTAAAGATTATAAGATCAAGTCCCTTCATGGTTGCCTTTGTAAATGATCTTGTCCCTTTCGAATAAAAGATGATAAGTCCCTTCGAATTGCTAAATACACCTTACAGTTGCCTATACACAGATGTCCCTTCACTTGTCCCTCATAACATCCAAGGTAATGACTACCTATTCCTTAATAATAGGGATAGTCTTACCATTGAAAGAACATTTAAGAACAGTAAAGATTTAATCATTAGGGTAGGTTCCTCTTAAGTACTTGCTCACTCATTCAAAAACATTTCATAAACACTTCACATTTTCAAACAATTTTCAAAACAAAGTCTTTATATATATCCGTACATGGATCATTATAAAGTACTTAAGAAAATTTTTAATCACACACTACACTTCTCAAAACAAATTAAAGTGAGCTAAGTAACTAAGAGCCCATGGATAACCATGGATGTAAAGGGTGCTAACACCTTCCCTTTACATAACCTACCCCCCGAATCCAAAAATCTTTTAAGGTCTTTCCTGTTCTTTTATGCCCTTTTCTTTGGATAAAATAAAAGTCGGTGGCGACTCTTGCTATCCGCAACATTTAACTAAAGTCAGTTCTCCCACCGTGTTACATGGTGGACAATGGTTCTTCATTAAATGTGCTCCCTAAAGAGGTTCTGGACAAGCTCAATCCTGAAGATGTTGTGTTAAGACCAAGTAATGTGGTGGTAAGGGCCTTTGATGGCTCAATAAGAGTGGTACATGGAGAAGTAGACCTCCCGATCAAAGTAGGCTCTCAAGTTTTCAATTTTACTTTCTATGTAATGGATATTCACCCTGCGTACTCCTGTTTGCTTGGGCGCCCCTGGATCCATAGGGCAGGTGCTGTGACCTCCACATTACATCAGAAGTTGAAATATCCGGTGAAAGGAAAGATTGTCACTGTTTATGGTGAAGAAGAATACATGGTCAGTCATGTGAATACTTTTAAATATGTTGAGATGGAGGGTGAATTTGTTGAGACTCCTTGCCAGACATTTGAAGTAGTTCCTTGGGTCGTTCCTACTACTGAAGCTCCCCCTGTTGTTAAAAGAGTTCCTGTGATTACCAGAGTACCTCCTACAATGGCCTCCCTTAAAGATGCTAGAGCTTTGGTTGAAGAAGGTGGTTGTACTATTTGGGGTCAGCTTCCTGACATCCCTTACAAGTCTGACAAGTTTGGTTTGGGTTTTACTGCAGAATCTCAGAAGGATGTTCGTCGTGCTCGTGTTGTTCGTATCACCAATCAAGGGGTCATAAGAGATCAAATCAATGTTGTGGGTGACTGTCATGAAAACTACAACCTGGATGATTGGATCTTTCCTACTGTGGGTGATGGGCTCAACAACTGGAAGACCGAAGACGTTATTCCTATCTCCTTTAGTCAGGAGTAAATACTATTACTATGTTGTTATTTTAAGTTTGTAATTTTAAACAATTAAACTTTTAAGCCTTGTGTCTTGCCCGGGGCACAATGGTATGCTTGTTTCGGGATGTCATTTCATTTGCATACTTCATTCAATAAAATTAATGGACGTTTCGTTTTCGTAAATATTGTGCTCCTTTTTTTTCTTTTATATTTTATTTCTGTTTCATCAGCTATGTGTTCTTACACACACCCACATCACTAAATGAAGATCCTCATCCACTCTGGATCCTGTTGATAATAGTTCTACTATTGCCAATTATAATTTCGAAAATCCGATCTATCAAGATGAAGATGGAAAGGAGGAAGATTGTGAAGTACATGTAGAGCTTGCTAGGTTATTACAACAAGAAGAGAAAGATATACAGCCACATGAAGAGCCAATCGAAGTTGTGAATCTAGGAACTGAAGAAAACAGGAAAGAGGTCAAAATAGGGGCTGAACTAGAAGATGATGTTAAGAGCAGACTAATTCAGATGTTACGTGACTATGTGGAGATCTTTGCTTGGTCCTATGAAGATATGCCAGGGTTGGATACAGACATTGTGGTTCACCGTTTACCGGTAAAAGAAGATTGTCGTCCGAAGAAGCAGAAGGTTCATCGCATGCGTCCCGAAATGTCAGAAAAGATTAAAGCAGAAGTGATGAAACAGTTTGATGCAGGGTTCTTAGCTGTGACTTCTTATCCTCAATGGGTTGCAAACGTGGTACCAGTACCTAAGAAGGATGGTAAGGTACGAATGTGTGTAGACTATAGAGATTTGAATAAGGCCAGCCATAAAGATGACTTTCCACTTCCACATATTGATGTTTTGGTAGACAACACTGTTCAGCATAAGGTATTCTCTTTCATGGATGGTTTCTCTGGTTACAATCAAATCAAGATGGCACCTGAATATATGGAGAAGACTACATTTGTTACACAATGGGGCACTTTCTGTTATAAGGTGATGCCATTTGGTTTGAAGAATGTCGGGGCAACTTATCAGCGTGCTATGGTGGCTTTGTTTCACGATAAGATTCATAATGAGATAGAGGTATATGTGGATGATATGATAGCCAGGTCCCAAAATGAACAACAACACCTTGATCATCTGCATAAACTGTTTGAAAGGTTGAAGAAATACAAGCTAAGATTGAACCCAAACAAGTGTATTTTTGGAGTTAGGTCTGGTAAACTCCTGGGTTTCATTGTCAGTGGAAAAGGTATTGAAGTAGACCCTGCAAAAGTGAAAGCTATACAAGAGATGCCTGCTCCCCGTACTGAAAAGGAAGTTAGAGGTTTCTTGGGACGACTGAACTACATTGCAAGATTTATTTCCCAGTTAACTGCTACCTGTGAGCCAATCTTCAAGTTGTTGAAGAAAGATCAGGTGATGGAATGGAATGATGAGTGCCAGACAACTTTTGATGAAATCAAGAAATATCTCCTAGAACCTCCAATCTTGATGCCACCAGTTGATGGAAGACCCTTGATTATGTACTTAACAGTGTTAGACAACTCAATGGGGTGTGTGTTGGGGCAACATGACGAGTCTGGTCGAAAAGAGCAGGCAATATACTACCTTAGCAAAAAGTTTACCGACTGTGAAACAAGATACTCACTGCTCGAGAAAACTTGTTGCGCTTTGGCATGGGCTGCTCGCCGACTAAGACAGTATATGTTGACTCATACCACCTTGTTGATTTCAAAGATGGATCCAATCAAGTACATATTCGAGAAACCTGCTCTCTCCGGACGAATAGCAAGATGGCAAATGATCTTAACAGAATATGATATACAGTACACTACTCAGAAGGCCATTAAAGGAAGTGTTGTAGCTGATCATTTGGCTCATCAAGCAGTGGATGATTATCAATCAATGAGTTTTGAGTCCCTGATGAAGACATTATGATTATTACCAAAGAACCTGGACAATATGACGGACCTGTACAAGGATCCTGATGGACTATGGTCTTTGATGGAGCTTCTAATGCGCTTGGCAATGGTGTTGGTGTTGTGATCATATCCCCTGAAGGTTGTCATACCCCGATTACTGCAAGACTTTGTTTCTATTGTACTAATAATATGGCTGAATATGAGACATGTATCATGGGTATCAAAGCTGCCATTGAGATGAAGATTCAGTTCCTGGACGTATACGAAGATTCAACCCTGGTAGTAAGTCAGATTAAAGGAGATTGGGATACCAAGCATGAAAATCTCATCCTCTACAGAGAGCATGTGTTGTCTTTGATCCCATATTTTGAAGAAATTACATTTGAACATATTCCACGAGGAGAGAATCAGTTGGCAGATGCACTAGCCACCATGGCATCTATGTTTGATATTAGCTGGGATGATGAAGCTCCCAAGATCACTATTGATAGATTTGAGAAGCCTACATACTGTAATGAGATTGACACTGAAGAAGCAGAGGGGAAGCCTTGGTTCTATGAAGTGAAAAGATATCTTGAAGCTCAGGAGTTCCCTGAGGGGGCATCTGTCAAAGATAAGAAGTTTCTGAGGAGGTTTTCTGCTAAGTTCTTTTTGAGCAATGGAATTTTGTACAAGCGCAATTGTAACACGGTGGGAGAACTGACTTTTAGTTATGTTGCGGATAGCAAGAGTCGCCACCGACTTTTATTTTATCCATAGGAAAGGCATAAAAGAACAGGAAAGACCTTTTTAAAAGATTTTTGGGTCCGGGGGGTAGGTTATGTAAAGGGAAGGTATTAGCACCCTTTACATCCATGGTTATCCATGGGCTCTTAGTTACTTAACTCACTTTTGAATTGTTTTTGAAAGTGTAGTGTGTGAATAGAAAAATTTTCATAATAGTTAATAATGATCCATGTACGGATGCGTAAAAACTTGTTTTTTTTGAAAATTTGTTTGAAACTTGTTAAGTGTTTGAAAAAAGGAGTGAGCAAGCAACTAGGAGGTACCTACCCTAAAGTTTTAAGTCTTTCTTGTTCTTTATCCCTTAATTGGTAAGACTATCCCTACTATTAAGGAATAGGTAGTCATTACCTTGGATGTTAGGGACAAGTGAGGGACATCTGTTTTTATGAAGGCAACTGTGGGGTGTATTAAGCATTTAGGAGGGACTATCATCATTTATTCGAAAGGGACTTGATCTTTAAAGGCAACCATTAGGGACTTGATGATTTTTTCTTTTAAGGGACTTGCTTTATACACCCCACTTGACCTTATGATTTAGGCAACATTGAGGGATAACCTTAGGAATGTGAGATGGCGATTAAAAATCGACTTATGTGTGTGAGTGTTCAATATTATTTATCTTTAATTAAAAATGATCTAAGTTTATTTTTAAATAGAATACATATTTGCACTCCCTAAATTTCTAACCATAGCAAGCAAATTAAATAATTAAATATTTACAAACTTTACACCAAGGAGCAATTACAAAATAATTATAAAAATAATAAATAGCAAAAATATAAATATATAGCAAAATAAATATAGAAGCAAAAATAATAAATAAGCAATAAGTAAATAAAATAGGGATTAGTAATAGTAATAATAAAAATTAAATAAGGTTAGTGAAATAATAATAAATTAAATAATGTTAGTGAAATAATAATAATAAAAGATTAGTAATAACATGGTTAATAATAATAATAGAAATCAAAATAAATTGAATTAACAAAAATATTATAATAACAAAATTAAAATAATAAACAAAAGTTTAATATGAACAACTAAATAATTATATCATTTTAGTTTATATACTAATTATTAAATTATTTATAATTGTAAAAAAAAAATTTAAATTATTATAAATTTAATTGTTTCTATACATATATTAAAAGAAAATAATTTAGATTATAGACATAGTGTATAAAATATATTTACATATTATTAATAATAGATTATATTTACAAAAAAAAATTAATTATATTAAAGATTATATTAAATATATACATGACAATTACATTAAAAATTAGAGAATAACAATTAAGTTTTTTAATAAGTATTTAGAAAATAAATTAGGGTTTTGAAAATTAGGGTTTGTTAGAAAAATATTTTTAGAGTTTTAATTTAATTATACATATATTATATTTACATACATAATAAAAAAAAAAATTTTGAATTACAAAAATAATTTATGAACATTAGAAAATTTTGAATAAACATTTTATAAGATTATTTTTTATAATATATGATTATGGACAAAATTTAAATTAAATAAAATTGAATAAAACAAAAAAATAGAATAAAATGCTAAAACAAACCTGGCTGGGATTTGAACCCAGGTCACCAGGCTCACAAGCAACAAGTTCTACCACCAGGCCAACCCACACGCAGGCAACAAGGAGAGGGTCTTAATTCGTTTTGTTCTTTGCCACAAAAACCTGGAAAAATAAAAGAAACAAAAAGGCCTGGGGTGGTGTTGAACCCAGGATCTTTGAACACAAGCAAACACGCATAACCGCCTGGCTGGAAGAGCCCACCTGTTAATCAAACAATCACAAATAATAATATATTAAGAGTGCAATTTAAATGAGAAAATATCAAAAACATTGGCTGGAGGCAGGATTCGATCCCCTCCCCTTTTGTCAAACGCGTGAGCACTTTCCCACTGGGCCAAGCACTGGCTTGTGCTACTGAACCAATAACATAACATAAAATATTTTAAGCATAAATTCAAATTTCCTGAGCGCGCCAAGCCTCTTCTTCAACCTCAGGAACTACGAAATTAGCTGCGAATCCAGCTACGAGTTTTCCTGCGAATTTTGCTACATGTTCTTCATTGTCCAAACCTGCGAAATCCAAACACTCACAAAACAGCATCGATTCATTAAATTGGTTAATGTTTTATGATCCTTATGATTCATAGAACATTCCTATGTTCTTAGAATTCATTTAAATTTAGTGAATCATCAAGCCCTAATTTCAAGAGTGAAACCCTAACAATGGCCGCGGGTAGTATAGGTCATGAAGCTTCAATCCAATTGTCCAGAATCATTCTAGGCATCATAATAAACACATATCAATCATTAAAAACAATTTATAATGCATATATTATCGAATTCGAAAAATTGAAATTCAAGACAAATTTTGATTCGGGTAGAGCCATATGAGATGGTATTGATGCATATGATTGATGGTTTATGATCAGTGATGGCTAATGAAGCTTGCCATGTCCTTCTTTTACCTTCTAGTGCTCTGAATCAAGGAATCCGAATATGAGTTTTGGATGGATTTTTGAGGTTTGGAACTTACACTTAGAGGCTGCAAAATCGTGAATGAGGGTTTGCATTATGTTTAGTACTTATATGTGAATGAATTAGGTTAAGAAAATTGAATTGTTGTGTGGAGATTTTGATATTTGAAGATTGAAAAAGATCATGGTTTAAAATTCAAATATTTGTTCATGAAGGCTTGCTATTTTTGTACCAATCTCATGATTTCCTTCCCTTTCAATTCAAATCAGTATTGATGAGATTCTAGAAGCTCAATCTTCATCAAATATTGTATTTTCATATTTTATATTTATTTAAAATGATTTTTTATGAATTAAATCAAAATAAATAAAAATAAAATAATAAAAATTCTGATTTTTAATCATTTGGGTCGTGCATGATGATATGGTATAGATTGGATCACAATTTGACAAGCCCATTTGAAAAGAATTGGTTTTAAACCTCCATTTTCATCATAAACCATCACAAAATTTCTCAACTTTGCAAAGGCATATCTCCCTCAATTTTAAAGGTATGAGGGTGTTCTTGGACATTTTGGAAAGCTTGAAGAGTCCTCTAAACAACCCCATTGGTTTCATGTCCATATCATTTACCAATATCAAGTTATGCCCTTTTGAAGTTGTTGACTTTTTGTTGACTTTTGAAATGACCTATAATGTCTTAGCTCATATCTTCCAAATGAAGCATTTTTGGGCTTAACTTGCAAGATCAAAGTTGTAGAGAATTCAATTTCCTTCAAAATGAGCTTTGAGTGGAGACTTGGTGATGAAGCATGTGAAAGTTATGACTGGTCAAAGTTCAGTTGACTTTTACTGAGGAAACCCTAATTTAGAAACTCCTGATTCTTGATGATCTGGAATCTCCTTGATGAATCATGATCAACCCTTGATCAAATGATGAATTTTACTTCATATACTTGATGTTGGCAAAAAATTATGAAGTTTGACTTTGGTTTGACCACAGTTGACCTCAGTTTGACTTTTTAACTGCTTTGACTGATTTTGACTTATCTGATCATTTGACTGAGCAAACTTTTGAGAAAAGTCTTGAAACTTGTCATGGGGGTTCTTAAACACATATAAGATGTTATGAAGCTCACTTGAAGTCTTGGAAGTTCATTTAGCCTGATTAAAGTCAAAACCCTAGTTTTGGATGCACTGCTTAGGAGGTGCATTGTCCGAGGGAGTTGTCAAATCTTCTGACTATTTGTGGACTTTGTGAACCTTGTGAACCATCATAAGATGTCTTGTGAACCTTATGGGAGGTATTGTGAACCTTGTGAACCTTGTGAACCTCATAAAGTGACTTGTAGACTTCATGAACCTCATGAAAGGTCTTGAAATCATTGTGAATCTTGTGAACCTTGTGAACCTCATAAAGTGACTTGTAGACTTCATGAACCTCATGAAAGGTCTTGTAAATGTTGGGAAACTTGTGAACCTTGTGAACCTTCTTAGCACACAAAGTCTTGTATTGTGAGGGCAAATTTTGGGGTGCAACAGCTGCCCCTGTTCAATTTTCTGAAACCTGAGGGGTTAGATTGGTATATTTGCCAGTCGTGACCTGGAAGGTTGAAGGGGATTGAACACAAAAGCCCAAAAATTTGCACTCACCAGTGCGTAGAGTAATACAGATGGCTAGTTGAATATACTTGAGTGGGCTTAAAGATGCCACTTGGAAGAACTGGAGATGGGCTTAGAGATGCCATCTAAAGAACTGGATATGATGATAGCTTTGTGTTGATACTGGATCTCAGTACTAGGTCTTTGTATAGGCCGTCTCTGAATCATTTATGCAACATGATTTGAATTGTTGAATGGACCAGTAGAAATAAATCTTCGTGGCGATTATCTCTTCTGGAAATATCTTGGACTAGGGAGCGGACCTTTGTACAGACCGTTTGCCTACTCTCCAAGGTCAAAAGAACGTCATGATTTGTTCTTCTGAACAAGTATCTTGAACAAGGGGCCAAAAGAGCGTCAGGATTTGCTCTTAAGGGTCAAAAGAACGTCAGGATTTGTTCTTCTGAAAAAGTCTTGAACAAGGGGCCAAAAGAGCGTCAGGATTTGCTCTTAAGGATCAAAAGAACGTCAGGATTTGTTCTTCTGAGTAAAATGTCTTGACCAAGGGGCCAAAAGAGCGTCAGGATTTGCTCTTTAAGGGTCAAAAGAACGTCAGGATTTGTTCTTCTGAAAGAGTCTTGAACAAGGGGCCAAAAGAGCGTCAGGATTTGCTCTTAAGGGTGAAAAGAACGTCAGGATTTGTTCTTAAGGATCAAAAGAACGTCAGGATTTGTCCCTCTGAAAAATGTCTTGGAGGATGAAGCAGTCTAGAAGTAATGATGATAGCTGTCAGGAGGATGGAGCAATCCTGAGGTAATAATATGATATGCTTTCAGGAGACTGGAGTAATCCTGATGTAACAGCATGTCTTCAGGAGGATAGAGCAGTCCTGATGAGATTATAAGCTTTCAGGAGGATGAAGCAGTCCTGAGAGATTGATGATATGCTTTCAGGAGACTGGAGTAATCCTGATGTAACAGCATGTCTTTAGGAGGATAAAGCAGTCCTGAGGATCATAAATTTCTTTGTTGGATAATTAACCTGAAACCAAGGTAACATTCTGTATAATAATATTAGTTTATGCTTTATGTATGCATGCATAGTATGATGCACTTAGATAATGTACTATGTATCTATGGATATGTATGTTATGGTATGATGTAAATGATGTATGTATGATATGATACTGCCGGAAGCGTCTGGATATCTTCGTATAACAACTGCTGGCCAGGGAAAATAAATCCCGATTCGTTGTTGAAGAATATATTATACATAACCTTCCGTTTGTTGGGGATGGCAAGGTATAGATAACCTCCCGGATGCTGAGGATAATAAGGTATATATCACCTCCCGGATGCTGGGGATAGCAAGGCATATATAACCTTCGTCTTCGTTTGATGGTAGGGTAGATATAGCATCCCGTCTTCGTTCGTCGTACCCTTATTGGAAAGTAAATTCCCGAGTATCCGTATGAGGATAAAAGAGATGGATATAAATTCCAGGGGAGATGTGACTTTATGAAGATGGATTCGTCCTACTGAGGGTTTGTAACTGTCTTGTAAAGATGAACAGGCGAAGCTTCGTTGAAATCCTTCCCTCGTTCGTCCTTAGTAAATACTATTACTGCATTTTTATGCATTTCTGGTAAACATCAATCATATTAAAAGCATACATGCATTTTTGGTAAACATCAATCATATTCAAAAGCATACATACATTCAAACATAACCAATGGACGTTTCGCTTATGTAAATAGGGTAAAAGTAAATCTGGATTCAAAAGATGGAATTTATTTATATCAAAAAGTGACCCATACACGGGTAAGTTTGTACAAGGAGACATAAACCCTAGTAAGAGGATTTTGTCATAAAGTTCTTACAAAACAGAGAAAATCAGCTATGTGGGAAACAATCCTATTGAGTTTCAATTCTACTATTGCCATTCAAGTATCTCATCTTCTTGCTGTTGAGACGAAAACGATTGGATTGAGCTTTATCTATTCGAGCTTGAATAGGTAGTACCACTAGTTGCAGTTTCATGGGTGATCCAAACGAGACATAGTCATACGCTTTAATCCCTAACTTTTGCCTGGATTGCCCTTTCAGGTTTTCAATCCACCGGGATACCCTTTTTTGCCCAAGCCGCCTTTTCAGGTTTTCGACTTGCCGGGTGTACATCTTTTTTTATATATATCCCTAATTTTTGCCTAGGCCTGTCAACCTAGCGGGTCTCTTTTTATGCGTAGTATTTTTTAACTATGTCTGCGTTTACAGGCTGTGGAAAGTCTTCACCATCCATTGTAGTGAGTATCATGGCACCTCCTGAGAACACTGTCTTGACTACAAATGGTCCTTCATATGTTGGAGTCCACTTGCCCCTAGGATCACCCTGTGGTAATATGATACGCTTGATTACCAAGTCACCAGCCTGATATACCTTTGGCTTAACCTTCTTGTTAAAAGCTTTGATCATTCGTTTCTGGTACATCTGGCCATGACAAACTGCTGCTAACCTCTTCTCATCAATCAAATTTATCTGGTCCAGCCGAGTCTGAATCCACTCATCTTCATCCAAGCCTGCATCCTTCATAATTCTCAAGGAGGGAATCTGAACTTCAATGGGCAGAACTGCTTCCATACCATAGACTAGGGAGAATGGGGTTGCCCCTGTTGAAGTACGTATTGTGGTACGATAACCATGAAGAGCAAATGGTAACATCTCATGCCAATATTTATAAGTAACAGTCATCTTCTGTACGATCTTCTTAATGTTCTTATTAGCAGCTTCAACTGCCCCATTCATCTTCGGACGATACGGAGAAGAGTTATGATGCTTAATCTTGAACTGCGTGCAGAGATCAGTAATCATAGTGTTGTTCAGATTAGAGCCATTGTCAGTGATAATCCTTTCAGGGATGCCATACATACATATGAGACTATTCTTAATGAATCGAGCCACAACATTCTTGGTAACAGATGCAAATGAAGCTGCTTCTACCCACTTCGTGAAGTAATCAATAGCAACCAGGATGAAACGATGCCCGTTAGAAGCAGTAGGCTTGATCTCACCAATCATATCAATGCCCCACATGGCAAAGGGCCAAGGAGCAGTCAACACATTCAATGGTGATGGAGGTACATGGACTTTATCAGCATAAATTTGACACTTGTGACAAGTTCTGGAATGTTGATAGCAATCAGCTTCCATGGTAGACCAATAGTAACCTGCTCTCAATATCTTCTTTGCCATAGTATGACCACTAGAATGAGTACCAAAGATTCCGTCATGCATATCTTTCATAATCTCAGTTGCTTCTTTCTTATCCACACAACGAAGCAAAGTTGAATCATGATTGCGCTTGTACAAAATGCCATTACTCAAAAAGAACTTAGCGGAAAACCTTCTCAGAAACTTCCTATCTTTGACAAATGCCCCTTCAGGGAACTCCTGAGCTTCAAGATATCTTTTCACTTCATAGAACCAAGGTTTCTCCTCTGCCCCTTCAGTGTCAATCTCATTGCAGTATGCATGCTTTTCAAATCTATCAATGGTAATCTTGGGAGCTTCATCATCCCAGCTGATCTCAAACATAGATGCCATGGTGGCTAATGCATCTGCCAACTGATTTTCTCTTCGTGGAATGTGCTCAAAGGTAATCCCTTTGAAATGTGGGATCAAAGACAACATATGCTCTCTGTAAGGAATGAGGTTATCATGCTTGGTATCCCAATCTCCTTTGATCTGACTTACTACCAGGGCTGAATCTCCATACACATCAAGGAACTGAATCTTCATATCAATAGCAGCTTTAATACCCAGGATACATGCCTCATACTCAGCCATGTTATTGGTACAATGGAAACAAAGTCTGGCAGTAATCGGGGTATGACAACCTTCAGGGGAACTAATCACAACGCCAACACCATTACCAAGTGCATTAGAGGCACCATCAAAAACCATAGTCCATCGGGATCCTTGTTCAGGTCCGTCATATTGTCCAGGTTCTTTGGTAATAATCATAATGTCTTCATCAGGGAACTCAAAACTCATTGACTGGTAATCATCCACTGCTTGATAAGCCAAATGATCAGCAACAACACTTCCCTTGATGGCTTTCTGAGTAGTATACTGTATGTCGTATTCTGTTAAGATCATTTGCCATCTTGCAATTCTTCCGGAGAGAGCAGGTTTCTCAAATATATACTTGATTGGATCCATCTTTGAAATCAACAAGGTAGTATGGGTCAACATATACTGTCTTAGTCGGCGAGCAGCCCATGCCAAAGCGCAGCAAGTTTTCTCGAGCAGTGAGTATCTTGTTTCACAGTCGGTAAACTTTTTGCTAAGGTAGTATATTGCCTGCTCTTTTCGACCAGACTCGTCATGTTGCCCCAACACACACCCCATTGAGTTATCTAACACTGTTAAGTACATAATCAAGGGCCTTCCATCAACTGGTGGCATCAAAATTGGAGGTTCTAGCAGATATCTCTTGATTTCATCAAAGGCAGTCTGGCATTCATCATTCCATTCCATCACCTGGTCTTTCTTCAGCAACTTAAAGATTGGCTCACAGATGGCAGTTAATTGGGAAATAAATCTTGCAATATAATTCAATCGTCCCAAGAAACCTCTAACCTCCTTCTCAGTACGGGGAGCTGGCATCTCTCGTATAGCTTTCACTTTTGCAGGATCCACTTCAATACCTTTTCCACTGACAATGAAACCCAGGAGTTTACCAGATCTAACTCCAAAAGTACACTTGTTTGGGTTCAATCTCAACTTGTATTTCTTCAACCTCTCAAACAATTTATGCAAATGATCAAGATGTTGCTCTTCATTCTGAGACCTGGCTATCATATCGTCCACATATACCTCTATCTCATGATGAATCATATCATGAAACAAAGCCACCATAGCACGCTGATATGTTGCCCCTGCATTCTTCAAACCAAATGGCATTACCTTATAGCAAAAGGTGCCCCACTGTGTCACAAATGTTGTCTTCTCCATATCTTCAGGCGCCATCTTGATCTGATTGTAACCAGAGAAACCATCCATAAAAGAGAATACCTTATGCTGAGCAGTGTTGTCTACCAGAATATCAATATGAGGAAGTGGAAAGTCATCTTTGGGGCTAGCCTTGTTCAAATCTCTATAGTCCACACACATACGTACCTTACCATCTTTCTTAGGAACTGGTACCACATTTGCAACCCACTGAGGATAAGAAGTCACTGCTAAGAACCCTGCATTGAACTGTTTCATTACCTCTGCCTTGATCTTTTCTGACATTTCAGGACGCATACGACGAACCTTCTGCTTCTTTGGACGACAATCTTCTTTCACTGGCAAACGGTGAACCACAATGTCTGTATCCAACCCTGGCATATCTTCATAAGACCAAGCAAAGATCTCCACATAGTCGCGTAACATCTGAATCAATCTGCTCTTGACACTGTCCTCTAAATCAGCCCCTATCTTGACCTCTTTTCTGTTTTCTTCAGTTCCCAGATTCACAACTTCGACTGGCTCTTCATGTGGCTGTATAGCTTTCTCTTCTTGTTGTAACAACCTAGCAAGCTCTACAGGTATTTCACAATCGTCCTCATTTCCGTCTTCAGTTTGATAGATCGGATTCTCGAAATTATAATTGGCAATAGTAGAACTGTTATCAACAGGATCCAGAGTGGATGAGGATCTGCATTTTAGTGATGTGGGTGTGTGTAAGAACACATAGCTGATAAAACAGAAATAAAAGAAAAGAAAGACAAGGAACACAATATTTACGAAAACGAAACGTCCACTGATTTTATTGAATGAAGTATGCAGATGAAATGACAGCCCGTAACAAGCACACCATTGTGCCCCGGGTAAGGCACATGGCTTGAAAGTTTGATTGTTCAAGAAATTACAAATTTAAAAAAACACAACACAGTAATAGTATTTACTCCTGACTAAAGGAGATAGGGATAACATCTTCAGCTTTCCAATTATTGAGTCCAGCACCCACAGTAGGAAAAATCCATGCATCCAAGTTGTAGTCTTCATCTTGATCTCCCACAGCATTAATTTGGTCCTTCACAACCCCTTGATTAGTGATACGGGCAGCACGAGCACGACGAACAGCCTTCTGGGATTCTGCAGTGAAACCCAAACCAAACTTGTCAGACTTGTATGGAATATCAGGAAGCTGACCCCAAATAGTACAACCACCTTCATCCACCACAGCTCTAGCATCATTGAGGGAGGCCATTGCCATTGTTGGAGGTTTTCTGGTGATCACAGGAACTTTCTTCGCAACAGGAGGAGCTACATAATCATTAACAACCCAGGGAACCACTTCAAACGTCTGACACGGAGTCTCAATGTATTCACCTTCCATTTCCAGATACTTGAAAGTATTTACATGGCTGACAAAGTATTCTTCTTCTCCATAGACAGTAACAACCTTTCCATTCACCGGATATCTCAACTTTTGGTGCAATGTAGAGGTCACAGCACCTGCCCCATGGATCCAGGGACGACCAAGCAGACAAGTGTATGAAGGACGAATATCCATCACATAAAATGTAGCAGTAAACACCTGGGAGCCAACTTTGATTGGAAGATCAATTTCCCCATGCACTACTCTTCTAGAACCATCAAAAGCCTTTACCACAATATTACTGGGCTTCAGCACAGCATCTTCAGGACTCAGCTTGTTCAGGACTTCCTTAGGCAACACATTCAAAGAGGAACCATTATCTATCAGCACATGTGACAGGGTAGTGCCCCTGCATTCAATTGAAACATGCAAGGCCCTGTTATGATCCCTATTGGCAGGGGTCAAATCAGCATCAGAGAATCCTAACCCATTGTCATAGGTCAGGTGGGCAACACAGTTCTCAAATTGATCAACAGAAATTGCACTGGGTACATGAGCAGTCTTCAGAAACTTGATCAAGGACTTGGCATGAGCCTCAGAACATAACAACAAGGACAGCATAGAAATCTTTGAGGGAGTATGTCCCAACTGATCAACAATGTCATAATCACTCTTGTGAATGATTTTCAATACTTCTTCCATCTGCTTAGAGAGGTCATCAGCAGCTGGCACATCAGTAGATACAGGCTCAATAACAGGACCTTTGCCCCGTGCATCAGTGGTGGAAGTAGCAGCAGGAGTAACTGCATTCTTAGAAGCAACTGGAGGAGAGAAGACTCTTCCACTACGAGTGATCTTGCTAGATCCAGCAATATTATCAACATCAACAGGTACATCAGCTACAGGCTCTTGCTTAACACCATGGATGTAAACATCAGACCCATAATGCCAAGGCACAGCTTTGTCAGACGTATATGGGATAGGACCAGGAGTAGTAATGACCACAGGAGCTACTCTGGCTTCAGCAACAACTTTCACAGGACCTTCAGCAGTAATTTTGATTGGACCCTGATGAGTGATTTTAATGGGACCCTTTGAAGTGATTCTTATTGGTACTTTGTCAACCATGTCAACCTCTTCAATCTTCTTACCTTGAGTCAGATGATCCACCATACTTTCTACAGACGACGGAGTCCTTTCAAACACTATAGTATACTTATCCATGAGACGTTGAATTCCATCTCTCAATATGAAGCAACTATCCGGCTTATAGGTACAATACAAACAATCTTCACGACAACCTGGAAAGATTCCAACTTGTACTAACCTCTTTTTGATAACAGACAGTGGTGTGGTCAACTCCATAACTGAATAGACATGTAGATCTTCATCAATGGCATTGACAGTCTTCTCGTGATTCGGCATTGGAGCAGTAATCACATTTGGAATACCTGGAGGATCAAACTCAATTTCTCCAGCATCAATCATATCTTGAATTTTATTCTTCAAGATCCAGCAGTTATTAGTATCATGTCCCTGACAGTTTGAATGATATGCACATCGTGCATTGGGATTGTACCTGGGAGAGGTAACATTGGGATTCTGAGGAGCCTCTTTCAAAGTAATAAGTTCAGCCTTCAACAAGTGTTGCAATGCCTGAGCCATTGACATGTTGATCTTCGTGAACTGCCTTCTAGCCCTCTGTTGGTTGCCCTGTGGCTGTTCTGTTGTTGCAGGAGTTGGATTTGAAATATGCACTGCACTAACAGACTGATGCCTTCTGTTACGATCAGGTTGACCATAAACAGCATTGGATTCTTTCTTCCCAGTGGGAGGCTTCTTTGCAGCACCTGATGAGGAAGCACCCACTTGGATCTTACCATTCTTTATACCATTTTCTACTCGCTCTCCTGTCATGATCAACTCAGTGAAGCCAGATGATGAGCTTCCAATGAGATGACTGTAGAACGGACCATTCAGCGTGCACATGAACATATCAACCAATTCCCTGTCAGTCAAAGGGGGTTGAACTCTTCCAGCCAAATCTCTCCACTTCTGAGCATACTCCTTAAAACTTTCTTTGGCACCCATAGACATGCTCTGAAGCTGCATGCGAGTGGGGGCTAAGTCAGCATTGTATTGGTACTGTCTATAGAAAGCTTCAGCAAGATCATTCCAATCTCTGATGTTGACACTCTCCAACTGATAATACCACTCCAGCTGAGCTCCAGATAAGCTCTCTTGAAAGAAATGGATCCACAACTTCTTATCAGCAGTGTGGGGTTGAATTCTTCTGACATAAGACCTCAGATGCAGCTTGGGACAAGAGATCCCATCATAAACAACAAACGTAGGAACCTTGAAACCAATGGGTATGACTACCCCAGATATCAAACTCAAATCCTCAAAATCCAGCCCAGATGACTTCTGTAACTCCATGGCATCCATCCTATCCACCAGCATCTTGAATTTGTCTTCGTTAGGCTCATGGTAGTAATTAGCCTCAGAATCAGAGTCCCCCATAGTATGGTGGAGACTGCCTACCTCTTTCTCAAATTCCTCAGATTCATAGTCTTCAGCTGGTTCCTTGGTCTTGGCAAGACCTTTGAACCTTCTTCCCATGTTGATCAAACCAGCGGACCTTCTAGTCTTCTTGGCCAGCATTGCCTTCAATTCATCCTGCCCCTTGGACAGGTTCAAGATCAGCTCTTGGAACTGTGCATTTTGTGCCTGGAGATCCTTAACTGATTGTTCAAGAGCCATTGCTGAAATAAACAGCGAGAAGATGAGAAACCTGTGCACAATTATAAACCTGTGATGCAATGAAATGATATGTGAATGCATATGCAATGTTTTCAAGGACCGCAGGATTTAAATTTGTTTAGACAAACACGAAAGTAAACTTTTATTAGTAATAACTTTGTTTTGCCTTTTAGGCTTACAAAAAATGAAATGAAATAAGTACAAAAGATGGGGTTTCAAGTCTCCCATGGACGTTTCCTCTTTGTGTTGAGGTATGAGTTGAGATTCCGTTCCTCGTGAAGTTGCTTTGTTAGCTCTAGGATTCTTGCTTGGCTTGCTTTGTAATGAGCCTCGAAAGTATCCCTTTGCTCCTTCAGTTGGATCCATGATCTCTGCAAGTCTTCCTTATCAGTAGGCATGTCTGGGTGAAGGATGGTATAAGCTGTGTCTCCTTCAGCAACAGGTTCCATGGTAACTGGTAGGACGGCAGGATATGGCATCATGAGTGTCTGAGCACGAGATCGTACCCATCTGAGATAAGCCTCCATAGGAATAGTGTACTTAGGCTCCAGCGTCTTGCTGTCAATCCTGTTTACCTTTCCCCAAGCTCGTATGAATCTCTGACGGTAACCCTGAAGATCGTTGTCATAATCAAACACAATGCCTTGAATCAACATGTCACGTGGACCATCGCTCCGGGCGTAACCAAACTGTCGTAAAGCTAGAGAGGGGTTGTAAGTGATGCCTCCTCTTATGCCTAGAAGTGGCACATTAGGAAACTCCCCACAACGGTCAATGATGGTGACATTCTCCATAGATCTGGAGCACCAATGGATATCTGAGTGAGAAAGTGACATGATCCTCTTGGACCATCTGAACCCTTGCTCATTCTTCATTACTGAGCGAGGAAGGTGAGAAATAAACCACCTAGATAGCAAAGGTATGCAGCACATCAGAGTTCCTCGTGCCTTTGTAGTACGGGTATGAAGAGAATGTAGGATGTCTCCAAGCAATGTAGGCACTGGATTGTGACTCAGGAAAATGTTGATGGCATGAACATCTATGAACTGATCTGGATTGGAGAACAATACTAAACCATATATCAGCAAGGCTAAGATCTCCTCAAAAGCATCATAGCTCATGGCCTTCAAGAACATTTGAGCCTTATCCATTAGCACCTTGGCAAGAATACCCTTGACTCCACTTCTCGTTTCTAGAACAATGTCAGACTTCTTCAGATGTAGGGCTGCAGCAATGACCTCTGGTTTAAGCTCCTTCTCTAAGCCTGTGAAGGGTCTTTGATCAAGAACAGGTATACCCAGAAGTTTAGAGAACTCCTCCATGGTTGGAACCAGCTGATAGTCAGGGGATGTAAAGCAATGGTGCTTAGGGTCAAAGAACTGAAACAGGACACTCATCATGTCTTCATTGAACCCTGAAGTGACTAGATCCAATAGGTGACCATGTCTCTTGATGAACTGGGAATGATCAGACACTTGAGAAACCAACTCTTTAAGCTTGGGAGGTATCCCCACAAAGTTGATCCTGATGGTGTTTCTACGAGCAGAAGCCATGACCTACAACAAAGAACAAAGATAAATCCCTTGGTCCTTGAAATGGTTAGTGAAAATGCTGTGCTTATGATGCATGATGATGTCATGATGTTATGCTCAATCACAAACATGTGGCACACACAAGCAAGTCACACCATAGCCCTAGGTTTAAAGGCTTGCATGAGGTTCAAAGGTAAGTACCCTCCCCTGAAGTTAGATGGTTCATCCTGTCCTACAAAAGTAACCATGTTCTAAGGGATCTCAATATCATTGATCCTTCACAAGGGTGGTTGTTCAGTAGGCAACTTACTTGCCAACCAAAACCCTCCAAGTTTAAGATCTCAATGAGCGTAGTATCGAGTGTCAACCAACTTCAGTCTGCACCAAAGCCAGTTACCTCACTACTTTCTAAAGGCCAAGATGGGATAACTAGGGTTCTAAAAGTTAGTTAGTGCATTGACAACATATGGCAGCCTCATATTATCCTCAACTTGACTTAAGGAACATAAGCACCAACCAAGAAGTCACACTAACTATGGCCACCAGATCAACCGTATCGATATACGTCGTACAGTTTCCTTGGTCTATTGCCATTTACCTAAGGTACACTAGATCCGGGTTAGGACCTTTCACACATAGAGCACCCCAACAAGATAATGTAAAGCAAACAAGACAAACAATTTTAAAGTGATCTTAATTCCTAAGGGTACCCCTCTTAAATTTAATCCCCAGCAGAGTCGCCAGTTCTGTAACACGGTGGGAGAACTGACTTTTAGTTATGTTGCGGATAGCAAGAGTCGCCACCGACTTTTATTTTATCCATAGGAAAGGCATAAAAGAACAGGAAAGACCTTTTTAAAAGATTTTTGGGTCCGGGGGGTAGGTTATGTAAAGGGAAGGTATTAGCACCCTTTACATCCATGGTTATCCATGGGCTCTTAGTTACTTAACTCACTTTTGAATTGTTTTTGAAAGTGTAGTGTGTGAATAGAAAAATTTTCATAATAGTTAATAATGATCCATGTACGGATGCGTAAAAACTTGTTTTTTTTGAAAATTTGTTTGAAACTTGTTAAGTGTTTGAAAAAAGGAGTGAGCAAGCAACTAGGAGGTACCTACCCTAAAGTTTTAAGTCTTTCTTGTTCTTTATCCCTTAATTGGTAAGACTATCCCTACTATTAAGGAATAGGTAGTCATTACCTTGGATGTTAGGGACAAGTGAGGGACATCTGTTTTTATGAAGGCAACTGTGGGGTGTATTAAGCATTTAGGAGGGACTATCATCATTTATTCGAAAGGGACTTGATCTTTAAAGGCAACCATTAGGGACTTGATGATTTTTTCTTTTAAGGGACTTGCTTTATACACCCCACTTGACCTTATGATTTAGGCAACATTGAGGGATAACCTTAGGAATGTGAGATGGCGATTAAAAATCGACTTATGTGTGTGAGTGTTCAATATTATTTATCTTTAATTAAAAATGATCTAAGTTTATTTTTAAATAGAATACATATTTGCACTCCCTAAATTTCTAACCATAGCAAGCAAATTAAATAATTAAATATTTACAAACTTTACACCAAGGAGCAATTACAAAATAATTATAAAAATAATAAATAGCAAAAATATAAATATATAGCAAAATAAATATAGAAGCAAAAATAATAAATAAGCAATAAGTAAATAAAATAGGGATTAGTAATAGTAATAATAAAAATTAAATAAGGTTAGTGAAATAATAATAAATTAAATAATGTTAGTGAAATAATAATAATAAAAGATTAGTAATAACATGGTTAATAATAATAATAGAAATCAAAATAAATTGAATTAACAAAAATATTATAATAACAAAATTAAAATAATAAACAAAAGTTTAATATGAACAACTAAATAATTATATCATTTTAGTTTATATACTAATTATTAAATTATTTATAATTGTAAAAAAAAATTTAAATTATTATAAATTTAATTGTTTCTATACATATATTAAAAGAAAATAATTTAGATTATAGACATAGTGTATAAAATATATTTACATATTATTAATAATAGATTATATTTACAAAAAAAAATTAATTATATTAAAGATTATATTAAATATATACATGACAATTACATTAAAAATTAGAGAATAACAATTAAGTTTTTTAATAAGTATTTAGAAAATAAATTAGGGTTTTGAAAATTAGGGTTTGTTAGAAAAATATTTTTAGAGTTTTAATTTAATTATACATATATTATATTTACATACATAATAAAAAAAATAATTTTTGAATTACAAAAATAATTTATGAACATTAGAAAATTTTGAATAAACATTTTATAAGATTATTTTTTATAATATATGATTATGGACAAAATTTAAATTAAATAAAATTGAATAAAACAAAAAAATAGAATAAAATGCTAAAACAAACCTGGCTGGGATTTGAACCCAGGTCACCAGGCTCACAAGCAACAAGTTCTACCACCAGGCCAACCCACACGCAGGCAACAAGGAGAGGGTCTTAATTCGTTTTGTTCTTTGCCACAAAAACCTGGAAAAATAAAAGAAACAAAAAGGCCTGGGGTGGTGTTGAACCCAGGACCTTTGAACACAAGCAAACACGCATAACCGCCTGGCTGGAAGAGCCCACCTGTTAATCAAACAATCACAAATAATAATATATTAAGAGTGCAATTTAAATGAGAAAATATCAAAAACATTGGCTGGAGGCAGGATTCGATCCCCTCCCCTTTTGTCAAACGCGTGAGCACTTTCCCACTGGGCCAAGCACTGGCTTGTGCTACTGAACCAATAACATAACATAAAATATTTTAAGCATAAATTCAAATTTCCTGAGCGCGCCAAGCCTCTTCTTCAACCTCAGGAACTACGAAATTAGCTGCGAATCCAGCTACGAGTTTTCCTGCGAATTTTGCTACATGTTCTTCATTGTCCAAACCTGCGAAATCCAAACACTCACAAAACAGCATCGATTCATTAAATTGGTTAATGTTTTATGATCCTTATGATTCATAGAACATTCCTATGTTCTTAGAATTCATTTAAATTTAGTGAATCATCAAGCCCTAATTTCAAGAGTGAAACCCTAACAATGGCCGCGGGTAGTATAGGTCATGAAGCTTCAATCCAATTGTCCAGAATCATTCTAGGCATCATAATAAACACATATCAATCATTAAAAACAATTTATAATGCATATATTATCGAATTCGAAAAATTGAAATTCAAGACAAATTTTGATTCGGGTAGAGCCATATGAGATGGTATTGATGCATATGATTGATGGTTTATGATCAGTGATGGCTAATGAAGCTTGCCATGTCCTTCTTTTACCTTCTAGTGCTCTGAATCAAGGAATCTGAATATGAGTTTTGGATGGATTTTTGAGGTTTGGAACTTACACTTAGAGGCTGCAAAATCGTGAATGAGGGTTTGCATTATGTTTAGTACTTATATGTGAATGAATTAGGTTAAGAAAATTGAATTGTTGTGTGGAGATTTTGATATTTGAAGATTGAAAAAGATCATGGTTTAAAATTCAAATATTTGTTCATGAAGGCTTGCTATTTTTGTACCAATCTCATGATTTCCTTCCCTTTCAATTCAAATCAGTATTGATGAGATTCTAGAAGCTCAATCTTCATCAAATATTGTATTTTCATATTTTATATTTATTTAAAATGATTTTTTATGAATTAAATCAAAATAAATAAAAATAAAATAATAAAAATTCTGATTTTTAATCATTTGGGTCGTGCATGATGATATGGTATAGATTGGATCACAATTTGACAAGCCCATTTGAAAAGAATTGGTTTTAAACCTCCATTTTCATCATAAACCATCACAAAATTTCTCAACTTTGCAAAGGCATATCTCCCTCAATTTTAAAGGTATGAGGGTGTTCTTGGACATTTTGGAAAGCTTGAAGAGTCCTCTAAACAACCCCATTGGTTTCATGTCCATATCATTTACCAATATCAAGTTATGCCCTTTTGAAGTTGTTGACTTTTTGTTGACTTTTGAAATGACCTATAATGTCTTAGCTCATATCTTCCAAATGAAGCATTTTTGGGCTTAACTTGCAAGATCAAAGTTGTAGAGAATTCAATTTCCTTCAAAATGAGCTTTGAGTGGAGACTTGGTGATGAAGCATGTGAAAGTTATGACTGGTCAAAGTTCAGTTGACTTTTACTGAGGAAACCCTAATTTAGAAACTCCTGATTCTTGATGATCTGGAATCTCCTTGATGAATCATGATCAACCCTTGATCAAATGATGAATTTTACTTCATATACTTGATGTTGGCAAAAAATTATGAAGTTTGACTTTGGTTTGACCACAGTTGACCTCAGTTTGACTTTTTAACTGCTTTGACTGATTTTGACTTATCTGATCATTTGACTGAGCAAACTTTTGAGAAAAGTCTTGAAACTTGTCATGGGGGTTCTTAAACACATATAAGATGTTATGAAGCTCACTTGAAGTCTTGGAAGTTCATTTAGCCTGATTAAAGTCAAAACCCTAGTTTTGGATGCACTGCTTAGGAGGTGCATTGTCCGAGGGAGTTGTCAAATCTTCTGACTATTTGTGGACTTTGTGAACCTTGTGAACCATCATAAGATGTCTTGTGAACCTTATGGGAGGTATTGTGAACCTTGTGAACCTTGTGAACCTCATAAAGTGACTTGTAGACTTCATGAACCTCATGAAAGGTCTTGAAATCATTGTGAATCTTGTGAACCTTGTGAACCTCATAAAGTGACTTGTAGACTTCATGAACCTCATGAAAGGTCTTGTAAATGTTGGGAAACTTGTGAACCTTCTTAGCACACAAAGTCTTGTATTGTGAGGGCAAATTTTGGGGTGCAACAGCAATCATGATTAAACTTTGCTTTGGTGTGTGGATAAGAAGGAAGCAACAGAGATTATGGAAGACATGCATGATGGGATTTTTGGCACTCATTCTAGTGGTCATACCATGGAAAAGAAGATATTGAGTGCAGGTTACTATTGGTCTACCATGGAAGCCGACTGCTATCAACATTCCAAAACATGTCACAAGTGTCAAATCTATGCTGATAAAGTGCAGATACCTCCATCTTCATTGAATGTGTTGACTGCTCCTTAGCCTTTTGCCATGTGGGGCATAGATATGATTGGTGAGATCAAGCCTATTGCTTCTAATGGACATCGTTTCATCCTGGTTACTATCGATTACTTTACAAAGTGGGTGGAGGCAGCCTCATTTGCATCTGTTACCAAGAATGTTGTGGCTTGATTCATTAAGAATAATCTCATATGTAGGTATGGTATCCCCGAAAGGATTATCACAGATAATGGCTCTAATCTGAATAACACCATGATTACTGATCTCTGCACGCAGTTCAAGATTAAGCATCAAAACTCTTCTCCGTATCGTCCAAAGATGAATGGGGCAGTAGAAGCTGCTAATAAGAATATCAAGAAGATTCTACAAAAGATGACTGTTACGTATAAGGATTGGCATGAGATGTTACCATTTGCTCTTCATGGTTATCGTACTACAATACACACTTCAACAGGGGCAACCCCATTCTCTTTAGTCTATGGTATGGAAGCAGTTCTGCCCATTGAAGTCCAAATCCCCTCCTTAAGGATCATGAAGGATGCATGCTTGGATGAAGATGAGTGGATTCAGACTCGACTTGACCAGATAAATTTGATTGATGAGAAAAGGCTAGCAGCTGTTTGTCACGGTCAGATGTACCAGAAACGGATGATCAAAGCTTTTAATAAGAAGGTTAAGCAAAAGGTATATCAGGCTGGTGACTTGGTAATCAAGCGTATCATATTACCACAAGGTGATCCTAGGGGCAAATGGACTCCTACATATGAAGGACCATTTGTAGTCAAGAGAGTATTCTCAGGAGGTGCCATGATGCTTACTACTATGGATGGTGAAGATTTTCCACATCCCGTAAACGTAGACATAGTTAAAAAATACTACGCATAAAAAGAGACCCGCTAGGTTGACTGGCCTAGGCAAAAATAAGGGCATCCGGCGAACCAAAAGGGTTCGGGCAAAAATTAGGGATATATATATAAAAACGTGTACACCCGGCAAGTCAAAAACCTTTAAAAGGCGGCTTGGGCAAAAAAGGGTATCCTGGTGGATTGAAAACCTGAAAAGGCAATCCAGGCAAAAGTTAGGGATTAAAGCGTATGACTATGTCTCGTTTGGATCACTCATGTAGCCCTTACTAGGTTTGCTACCTAACTCAAGCTCGAACAGATAAAGCTCAATCCAATCGTTTCTGTCTCAACAACAGAAGATGAGATACTTGAAGATAATGGCAATAGTGGAATTGAAACTCAATACAATTATTTCTCACATAGCTGTTTTCTTTGTTTTGTAAAACTTTTACGACGAATTCCTCTTACTAGGATTTCTGTCTCCTTGTACAAACTTGCCTGTGTATAGGTTACTTTATAATATAAATAAAATCTCGTCTTTGAATCCAGATTTACTTTTACTCTGTTACCTAAACGAAAACGTCCATTGGTTGTGTTTGAATGTATGTATGCTTTTGAATATGATTGATGTTTACCAGAAATGCATAAAATGCAGTAATAGTATTTACTAAGGATGGACGAGGGTGGGAGTTCAACAAAGCTTCGCCGGTTCATCCCCACAAGACAACTACAAATCCCCAACAGAGCAAATCTATCTTTATAGATACTTTGAGTTACATCTCCCCTTGAATTTATGTCCATCTCTTTTATCCTCAATCAGGATACTCAGGAACTTATCCCTTCAATAGAAGTACGACGAACAAAGACGGGAGGTTGTAAATACTATACTATCAAACAAAACGATAACGAGGTCCTCATATTCTTCAGCAACGAATCGGGATGTATTTTCCCTAGCCAGCAGTTGTTATGCAGAGATACCCAGACACTTCAGGATGCATGATTCATACATACATCACTTACATCATATCACAGCATACGCAATACATATAATATTTACTTAGATACATCATGCCATACATGCATACATATTTCATGAACTAACCTTTTCTTTGCAGGATAGTTATATGCAGATAAAACACTATCAACAATTCACAACAGTTCAGAGACGATCTATACGAAGATCTAGTGCTGATACTTAATTCAGGGATAATCGCTACGAAGACTCATTTCTGATGATCGATACTCAAGTTATCCTTGGAGGGGTAAATGGTCTATACGAAGATCTATTACCTAATCCAGGATATTTCCAGAAGAGATAATCGTTACGAAGATTTATTTCTACTGGTCTATTCAACAACTCAAAACAGTTCAGAGACGATCTATACGAAGGTCTAGTGTTGATACTTAATTCAGAAAAAGATCGCCTCGAAGATTTGATTCTGATACTTAAATTAAAGTATGTTCTTAGATATGGTTCAGAGACGATCTATACGAAGATCTAAGCCCTGACACTTAATGAAGGATATTCTTTTTCCCCAGAGATAATGCAGAGACGATCTATACGAAGATCTAGTGCTAGCATTCAACTCAAACCATGTTGCATAAACGATTCAGAGACGGCCTATACGAAGACCTAGTACTGATATCCAGTATCAACATTAAGATATTATTACCTCCTAATATTCTGGATGGCATCTATAAGCCCATCTCCAGTTCCTCCCAGTGGCATCTTCAAGCCCACTCAAGCATATACAACTAATCATCAATGTCATTTTACGCACCGGCGAGTGCAAATTTTTGGGCTTTTGTGTTCAATCCCCTTCAACCTTCCAGGTCACGAATGGCACATATACCAATCTAACCCCTCAGGTTTCAGAAAATTGAACAGAGGCAGCTGTTACACCCCAAAATTTGCCCTCACCTAGACAAGACATTATGTACTAAGGTGTCCCCAGAGGTTCACTAGGTTCACAATATTCACAAGGTATCTCAAGAGGTTCACAAGGTTCACAAGATTCACAATTAGTCAGAAAGTTTGACAATTCCCTCAGACAATGCATCCTCCTAAGCAATGCATCTTAAACTAGGGTTTTGGATTTCATCAGGCTAAATGGACTTCCAAGGCTTCAAGTGAGATTCATAGCATCCTATATGTCTTCAAGAATCCCTGTGTCAAGTTTCAAGGCTTTCCCAAAAGGTTTGCTCAGTCAGATGATCAGATAGGCTAAAATCAGTCAAAGTAGTTAAAAAGTCAAACTAAGGTCAACTGTGGTCAAACCAAAGTCAAACTTCATGATTCTTTGCCAACATCAAGTATATGAAGTAAAATTCATCATTTGATCAAGGGTTTATCATGATTCATCAAGGAGGTTTCAGATCATCAAGAATCAGGAGTTTCTAAATTAGGGTTTTCACAGGAAAAGTCAATTGAACTTTGACCAGCCATAACTTTCACATGCTTCATCAAAAATTTCCCATCCAAAGCTTATTTTGAAGGAAATTTAATTCTCTACAACTTTGTGTCTCACAAGCCAAGCCCAAAAATGCTTCATTTGGAAGGTATGAGCTAAGACATTATAGGTCATTTTAAAAGTCAACAAAAAGTCAACATCTTCCAAAGGGCATAACTTGAGAATGATAAAGGATATGGACATGAGACCAAAAAGGTTGGTTAGAGGACTCTATAAGCTTTCCAAAATGTCCAATAAAACCTTCATAGCTTTAAAATTGATAGATTTGTGCCTTTGCAAAGTTGGGAAATGTTTGGGGGGTTTGTGAAGCAAATGAAGTCTTAAAACCAAATTTTGCCAAATGGGCCTACCAAATTCCAATCCAATCTCAAGGATAAGGTCATGCACGACCCATTGAATATTTTTCCATATTTTTATGTTTTATATTTTATTATTTTGGATTTTATTTAATAAAATTCAATTTAAATGAAAATAAAATATAAAAGGTCAATCCAAAAATCTGATTTTTGTTCTAGAAATTCTTAAAGGACAATTAAAGATGATTGAAATCATGTAGGATCAGATCAACCAAAAATAGTAAGAAGATATCAAATTTTCTCAATATTTTGAAGCATGTCTTTCTTCAATCTCAAGTTATCCAAAAGTCAAAAGTGGAATTTGATTTTTTGACCTAATTAGGTCTTATTATATATGTACAACATAAAGCAATGCAGGGGACACAAAAATTGGAGGCCAAGAACACCAAAGCAACTTCAAAAAATCTCAAGAAAAGTCACATTCGGATTCTTTGTTAAAGGCCATCTCAAAGCGTTTTGAAGGTTGAAACATGTTCATTGAACATCCTTGAGCCAATCCTGGTCATTCATTGCATTCAGAACTCCATGAATCACATGAACCGAATCAATATTTTCTTGAATTTTCAAATTTTCGATTCCATCAATTCATGAGATATAAACTGTTTTTGGACATTGAAATTTGTTTATTAACGTGTTTGGATTGTTTTTATGTGCTTGGATTGAAGTTTCAGTGCAGATTAAAGAAGATGCCATAGCTAGGGTTCATCCCTTTGGTTTGGGGTTTTTCGATTTAAGCCATATAAACCCTTTTTAAAGACATATTTGAAACCTATGAATCATGGGTGTTTGAATGGTACCATTATTGATAAACAATTTTGCGTGTTATGATGTTTCTTTGAAATATAGGAAAACCTACGAAATTCTGTTTGCAGGAAATTTCGCAGGAAATATTGAAGGAAAATTCGCAGGAAATTTGAGGAAGAAGATGAAGTCTGCGCGCGAAATTCTGATTTCAAATTTTAGTTTTAATATTTAATCAATTGTGTGTGTATTATATCACAAACGCGCAGGTGGCCCAGTGGCTTTTGGTGCACGCCTGTGGACTTCAGGACCTGGGTTCAATCCCCAGGTTCTTTCTTTTTTATTCATTAATTTTCTTATTTTTCAGGTTTATGATATAAGGGCTTGGGTTCATTCCATATCAACTAAGCTTGCGCAGCCCAGCGAAACCCCATCAAATTGTGAAATTTTGTGATCAGGTACGTGATGTCGAATGAGATGTTTAAACACTTGAAGCTTTGAACAAAACTTAAAGTGCAGGAAAATTAAACAACACAGGAAATTGTTAACCCAGTTCAGTGTATAACCACACTTACATCTGGGGGCTACCAAGCCAGGAAGGAAATCCAATATAAGTAATATTAATTCTAGACTCAAACCACACAGTTTAATCTATCACTTAATATCTACCCAAGGCAATTTCTACCTAAGACACAACTTAGATATGAGTACCAACTCACTCCCCCTCAATCACACAGTGATATGTTTACAAGTTTAATAAAATTGAAGTCATACTTCAAACAAAAACAGCTTGATCTTACTTCACAGTTTCAATCAAGACACAAATACACTTTTGCTTAAAAGCTCATAAAGTGATACACATAAAACAACCTACTATTAAAACACAAACACCCTATTTAGTCTTCTTAATTTCGTACTCTATTTTGAGAGTTTCTGTTGCTTAAATAGGTGTTTGGATTTTGGGCTTTCTGTAGGTTATCCAATCCTGATACGCATGCTGCCATCACCTTGAATTAGGGTTTGTTACTTCCTTGATTCTAGGTGAGTCAGTTCTTCTGATTATACTGAATTCATATAATCAATCTCCCTACAGATGCGCCTTCTTCTGTTTCATCCATCCATAATTAATTCCAGATAACTTCCCTTAATTTACTCAGTTCTGTTAATCATTAATTAATTCTGGTAGCAGGTTTGGGATGTCACAACATCTGGTGTGACATCCTGAAAACTGAACTTACTTCATTTACTGATACAATGTCACAACATCTGGTGTGACATCCTGTAAACTGAACTTACTTCATTAACTGATACAATGTCACAACATCTGGTGTGACATCCTGAATTAAGTTCATTTACTTATACTTTGTTTGATAATGTCACAACATCTGATGTGACATCCTGAACTAAATTCAACACTTCTTGTTGGTCAAAAATTCTGCCAATTCTAAACATCTACAAACTCCCCCTTTGGCTAATTTTTGGCTAACGTACTTTTCTGGTTTATCAGAGTGCAGCAGAATTTCTTTTATCAGAGTACAGCAGTTCTTTTCTGTTAAGTCATGTGTGAGTTTACTCCCCCTCAAACCTACATGTGTTCAGACTTGTTGCAACAGAAATTTTTCATTAAAAACACAGCTTTAGTTCAGAAGCAAACATAAGTTTTTCATTAATCAGTAAGCTGCATCATACATTATTGCTGTTGTTCAGTTCTCTTCTCCCCCTTGTTAGACATAAATTGGGGCCAAAGTTTACAGAGAGAATTACACAACTGCTAATTCAAAATACAATGCTGAAGCAGACATTACATATTCCTCACATACATTTTTCACTCAGAATCTTCATATTCAGTGTCTTCCTCTTCTTCAGTTTCCTCATCAGAAGCAGCAGCCTTTTGAGCACTCTCTTCAATTTCCAGCCTTTGGATAATCTCCTCAAGCTTCTGCTTCCTGGCATCCAGTTCTTTGCATGTGTTCTTCAGCTCAGCAATCAAAGTAGCTTTGGATATTGGAGACTTTGCCTTTGAAGGTCCAGCAGATGTCCCAGAGGGAGCTTCAACATCAGCTGCATGATGACTTAAGAACAGCTTGTAATGGAAGGCCAGGGGACTCTCTCTTTTGCAGATTGAATCCTTCTCAGTGAGGATACCTGGATACTGGCTAAGGATTATTCCACACAGCAAAGAAGGGAAGGCAATAGGCAGCTTTGTTGCAGATGTTTCAGCATGCTTTAATGTCTGATCAAAAATATAAGCCCCAAAATCCAGCTTTGTTTGGGTGCCCACAACTTATATAAACCTGCCCAATCCAGTTGCTATTGAGGAGGTATGGTTGGTAGGGACCCAGTTTGCAGTGCCAATCCTATGCAACATTGCATACTTCCTTGTCAGCAAGCTAACAGAAAGCTTCCCCTTGACTGGTCAAGCTTTGACTTGATTAGCAGTGATGACCTTGCACACCTGGTTATCTGTCTTTCCCAGCTCATTAGGTCCATCAGATTCTCTCCCTAGATAATGGTTGATAACCCTAGGAGAGAATTCCACACATCTCCCTCTTACATACACCTTTCTGAAGTCAACTGACTTACCATCAGCACAGTCCTCTTGAAGGTTGACAATAAATTCCTTGACTAGCAGCTCATAGCAAGGAGAGAAGTTTGACACTGTTTTGAATAAGCCAGCAGAAGAGATGAGATCAATTACCTCAGTGCACTCAAGTGCATTGCTGCTCAGCTCTCTTTCAAGTGCTACCCTTCTTTGGTAGACAAATTTCCATCTGCTCACACTTGACACATGATGGAATGAAATGTTGTCCAGAGGAGCTTCTGGAACAGCAGAGGAGGACCTTGAAGGTGCTGGTTTCTTCTTTGGTGGGGATGTTGGGACATCCTCTTTAACATTTGAATCTGGAGGAGTGACAACTTTCCTCTTTTGTGTATTCACCTTGCTCCATTGTTTGGTAGGACAAAAAGCAACTTTAGCTTTGTCCTTCTTTGGTGTAGGCTGCTTCTTCTCAGGAGTTGCATGTCCTGCAGTCTTCTTTTCCTTCCTAGTTCTGAGCCTTTTGGCTATGCTAGGGTTCACAGAAGCAATGATTTCTGTGTCAGAATCATGCTCTATGTCAACAACAGGAGGAGGTTGAGTAGTCTCCTCTTCAGCAGGTGGATCAATAGAGGCTTGATCATCAGTGGAGGCCTTATGCTGGTCCTCAGATGTTGCATCATCAACATCAGTGCTGCTTTGTGCTGTTCCTCATATGTTTCAACATCTATTGGAACATCCTGTTGGACAGGAGTGTCTTCTTCAGCCTGTTTTGGTTGTTCTTCTTGTGGAGCTGGCATGGTGTTCAGGGGAATAGATATACCACTCACAACCCTTTGCTCAGACAAAATCCTGTTCACAAGTTCCTTAATAGAATCATCCACATATTCAGATGCTTTGGGAGTGGTGTTTGAGGATGAAGGCATTCCTTTGGCTTTGCTGAATACAGGTTCCTTTGCTCTTCTCACTGTTGGAGTTCTAGGATTTTGAGCAAGAGGAACACTTCCTCTGATTTCGTCCATGGGAGTTGAATCCATAGGTACCACAGAAATGGGGGTTGCATGCACCACATCCTCTTGGTTGAGGATTTCATCAGAGAGGTTAGGGTTTTGGTGTTGAGACATTTTCGAAAGTGGTGGATGAAGAGTTTAAGTTTGAATGATTTTGATGAGCTCTGAAAATCAGTTAGAGTATGCAATTCGCTTTGAGAGGATGATGAGAAGATGAATAGTTGAGAGCAAGCTGGTATTTTTATAAGAGTCGTTACTTGGAGAATTTTAAGGAGTGGAATACACAGAGTTCTTGACCAGACTGGTGTTGCCATCTGGTGATCATGCCACACGATGTCATAGGACATGTTGGCACATCTCCATAAATGCTATATTTCACATAAGCAGATTCCAAATTTTCCCCTTAGGTTTTCAAATTGGGTAGCATCCAAAGCTTTAGTAAATATATCAGCCAATTGCAGATTTGTAGCTACATGTTCCAATGAGATCACTTTCTCTTCCACAAGATCTCTGATGAAATGATGCCTGATATCAATATGCTTGGTCCTGCTATGTTGAATAGGATTATTTGATATGTTAATAGCACTTAAGTTGTCACAGTACAATGTCATGACATCTTGTGGGACATTGTACTCTGTGAGCATTTGCTTCATCCAAACCAATTGTGAACAACTGCTTCCAGCTGCAATATATTCAGCTTCAGCAGTAGATAAGGATACACAATTTTGTTTCTTACTGAACCAAGAAATCAAATTGTTTCCTAGAAAGAAGCATCCTCCTGATGTGCTCTTTCTATCATCAGCACTTCCAGCCCAATCAGCATCACAGAAGCCAGTGAGAATTGGTTTGTATCCATGAAAGTACATTATGCCATAGTCACAAGTACCATTGACATATTTCAGAATTCTCTTGACTTGGTTCAGATGGCTAACTTTTGGATCAGCTTGATATCTTGCACATACACCTACTGCAAAGGCTATGTCTGGTCTGCTAGCAGTCAGATATAATAAGCTTCCAATCATACTTCTGTATAGGCTTTGGTCTACATTCTCACCATTGTCATCTTTTGTCAGCTTTAAGTGTGTGGGGGCAGGAGTTCTTTTATGAGTAGCATTGTCCATCCCAAATTTCTTGACAATGTTCTTAGCATACTTGCTTTGGGAAATGAACATGGAGTCCTCCATTTGCTTTATTTGCAGTCCAAGAAAGTAGGTTAATTCTCCTACTAGGCTCATCTCAAATTCAGATTCCATTTGAGTGACAAAATGTTTAACCATCATGTCTGACATCCCACCAAAAACAATGTCATCTACATATATTTGAGCAATCATGACATTTCCTTCTTCATCCTTCACAAACAAGGTTTTGTCTATTCCACATTTCCTGTACCCTTGCTTGATGAGAAAAGTAGTCAGCCTTTCATACCATGCTCTTGGTGCTTGCTTCAGACCATAGAGAGCCTTCCTTAGTTTATATACATGATTTGGACAGTTTGGATCAACAAATCCCGTAGGCTGCTCCACATATACCTCTTCATTAAGATATCCATTTAGAAAGGCACTTTTCACATCCATTTGAAATAGTTTAAACTTCAGAATACAAGCAATTCCTAGAAGTAGTCTGATTGATTCAAGCCTTGCTACTGGTGCAAAGGTTTCATCAAAGTCTACTCCCTCAATTTGTGTGTATCCTTGAGCTACAAGTCTAGCTTTGTTCTTTGTAACAACTCCCTGCTCATTTGACTTGTTCTTATACACCCATTTAGTGCCAATCACATTTATGTCATCAGGTCTAGGAACAAGATCCCACACTTCATTCCTTGTGAATTGACCTAATTCTTCTTGCATTGCACAAATCCAATACTCATCAGTAAGAGCTTCCTTGATGTTTTTAGGTTCTATTTTTGAGACAAAACAAGAACCTGAAATCACCTCTCTTGATCTAGTGCTTACACCTCTGTTGGGATCCCCAATTATCAAATCTTTGGGATGATCCTTCTGGATTCTTATGGAGGGAGGTTTGTTGGATTGTTCTGTCCTTGCATCAGTTTGAGTGAAGTCAGGATGATCACTCTTTTCTTCAGCTTCAGTTTGGCTGTCAGCAGATGTTCCAACATCTTCTGTAACATCTGCAGGGGCATCATCAATTATCACATTTATGGACTCCATGATAACCTTGGTTCTAGAGTTAAATACTCTATAGGCTCTGCTGTTTATAGAGTATCCAAGGAAAATCCCTTCATCACTTTTAGGATCCATTTTTCTTCTTTGCTCCCTATCAGCCAGAATATAACAATTACTTCCAAACACATGGAAGTACTTAACTGTGGGTTTTCTGCCCTTCCAGACTTCATAGATTGTGGACAAGGTTCCTTTCCTTAGAGTGACTCTATTATGAATGTAACAAGCTGTGTTCATAGCTTCAACCCAGAAGTACAATGGTAACTTTTTAGCATGGATCATAGCTCTTGCTGATTCTTGGATAATTTTGTTCTTCCTCTCAACAATCCCATTCTGTTGAGGAGTGATTGGTGAAGAGTATTCATGATTGATTCCTTCTGAAGAACAAAAATCTGAGAATTTTTTATTCTCAAACTCCTTTCCATGGTCACTTCTTATTCTGACCACACAGCTTGCTTTTTCTCTTTGTATTCTATGGCATAAATCTTTGAATACATCAGACTTTTCTTTGATAAAATTTATCCATGTATACCTTGAAAAGTCATCAACCACCACATAGGCATACCTTTTACCACCAAGGCTCTCAACCTGCATAGGTCCCATAAGATCCATATGTAATAATTCCAAAACTTTGGAAGTTGTCAGATGTTGGAGCTTTGGATGGGACATCTTGGTTTGCTTGCCTATTTGAAATTCACCACATATTTTTCCATCATCAATCTTCAGTTTAGGAATACCTCTCACAGCTTCCATAGATATGATTTTCTTTATGCCTCTGAAATGAAGATGACCCAGTCTTTGGTGCCATAGTTTCACTTATTCTTCTTTGGCTAAAGAGCAAGTTGAAGTGAGATTGAAATCTTGAGGTTCCCACATATAACAGTTGTCTTTAGATCTGGCTCCTCTCATGACAACCTTCTGTTCTTTATTAGACACTATGCATTCAGTTTTGGTAAAGTTTACACTGTAGCCTTGATCACATAATTGACTTATGCTGATCAAGTTAGCAGTCAATCCTTTTACCAACAACACATCATCTAGTCTTGGTACATCTGGACAGTCCAAGGTCCCAACTCCCTTGATTTCTCCTTTAGCTCCATCTCCAAAGGTTACATATCTGGATGAATATGACTTTAAGTCTACTAGCAGATTCTTCAATCCAGTCACGTGTCTTGAACATCCATTGTCAAAGTACCAGTCTTCTTTAGCTGATACTCTTAGAGATGTATGAGCTATATATGCAACACCCTTCTTTGACCATTTGTATTGAGGTTTCCTTTGATGCCTCTGCCCTGTGTAGTGTCCATTAGTAGATCTCCAAGGTTGTTTGTTGAACTTGTTCTTGGGCATGTAGCTTTGATCAGCATGAAGACTAGCTTTAGGTACCCATACTTTGTTGATGACCTCTGTCTTCTGCTTAGAGGATTGCTGATATCTTTGATGTTGATGTCTATGCAGCACTTTCTTGGTAACTTCTATCTTCTGCTTAGGAGGTTGCTGATACATCTGATTTGGATATCCATGAAACTTGTAGCAATGAGGTTTGATGTGTCCAAACCTTCCACAATGATGACATCTCCATCTTTGATACTTCTTCTTCATTATGTTCTTTTCATGATGTTGAGACATCTGTTGGAACATTATGTTTGACTTTGTGTTCTTTTCATGATGTTGAAGCATCTGTTGGGACATCTTGTTTGACTTTATGGAATTTGAAGTAGTTTTGTTGGTGCTAGCTTCAACCTTATGAACTTTGTTAAATGCCAGTCCACTTCTATCCCCTGAATGCTTGTTGTTGTTGAGAATAACATCCAGTGTGTTTGAGCTACTGTTCAGCATTCTAACAGATTTGGACATATGCTCCAACTTGGAATTGAGAAGGCTTACTTCACTTTTCAAGGTGTCAATGATCTCTAGATCACTTGTTTTTTCATCCTTTAGTGCCTCAATCTGCTTCTTCTGCTTTATACTCTCCATGCATATTTCAGTGCTCCTTTTAACCAGTTCTCTGTATGATTGCTCAAGCTCTTCAAAAGTAAGCTCCTCATCACTGGATTCACTTTCAGATTCACATAATCCAGCTAGAGCAGTGATATGCTTAGTTGATTCTTCTTCTGAATCACATCCTGAGTCTTCATCAGACCAGGTTACAGAGAGACCTTTCTTCTACCTTTTTAAATAGGTAGGGCATTCATTTCTGATGTGTCCATATCCTTCACATCCATGACATTTAATCCCTTTTTCTTGATTGGTCTTTTCATCATAATTTGACCTTCTATTAGCATCATAAGGTCTTTTATTCTCAGAAGAGTTTGTGTATCTTCCACTTGGTCTGGACTTGTCTTCCATCTTTCTGAGAATCTTTTTGAATTGTCTTCCAAGCATATCAATGGTTTCTGATAAATTTTCTTCAGGTTCTGCTTCATTATTTTCTTCTTCTTTATCAGTATTTGACACCAAGGCTATGCTTTTGTTCTTCTTTACAATTGTGTCATTCATTCCCATCTCAAATGTTTGAAGGGAACCAATGAGCTCTTCAACCTTCATTGTGCATATGTCTTGAGCTTCTTCTATTGCTGTGACCTTCATGTCAAATCTTTTTGGCAAAGATCTGAGAATCTTTCTTACAAGCTTTTCATCAGTCATCTTTTCTCCCAAAGCACCAGAAGTATTGGCTATTTCTAAGATGTTCATGTAGAACTCATGAATTGTCTCATCTTCCTTCATTCTCAAGTTTTCAAACTTGGTGGTGAGAAGTTGAAGTATTGACATCTTCACCTTTGATGTTCCTTCATGAGTTGTTTTGAGAGTGTCCCAAACATCTTTGGCCAGCTCACAGTGATGCACAAGTCTTAAGATGTTCCTATCAATGCCATTGAATAAAGCATTTAAGGCCTTGGAATTGCCAAGTGCTGAATCTTCTTCCTCCTTACTCCATTCTTCTTCAGGTTTCAACACTTTTGCTCCATCTTTGTTGTCTTGGACAGGGTGCTCCCATCCATTGTTGACTGCTTTCCAGGCCCTATTGTCAAGTGATCTTAAGAATACTACCATTCTTGGCTTCCAGTAGTCATAATTAGATCCATCCAATATAGGTGGTCTGTTTACAGATCCTACATCTCTGTCCATGTTTCTAGAATTTGCAGTCCCTAGATCTCACCCAGTTAAACAGGCAGGGTGCCTGCTCTGACGCCAATTGAAATTCTGTGATCAGGTACGTGATGTCGAATGAGATTTTTAAACACTTGAAGCTTTGAACAAAACTTAAAGTGCAGGAAAATTAAACAACACAGGAAATTGTTAACCCAGTTCAGTGTATAACCACACTTACATCTGGGGGCTACCAAGCCAGGAAGGAAATCCAATATAAGTAATATTAATTCTAGACTCAAACCACACAGTTTAATATATCACTTAATATCTACCCAAGGCAATTTCTACCTAAGACACAACTTAGATATGAGTACCAACTCACTCCCCCTCAATCACACAGTGATATGTTTACAAGTTTAATAAAATTGAAGTCATACTTCAAACAAAAACAGCTTGATCTTACTTCACAGTTTCAATCAAGACACAAATACACTTTTGCTTAAAAGCTCATAAAGTGATACACATAAAACAACCTGCTATTAAAACACAAACACCCTATTTAGTCTTCTTAATTTCGTACTCTATTCTGAGAGTTTCTGTTGCTTAAATAGGTGTTTGGATTTTGGGCTTTCTGTAGGTTATCCAATCCTGATACGCATGCTGCCATCACCTTGAATTAGGGTTTGTTACTTCCTTGATTCTAGGTGAGTCAGTTCTTCTGATTATACTGAATTCATATAATCAATCTCCCTACAGATGCGCCTTCTTCTATTTCATCCATCCATAATTAATTCCAGATAACTTCCCTTAATTTACTCAGTTCTATTAATCATTAATTAATTCTGGTAGCAGGTTTGGGATGTCACAACATCTGGTGTGACATCCTGAAAACTGAACTTACTTCATTTACTGATACAATGTCACAACATCTGGTGTAACATCCTGTAAACTGAACTTACTTCATTAACTGATACAATGTCACAACATCTGGTGTGACATCCTGAATTAAGTTCATTTACTTATACTCTGTTTGATAATGTCACAACATCTGATGTGACATCCTGAACTAAATTCAACACTTCTTGTTGGTCAAAAATTCTGCCAATTCTAAACATCTACAAATTGGTAATGGGGAGGTCCTGGGCAGGCCTCCCCCATTTTTTTTTTAAACTTGTTTTGTTATTTTATTTTTTAATTGTTTAATTATATATTATCTAATTAGTTAATTTGTTTTATATTAAAATTAAAAACTCAATTAAAAATGTTAATCAAATTTATATTTTTTATAAATATCATAATATGTTTTTGTAAATAATTTTGTATATAATTTTATTATTCATAATTTGTAAATAATTTATTTAAGTTTTAATTAACTATTTAAACCTAAAACATAAACCCTAATTTTTCTTAAAATGTAAACCCTAGTTTAAAAAACCCTAATTTTTATTAACCTTAATATTTAATTTAATTTTGTTATAAATTATAATTAAATAATTAATCATTTTTTGTTATAAATAAATTATTATTTGTTTATTATTATTAAAAACTTATTTTCTTAATTAATTCTTAAAAACTTTTTTTTCTAACATTAATTTGTCTTGCTAATTTTTATTTCTTTTATTCTATTATTTCTAACATTTATTCTTATTTATTCTTATTACTAACATTTAAATTATTGCTTATTTATTTTCTATTATCGTTATTATTATTTTTCCGATTATATTGTAACTGTCCCGAAGCTTTGTAATAGCTTAGTTTATATTTTTGCTTTATTTTCTTTATGAATATGTTTATTATATGGTTAGTAATCCTAGGGTGTGATAACATGTTTATAATTAAAATCAACTTAGAATAATTAAAAGATAAATATTTGAATATGAACACTCACACACATAAGTCGATCTTTGATCGCCATCTTGCACTTTCTAGGGTTACCTCTCATGTTGCCTATTTAAAAAGGTCAAGTAAGGTGTCTTAAAGCAAAGTCCCTTCATAAATATCATCAAGTCCCTTCAAGTTTATAAGATCAAGTCCCTTCGAGGTTGCCTACGATAAATGATCCTGTCCCTTCGAATAAAAGATGATAAGTCCCTATGAATTGCTAAAGACACCTTGTAGTTGCCTAAATCCAGATGTCCCTACACATGTCCCTTTATCACATCCAAGGTAATGACTACCTATTCCTTAATAATAGGGATAGTCTTACCATTGAAAGAACATACGAGAACATGAAAGACTTAATCTAGGGTAGGTACATCTTAGTTACTTGCTCACATTTCAAAATACTTTTCACACCTCACAATATTTTCAAAACATTTTCAAAACATTTTCAAAACAAGGCTTTGTATACATCCATACGAGGAACATTACAAAGTACTTAGAAAATTTCTAATCACACACTACACTCTTCAAAAACAATTTAAGTGAGCTAAGTAACTAAGAGCCCATGGATAACCATGGATATAAAGGGTGCTAATACCTTCCCTTTGTATAACTTACCCCCCGAACTCAAAATCTTTTTAAGGTCTTTCCTGTTCTTTTATATCCTTTCCTTTTGGATAAAATAAAAGTCGGTGACGACTCTTGATATCCGCAACATTTAACTAAAAGTGAGTTCTCCCACCGTGTTACACCGTCACCGTCAACCAACTCCAAAGGGCGGAAGCTGGCGACGTAGTTAAACAAAATATTATAGGCCACAGTATCGTCAACGCTCAAATCCTCGGGTTTGGTTATGTAGTGGTCGCAAGAGTGTTGGAAGTGGACATTCACCCACTCCAAAGGAAAATGGGACACCATCTTCTCCTCGTTTCCAATCATTTCCCGATCATACAACGAATCCTTAGCAGTTTGCAAACAGGGTTGGATTATATAGAAACAGTACTTAAAGTTTAGTATGGAGTCCTAATAAGCCTTGAACAATATGCTGGCCTGCTTCAACAACACCCAATTGTGTCGTCCATCCTGGGACTTCCTTTGCATATGGAAGACCCTGAAAAACAAGCTCACAATCGCCCCTATCTCCAAAAAACGACACACCATCTCGAACGCTCTGATGAAGGCAAGGGCATTGGGGTGTAGCTGAGCCAGCGCCAGCTCGAGATGAGTAAAAACCGCCTGTTGGAAGTCCGTGAAGGGCAGAAGATACCCAACCTCGCGAAATGCGAACTCGTACATCGGGAACCGAATGGCTGGGAATCAAGAGCATATCATATGCGTCGGCTTCGGCGGCAGAGCCCTCCAGTTAATACCATCTCCTTTCTTCTTCCTTTTGATCCCCGACCATGCATCTGAAGAGTCAATAGAGAATTGGGAGGCTGTCTCTAGCGGTTCGTCCATGATCCACGAACGGTCTCGGACGGGGACATTCGCGTTATCTGTAATAGGTGATTCCTCGGTCTCACGAGCGTTATTCTGACTATATTCACCTGAAAAGAAGAGGAAACAAAGTGAATTCGACAAACTCAAATCCACCCTTCCACTGTAGATCAAGTGAAAGGGCTTTGTACAACCCGAAGACATGCCCCAGGTTAGCCAATTTAGTCAAGAAAAACGGGCGAGGGCTAAATCGCCATACCGAGTTTATCCTTGTCTACCTTAAACCTAGTGTTGCCGAGAATACGCCTCTACAACCTATGTCTGGTCCACTAACATTAAACTACCATCATTTAAATCCAATCAAGATCTAACTCTAACAAGTTGGCAGAACCTGGGAATCTATGAATGCTCATATACCTACGAAGAACATTCGTACATACATGATGAATGTTCATCAGGATTTTAAAAAGTTCATCAGGATGTCCAGAAAACTTTGAATACACCATGAAATCCATGAACATTCATCACCTCAAACCCATAAAAGCGTGAGTGGAGAAGATAAATGTTTACTTGGATCCATGATTCTTGATGAAGAGACGACGACGACGATAGTACTTCAGGCAAAGAAAAGTTGCAGACGAATTTCACGGTGAGAGCAAGCGATCGCAAAAGTGGGCAAATGAAAGTCTTTTCCCTCTTTTATAATGTCTTAGAATTCATATGGAGAAGCACAAAGGCCATTGCAATTATTGCCTAGGGCTAGCCCCCAGGTGTCATAAATGCATAACGGCGCTTTATTACACGTGTCCCGAGAATTTCAAACGTTTTATCTTCTCAGAGAGAATCTTTAATTTCTTACTGCGAGCAAATGCCCGGCAGAAAAAACAAGGAAATTCGAGTATATTAGGAACATGTAGACCACTAATTCGGCACCTTAAGTCACAATCCCCCACGGGCACAGCGACTTGGGGGGATCATGTTCTGGACTGACATAGCAAATCCCCAACGATAAATTGAGGCCCAATCTAGATGATAGTGGATAAGCCCAATATCGGATCCACGAAGATATGACCGTTACAGAAACAGAGTCATTGGCATATAGCCGTTGGGGACTTCCCCTTTTACACGCCAAAACACCTTCCACGCGGCCAACTGCCCAACAGATTCGTCAAGGCAGTTGCGTTTGGTCAAAGACACGCGCCCGTAACATACAGACAAATTCCCCTTTAAAACTCTCCATCTTTGGGGAGTCAAGTATTCACTTCTTTCTACCCTTTTCTACTTACGCTTTTGTCGACCACTTATTGACTTGAGCGTCGGAGTACCTTACAGGTACCCTACCACCTTCTCCAACCAACAGACTGCAGTCCCTGCTGAAGGCCACGAAGATCTGTCCGGATTCTTTCTGTACAATATCCAAAATCGGTCTCTCTCTCTCTCTCTCTTGAAAATGACTTTTCCCCAACGACTATGGTAATGCATCTTAACTGAGATTTTTCTCTCCAAAATCAGTTTTTCTCTGTGAAAAAATGATTCACACAACAACACTATTTATATTAGATCTGAACTGAGATTTAATAATATAATTTTATAAGGTTCCACTCATTGAATGAGCGACACTATACTTAAATAATATAATATTAATAGGTACCGCCCATTGAATGAGCGACACTGTACTTAAATAATAAATTATTAAAAAGGTACCATCCATTGCAGTGACAGAACTGTTTTCCGATTAAAAATATAATAATTTTCAATTTTCAATATTCAATATTTTAACAATTAATATTAAAATTTATTAATCATTATAATGAATTAATTTTATTTAATAACTAAAATAAAGTTATATAAATAAATTAATAATATTATATTAATTTTTAAATATTAATTATATTTTTTAATGTTATTATTTATTAATTATTAATAATATTAATAATTAATATATACATAATAAAGAAAACATAAAAAGAAAATCCAATCTTGTGCATTGTCGTCTATTGAAAGAGCGACATACTTTAAATTTGTTCATTACCGGAGTGTTAGCAATAATTTTTTTTTGTTTGAAATGATGGCATATTGGAATATATTGGGAAAAAGATGTCATTTTGGATATTAGTTTCTATAATATAGGGCAAGGCAGAAAATAAATTCGACAATTTTGTTGTCAACAGTAAACACAATTTATTCAGATTAGGCATCGTAAGGAAAGTTTAATGAAAAAAGAAGGCTAAATTACTTATAGGGTCATTTAAGTTATTTAATTGTAATAATGTGGTCCTTTATGTTTTTTTTTTTTGCTACAAGTAGGTCCTTTAAGTTATTTTAAAATATCAAGTTAGTCCCTTAAGTTTTTATTGTAACGCTTTGGTCCCTTTTTTTAAAATTCTGTTAAAATAAATTGCAAACTCAAATACCATTTGAATTGGTTTTTCGCGCTGATCACGAATATGCAATAAAATTTATTAAAAAAAAATTGCAGTTCATGAGAATCAGGTAAAAATGGACGAAATCTATAATGAAAAAATCGTCGATCCGACCAAAATATACAATCAAACGCAAAACTAATTACATATTCATGATCAACGTGAAAAACCAATTCAAATGGTATATGAGTTTGCAATTTATTTTAACAATTTTTTTAAAAAGGGAGCAAAGCGTTACAAAAAAAACTTAAGGGACTAACTTGATATTTTAAAATAACTTAAAGGACCTACTTGTAGCAAAAAAAACATAAAGGGCCACATTGTTACAATTAAATAACTTAAAGGACTCTGTAAGTAATTTAGCCTAAAAAGAAATAAAGAAAACATAATATTTGTCCAGTAAAGGAACATGTGTTAGAACAAGAATTTTGATTCTACCTTCCTTAAATAAGTTTTGATGATAACAAATATTTTAATATTATAAGAACAAAATATGCTACCTAAAATTATTAACTTTTTGATATGCAGGATTAGAAGTTCTCATATTGTAAGAAGTTCTGATGCAATGCTCAATGATCTTAGAAGATCTTATTCAATAACAACGCTCATAACATAGAAGATCTTATTCAAAAACAACGCTCAGAACAACTGCTTTGCAACTAAACTCTGATACATGAATTCACGCAAGTTCTGATTCTCAGAATCAACCATATTAGTTGAAGATCTAAGTTTTAACGGGTCCAGACAGAATCTGTATTTTTGGAAACTCTTAATGACAATTATCATCATCCAAAAATAATTCAAGTTATCTCCAATAGATCATTTTCAAAATATCTATATAAGGAGTCCACTGAAAAATTTTGCACACAACTCTCGCGCGCATATACAAATTCAAAATTCGTTTTAATAATATTCGTAACTCAATCTTGTAAAAACTATCATAGTTGTGATAACCACTTTTTGAAGCAATTTTAGTTACACCTTTTTGTAATCAACTTGATATACCTTGAGTGACTAAGTATAGTCATTAGACTCAAGAAGACTTTGATAGTAGGTCATCATGATTGTAATCATTAATTGATTAGTGGATTACGACCTTGTTGAGAGAGGCGAAATCACCTTGGCAGGTGGACTGGATGTAGTTTGAGTTCAAACGAACCATGATAAATCAATTGTGTTGATCACATTAATTTTAAAAACCTCAATTCAAACCCCCTCCCTTTCTTGTGTTTTCCTCCTTCAATTGGCATCAGAGCGCCTGGTTCTGGGTGCAAGCACTTAACCGTGTCAGAAAAAGATCCAAAAGAAAAACACTATGGCGGAACAAGTCCAGAACAACAACCACCATCAGAATGACAAGATTAATGGCAAACCTCTGGTGTTCAATGGTGAGAACTTTGATTACTGGAAGGATGTTCTATGAAGCTTCTTTCTGGCTCTGGATGTAGATCTTTGGGATATGGTAACTGATGGCTACACTCATCTTGTTGGAGGCGTTGGTCAAAAGATTGAAAGAAGAAATATGACAGCCCAACAAAAGAAAGAATTCAGAAACCGTCACAAATCCAGAACAATCCGTCTAAGTGATATCTCATACACAGAGTATGAAAAGATTACAAGCAGAGAATCGGCCCATTCAATATTGATTTTCTTCAAGTCAATATTGTTTATCATTGTCAATTATGAGTTGTTGGTCATCGCTCAACTTGAATTTGCTTATTATTGTTCAATTAAGTATGTTGTATTGTTTATTTTTTGTAATTCTATCTTATTTAATTTCGGTATTCTTAATTATTTGAATTTTATTTTACTCCCTCCGTCCCAAATTATAAGACGTTTTGGGTGTTTTACACGAATTAAAAAATACAATGATTGTTATATGGGAAAGTGAAATGATATATAATTTTACAAAATTATCTTTCGTTAATTAGACTGGAAAGCAAAATTAAAAGAATAGAAAGAAGAAAGAGTAATAAACGAGATATAAGATGTTTTTAAAAAAAAATCATTAATGTTGTATTGGAATTCTAAAGTGACTTCTAATTTGTGACAAATATGTTTTGCAAAATGACCTGTAATTTGGGACAGAGGGAGTAGTTATTATATTCTATTATTTTAATTTTGGTTTGAATTAGTTTAACTCATGTTATTATAATCCTGTAATTTGTTCAAATTATTATTAATAGAAGTTTCAAATTAAGTATACAAATATGTTGTGCTATTATATATACTATTGATATTGTTGTATTAAGTTTGCATATATTTTTGAAATATTTATTTTATTAAGTTGTGAACATATGATTGTGTGTGACACACACACGCACGCACGCGCACACATTCGCACGCACGCGCGCGCAAACACACACACACACACACACACACACACATATATATATATATATATATATATATATATATATGTGTGTGTGTGTGTGTGTGTGTGTGTGTGTGTGCGTGTGTGTGTGTGTGTGTGAAATTTAATTTCATATATTAGTTTATTTAATAAACGGTTCGACCGTAGTTTTAACCGGTTGCAATAATTGAACCTTAAACCTATTTCACTGATTCGATCTTCGATCCGATTTTTAAAACATTGATTATAATTAGTGATAGTGAATGGAATCTGTTGATCATCAGAGTTAGTGACTGTTGAATTAATATCCTCTTTACAAAACCACCAGAGGTTGGGACGGATGCCAACCTTCTCATTCATTGCAAACATGTTTAGATTAAGGTTTTTGAGCCTTTTTTTTTGAAAATTTATAAAAATTAATCCAAGTCTCAGCAAGGAGAACAAGATCAAGATTGTTGACAAAAACGAGCTTTTTAAGGACAAGTTTAGAAGAGTTTACTGGTATTGGTATAATTCCATTAGACCCCTGATAAGGGATAATCCATGAAAAAGAATGGAGACTCCTAAAATGTGGGTAATGATGTGTGTCACACTCCGATTTAATTAATATTTTATATATTTATTTAATTAAATTATTTAAACAATTATTTTATGAGATTTATGACGTTTTTGTTGGATGTCCATATTTGTGACGAATTATGCTTAATTAATTAGTTTTGGTGGGATTTAATTAATTAATTATAAAAAACTGAGATAATAGTAAAAGTTTGGGTAAAAAGTGGAATATTAGAAAATGATGTGGTTAGAATGAAAGCTTATGTATAGTTGGGTCAAAATTACAATTATAAAGAAACTAATTAGGCTATTATATAATTAGAAAAATAGAAGAGATAATGGTCTTTTGGGAGAACATTTGTCAGTACGTGAAAAGAATTGAGAGCAAAAGTATTGGAGAGTTAAGGTTTGGGGAGAAGGAACCTTATAAGTGTTTGCTTATTTGCTTTTGCTGAATTTATAAGGTAGGGGGATTATTCATCTAAGGGTGCTTTGATCATGAAAGAATAGAGATATTTCCCTTGACTCCAATAGTGTTTTCTTGGTTCTTTTATGATTGATTGTTTTACGAGTTAAATGAACGTGATTTTTCTTTATGCCATGAATTAGTCTGAAAATTCAAATTTGATGTTGTATGCTTTATTATTCATTTCAAATTGCTCATGAATGAGGTGTTTGTATTGAAATTTAGGAGTTTTGTGTATTATCATGAATCTAATTATTTTGGCATTAAATGATGGAAAACATGTTAAATTGATGAGAAATAACATGATAATATGTAATGTTGTTGTTTAGTGGTGTTATTTGATGTACTTAAATGTTATAATGAGGGTTGGGATATTGTATGAGAGACAGGAGGTGAGGAAAATGAAGTTCATGTGAGAAAACTGGGAATTTTTGGATTTTGGACTGATGTCAATCAATTAACATCCTATATCAATCAATTACATGTGTGTTATTTTGAAAAAATATTGGAAAATTGATATATGTTAATTGATTGATTCCTTAAATCAATCGATTGCATGCAACCAAAACGTGAAAAATTGGAAAGGTAATCTGTAATGGGATTTAATGTCAATTGATTGCACATATACTCCAATCGATTGACACTAATTAATTTTTGAAAAATTACTGAATTGAATCTTATTTTGTTATCCGACTATTTTTACCATAACTTTAGTTTCGTGAGTCCAAATGAGGTGTCATTTGTAGCGTTAGAAAGTTAACATGTAAATCTACCTCATGGTAGTGTCTTGAGAGATAATGGATGAGTAAATGTATGTTCAATGTGTGAATATCTGTTGTGAAATGTATGTATGATTATGCGAATTATTATACATGATTGTTGATGATTGATGAAATGAGTAGTTCGGATTGAGAACTACTAGTGATACATCGAATGCATGATTGATTAGGGTTACATTAGGGTTTATTCATTACTAGGTTTTTGTTGTCGTGTGATTGTTAACAGTCAGAGTGGGGATTTATTCGTTGTTGTGTTGTTGTCATTATATTGTTATATGTCATGCATCATATGTTTTTGTTGTTGTGAAAGAGGCGAGTCACGAGTTCATATTAAGGACTAGTGACTTGTCCCAAGCTCAAAGTGGGAGCTCGAAGTTTAGAGAGGGGGCTGGTTCAGAGAAGGTCATCATGTTAAAGTAAGTGAAAAGATATCTAGAGTTTGACAATGAGATCACATCGCGAACATTCGCTCGAACCGGACAATGGTCAGTAGAGGGGAACACATGCAATAAATCCCCTCATTCTATTAAGGAGAGGCAATGACTTGGGGGAAAATTGTATTGAGATGGCCATATGGCCTAACAATTATGGCCCATAGAGAGCAAAAGATTTATACGTCACTAACGAAACAGGTATGTTATCCTAGTCAAAAGTGCAGGTGGTATGACTCAAAGATCTATCAGATAGATCTCTACATTCCACGTCTATAGATCAATAAGTTGTTATAACCACTTCAGTTTTACTATATAAAAGGGAAATAAATCAATTTCTCAGGTACTTTGAATTCAAATTCTCAATTCACTCATTTTACTCTCATACTGACTTGAGTGTTACAGTGTTGACGTTACATGCCAGTTCGTCTTCCACTGAACCAGAAGCTCACATCCACCATTGCAATCCACTTACATCAATCATCGATCAATTATGGTTCTCGTGCGAAACACAATATATCATTGATTGTCATCTTTGTCCTTTCTTAAATACCCTTTATCAATGCTCTCAGCTCCAACATCACCCTCACGGTCGTCGACTCCATTGGAACAGTCTATAGTATCGTATCATCAAAACAAATTCGTACCATTGTTTGCTACCGCCAAGATCGTCTCATCTTCGCCCAACTAGATGTCTCCTTCTCCTCAATCTTCGGTGAGAAAAACTACTTTTGCGACTATATTTCCTATAACTAAGTATCCTTTATTGGGACACTGTTTCATCAAACACAACCTTTGAAAAGAGAAGACTTTACTATAATGGTACAATCAAGATGAGTATGATTTCGTGGTTGATGGGCGTGCAAATAAAAAATGAGTTGATACATGAGTATTGGAGTTCGCTAAAATGCATTGTGATCCATTTTTTCAACCTTGTTTTATGCCCTACCAAGTCACCTTCAATGTACCTACCTGTATGTACGTTTCGTCGTGTCACTCTTGTCTTCTCATGTACATAATTTTGTTTATCACTTTGTGTTCTTTATCGTAGTTGCTTTCTTTTTTTCCTTCCAGAAAATTGGATGAAATAATGAAAAGTTCATGTCTTGGTTGATTTGTTATTAGAGCCAAGTCTCAAGTATTGAACTATAGTGAGTTTCTAGAAGTCTTTCTTTGAGATCTTCAAACTTATCGTATAACTCATTTTTCTTGCTATAAATTATAACTTGTTTTATTTATAAAAATTTATTTTCTTTAAAGTAAAATTAAATACAAATTATATTTAATTTGATTTTTCTCTCAAAAATAAAACTATTGAAAAATTAAATTAAAGATTAATAGTCATTTACCCTTTCAATGTGTTTTGACTTACTTTAAAATAAATATTTTGGATTATTCCAGAAATTTTTAGATGCCCCTAAGTAGGGATGAAAATAGGCTAAGCTTTATAAGGCATGAGTGTAGCCTACGATAAACTTAAAAAACATGAGTCTGACCTATGACCTATTATAGGCTCACTCTTTTGGCTTGACTTAACCTTTTTAAAACCATGGTCTGACCTAAAAGTCTATTTACAAGCATTTTTCTCATTAGGTTCTCAATTATTCTATATTACTTAAGAATCTTTATAGGCTGGTCTATATATTCATATATAAACCGACCTATTTAACCTTTGTTCTAATATATATATATATATATATATATATATATATATATATATATATATATATATATATATATATATATATATATATATATATATATATATATATATATATCTTTATAGGCTGATCTATATATTCATATATAAACCGACCTATTTAACCTTTGTTCTAATATATATATATATATATATATATATATATATATATATATATATATATATATATATATATATATATATATATATATATATATATATATATATATATATATATATATATATATGACAATCTATTTAGCATATTCTTAAAATATAGACCGGCCTATAAGGCTTTAATATGCTTTTTTAATAGCTTAAGTCTAATCTATTTAATTAAATAGACTTTTAAAAAAATCTAAGTCTGGCCTTTTTATTAAAAAAATTTGATCTAATTTTACCTTAAATAGGTTAGGCTATAGATCCCTGTAGGTCGGTCTGGCATATTCCCACCCCTACCCCTAAGCATATAAAAACTAAAAAATAAATCATAAAATATTTACGAGGATAGTTTTTTCATCTAGGGATAAAAAAGACTTATAATTTTAAAATTTTAAGGGTAATCCAAAATATTCTCTTAAAAGAGGTAAATCAATTAACCTTAAATTAATTATACAACAAATGGACAATTAATCGCACACTTGTCTATCACGGACAAGTTTAAACTTAAACCAGCGTCCATGTTTTAAGCGACAATTTCAGTGTTTGATCTCACTTTCATCTTCCTTTGACTCATCACTTTCCTAACTCATAAATGGCGCATAACAAGAATCACAATCAAACACAAACATCTCATTCTCCCTTCACTCAACCTATCCGCTGTATTGTAAAACTAGGTATATCACTCTCTCTTTCTCTCTCTGCTTTTGCTTCTTACTATTATTCTTTTGAATTTGATGTAATCTTCAGGTGGGGCTGCAATTACTTGCAAAAATGAGTTAGAGAAAATAAATGACGAAATTCTTCACAAAGTCTCTGAACAGCTTAGGCAAGCAATGATTGGTAACTCTCACAAGCCTCCTGGGATGGATTGGAGTAAGATACCTGGTGAATCGGAAATATGTTGTAAACCAGAAGATTTTGGAGATGATTATGTCTCCGAATGTAGTCGTTTCATTGTTGTTCATGGAGCAGGTTCCTTGATTTTTTTTCCTCTTTGAGTTTAACATTTTGGTTCAGTTAGTGATGATATCAGATTAATTGTGTCTATATCTATGAAGCACGGACTCCGACACAGACACCGAGACACGACACGACATACACACTACATACCGATCGAAAACATAGGACACCAACACTTGTTTGACTTTTTTGTCACGTGTCGTACAAGTGTCAGACACCGATGCGTGTCAGACACCGCGACACGCCTACTCCTAGAGGTGTCTGTGCTTAATAGGTATCTATGCTTATATTGGTATGTCTTGAACAGATAGGAATTAACCCATTGTGGAATAAGGGGTGTATAGGTAAAATATTTAAGTGCTTATTCAATAAGCACTTACCATAGAGTTTGTGAATGAATGGTTTTCAATTGAATAGGGAATCAGTGTAAACTCAACATTAAGTCATTAACTCTTTATAAGTTGTTTTTGTAAGCTCATGAATTTATGAAAATATGTTGAAAACAGCTTATGGACATATCGTAAGCTATTTTCTGGATTGCTTTGATGGATGAGATTGATTATGGAAACAACATACGACATGTCTATAAGTTATTTGCAGCTTGTTTCCATAAGGTCTCTATGATAGCTTATAAAAGAGCTTATACCTTATATGAAAACAATTTGACTTTATTTTATCCTTTGCTATAGAAATGAGCATGCAATATGCGCTTAATTAAGTTATTTATTGAAACAAGACCTTAAAAAGTTTTGTACTTGAAGTGCCATACCATTTTGATTGTGATTTGACAACCTTGCTAATGTTTAAAAACTGGAAATTAATTCTTATTGATAAGCAATTAGTTCATATTAGTATCTATGGTACTCTCAGGTTCTTTTGGGCATTTCCAAGCTAGCAAGTCTGGTGTTCACAAGGGACAGCTGGATAAACCTCTTGTCAAAGGCGGCTTTGTTGCTACGCGAATATCTGTTAGTAATCATTCATTGCCAATTTTATAAGATCTCTAACAGTTGTATTTACGAAACTTTTAAAGGCCAGTTTGACAGTTTGACTGTTATGTAAGTGCATCTTCCTGCTATGAGCTAACTTCTTTGTCCAAACTCAAGTCGATGCTAATCTAGCTTATTCATGAACTTCATGATGGAATTTGGCAAAAATGTTCAGTTTGTAAAATTGTTCTGTTTTATTTTCATCACTCTCAATCCCTATATTTTGCTATCTAAGTGTAATATCATGCTTAGTATTCCATTTAATTTTAATTTCAGGTAACCACTCTCAATCTTGAAATTGTAAGAGCACTAGCCAGAGGTAGTTTCGTTACTATTGCAATCTTTAGTTTCCTGTAGGATGAAATCATTGGTTATTTATCTTTAGTTTCAAGCTTTTCTACTATCATGTAGTCGATTTGTCATAAGTAACTTACCGAATGTTATCGTTGATATCAGCATGACTACATCCAACCTTTTTCTGTCATATCAAGATTTGTCTCATGTGTAAGCTATAACAGCGGGAAATTCCTACAGTAGGGAATCCGGATCCTCATTACACTAAAACTTAATACTCGCAGCTATTTGTTACTTTTACTTCACCCTTATTTGGCTTCAAACTCTTTACTAAGAAAGTTTTGAAATCCATTATTCTATTTTTTTTCCTCTTTGCAGAGGGGATTCCTTCAGTTGGAATGTCACCTTTCTCTTGTGGATGGATTACTGGTGAAAGACATGTTAGTAAACTCTCAACTGATATATGTCGGATCGTATTTTGTCTTCCTTTTCAGATAAAGTTAGTATTCTAAGTTCATATTCAACATGTGCAGATATCTTCAGCCGATTTGTCTCCTGTGGCTAGGGCTATTGATTCTGGTTTTATACCTGTAAGATTGAATTCTTCAATTTATAAAAATTCCTTGAAATTTTTCAATAACTTTCTACCACTCTTGTAATCTTTCCTTGTTGCATTTTGTTATTTCACTATATTCACACCGAATGATATAGGTTTCATTGCAATTTGTCTAGGTTCTGCATGGAGATGCAGTGCTTGATAAGATTCAGGTAGAGACTCGGTCTGTTAAGTTGTATCGTTCATTAATAACAAAAATTGTAGTTTTTGCATTAACTTTTGATTTTCAGGGATGCACTATTTTGAGTGGAGATGTTATCATAAGCCATCTTGCAGCATACTCAAAGCCTAAATATGTTGTTTTCTTGGTATCCTTCATATGTCATGCATTTGCTCTTTGCGCTAGGTTAAATCTGTTGCAAAGACGTCGTTAGATTTTATAGATTGTATCAATATGCTAGATAGATTTGATAAACCACAATTTCAAATTATCTTGGATCAATACCTGAAACAACACGCTACACAACTTACATATCGCAAATATTAGAAATTTTTATATGAATGTTTTCCATTAATCATGAGTGAAAGACAGATGTATATGGAGTGTATGATCGGCCGCCGACAGAACCTGACGCGATACTCTTAAAGGAGATTGGTGAGAACTTGTTGTAAACATTACCTTCCATATGACCTATTTTAGTTTCTTCATATAGCAAAATTTTCAACAATGACAGCTGTTGCTGAAGATGGAAGCTGGTCAGTCATAAAACCAAAGTTGCAGAACTCAAGTAAGCCGATTTAGACTCAGTGGTTTGAGCAATCTTGTATTCACTATTCACTCATAAATCATAAGTTGCCACAGTAGCATGGCAATTCACTGTGAGCAGGGACAGGGACAGGGACGCGGATTTGATTTTTTTTTGTTTTTTTTGTTAAGTGATGAACGTTACATGCATGTGATTGAGTTTTTCTGTTTGTGACTGTTATTCACAGTTGAGCTAACTGTTGCTGCCCATGATACAACTGGTGGGATGAAAACAAAGATCTCAGAAGCTGCAATGATAGCAAAACTTGGAATTGATGTTTACATTGTAAAAGTAATGTTCTGTTTGTTATGTTTCGGATGTTTTTCTTAATTCTTATATCTTAGAGCTCCTAACTTTGAAAACATGAAACTGTATTTCAGGCAGCAACAAGCCATTCATTAAAGGCCTTAAATGGAGATCTTAGAAACAGCATCCCCGATGACTGGCTTGGAACGGTCGTTCGATCATCAAGATAGCCATAATCGAATCTTCTGCACAAGTCGATATCATCAAGAGGAAGTAATGAATTTAGACTGCAAAATTGAAGGTTAAAGGATGATCATTTGAGAGATGATGTTCTGCATATAATGAAGATCGACAGTTAAAGATTGACAATTAAATGAACTACTACAGATGATCATTTCACATTTCCATTTTAGCTGCGTTAATTACCCAAACACAGAGTCAAACTTGATGCATAATTGTATGGTTTCTTTATATGTTTATTCTGAGTGTGTTTGCTATTTTGACAACTTTTTCATTTATAGTTCTTTCATTTTAGTGTCTGGCTTTCCTTGCCATTGTCTCTTTTCCATTTTAACTACAAGAATGTTACCTTTTTTATTTTAATTTGTTGTTTATTTTGATCATTTTGTACAGAAAATGGGGGAGAAGTTATTTTCTATTCAACTTTTAAAAAAGGTAGAAACAAGATATTGTTCTATTTTGAATCTGAAACATTTTCATAAATTTTTTGTTACAGAAAATTTAGGTGGATTAGGTTTTAGGGATTTTTTTTTGTGTTGATTAGTAGCATAATAGTACAATTTCAAAATACATAAGATGCCGCGAGTTTGAACTAACGCCCTAGCAATTGGATATCGATATTGCATCATATCTACCAACTGAGTTCGCTTAAGGGCCTAACTCCTTATAGGAATGCGATTTCGTTGGGAGGCCCAAAGTGAGAGATTGGAACATCTTATGCTTAGGTCAACCGTGCAATCGGTTGTTCCATAAAACCGACCGGAGAAGATGTAAATCATGTTGGCACTATACATTTAAGATAATAGAAAAATTCAGAAAGACAATGAGTGCAGAATAAAGGGATCAGAGTTTTCTTTTCCCCATAACAAAGCATAAAATTCAGTTGCAAATAAGAAATATATCAAATTGAAGAGAATCATAGAAGAAACGTTAGGATCTTATAGATAGACACATACTTAAATGTTAAAGACTTTCACACATAAAATAAAACAGTCATGGTGGTTCTAGAATTGATCTCAGACCACAAAAAACAAGTGGTCAAAGACTCAATAAACTCAACCATTACCATATCTTGTAAGAATTGCATAAACATAGATTAATCTCTTTACACAGCAAACACACAGAAATATAAAATATATCATCTCAATTCCAAGCAGCATTCATGGATTTATTACTTTGGGCCAACGTCCTTAAGTCCACAAATCTGCTCCTCGCCCATGGCAGACATGACAGACACAATCAGATCTTTACCTTCATTAAATCCATCCTTGATCTGCATCACAGAATTTGAAATCAGTACTAGAAAGTAGCAAATATCTCTGATTAATCTCAAGCAACTATTCAACATAACACGTAAAAGCCGTCCAGATTATCGAACAAACTAACCTGCGTAAGCAGATAATCATCGGACGGAAGCTTTAGGTCATCCTTTGTACCACCGCTCTCAGTCAGCAGACTCACCTAACATATTCAATGAAAAATATCTTTGGTTCAACAGACTGTCACAAAATTATCATCTTTCATAAGCTATCTCGAATAGCTTATAAAAATAAGTTAAAAACAACTTTTGGACATGTTAAAAGTTGTGTCCATAAACTCTTTTAATCAGTCTCACAAGTGATTATCAAATAAGTTAGTCCAAACAGATCTTTCAATCATAAACCTACTTCAAGACAATAAAAAGGAATGAATAAGGTTTGTGTGTAATCTTACAAATCCATCCTCAGAGATATCAATAAGCTGGTAATCGGTACGATTAACATGAGGAACCTGTTGTAACCACAAACAAACACATGAACCCTAATCAATTAATCAATCAATTAAAGATTATGCAAATTCAAATCATCCAAAAGATTCTCTGATATCAAAATCATACATCACAGTTATGAGAAGAAGGAACAATATCTTCAAGCTTTTTCCCAGTGAAGATATCAATAGCAACAAAGTGACACTTAGCATGTCCATGTTTCCCAGTTTTTGAAGTTGAAACCTCAACTACCTGTCTCCAACACAAACAACAAAACCTTAAAACAAAATTCATAATAGAATCTAATAGGGTTTGATTCATCACATCAATTGTTAGAATCTCAATTTATTTGAAAAGTCAACACAAGATCATGCAAAAAAAAATAGATCAAAATAGAAGAAAAGAAAGATTAAAAGACCTTGCAGGGTCTGTTTTTGATAACAATGTGACCATTCTTGCGAATGGTTCCAGCTTGTTGTGGATATGTCTTGGATGCTCCAGCATCAGCTTTGGACTCAAAATGGTGTTCCTCGTCAGACATGTTTTTTTTTACTTGTTGTTCTTCACATGCGATACTTCTGTTTTTGCGGTTTCTTTTATACACATATATATATAGTGTAACAAAAAAACTGTTCTTGCTATTTTTCAGTGATAATTATTCAATCTCACATCCAATCATATATTTATCTGTTTAAATTTAGTTTTAAAAATCTTTTGAATTATTTTGTTTCTTTTTGTTGCTCAATCTACGCGACTTGCTCCTTTTCATTATATTTAAATATATTAAATAACAAAATAATATATAGATCGAATAATGAATTAAAAAATAGGTAAATAAGTATTTGTTTTTTTTAAAATAATAACTTTATAAGATTTAGAGTATTTTTATTGGGGTGAATAATAAAAAAATCAATGTAGGTAAATCAAATTATTTTTTGTGTAATCAAATTAGGGTTGAAAGAATTTTTAAATAATTAATTTTTTTAATGATGGATGTTTATGAATAATTTAAAGTTGATATCATATATTTATATTTATTTAATAAGTGAATTATAAGGAATTAAATTGGATAAATTTAGTAAATTTGTGTGGGGATTTAAATAACATGTTTCAAATTAGATTTAATATTATTTTAATTACTTTAATTAAAATACATAAAATATTAATTATAAAAGTTGCACAATAATTATTTTTAATAATATTATAAATTAAAAATAATACAACATATGTAACAATAGTATAAAAAAGTTAGTGAACTTTGATAAGAAAATGTTTTTTTTAGGATTTAGAATAGGGCATGTTTGTTTTAGTATTAAACAAATATTTTTTCTTTTATTTTAAAATCGATTTTTATAAAATAAACATATGAAGATCAAAATACAATTAAAATCGTAATTTTCAAAAAATTATATCTCAAAAATTTTTTGCTATGAAAAATTATTTAAAGTAATTCTAATATTATATAATTTTTTGAAATTGTGATATTCAAAAGAAAGTTTCAATGAAATTATGAAATACCTAGAATAGTATTTTAAAAATAATTATTCAAATCAAATTTTTATTTAAAGTTTTTATAAAAAAAATGTACAAATTGATAACGATAATGGTTTTTTTTCCGATTGGAGCTTTCGTGTTATGCTCTTATATTATGATTTTGTTTCTATTTTTTAATGCGAAAATTGTTACAACACATAATATACACTTAACTCTGTTACATATTTTAGTCTTTCCTGTTAGTGTTTGTTAAAAAAACATTAAAACTTGCTTTGTTGGACTTTTAATGGCTGAGTTGAAATAAAATATCTAGTGTCACATGTAATAAAAAGATCACCCCAATTTTTTAAAAACTAAAAACACTTGCTAATTAAACAAGAAAAGAAAAAAAATATCTCGAACAAAATTTATCATTTTCTTTTGGGTGAAATTGATGATTGATTTTCATTTGTGAAGAGAGAAGAGTAGCGAATTTTGTGGTGAAATTGTAGTTGGTGGTTTTTCGTTGTTGTTGTTGTTGTTGAGTATGCATATATCTGGTGTAACTAGGGGTAAGTGTAAGCGGATCAGAAAAATCAATTAATCTGATAATCCAAACCATATCAAACAAAAAAAATCAATTGTTTCTAGTTCGACTCCAAAACCGAATCAAACCAATGAAAACTGATGTGCTTTGGTTCGGTTATCAGTTTGTTTTTATGAACCGAACCAACGACTATAATTATTGATCTGACATGATTAGGAGGAACCTTCCAGTGATGAGCCGCTTTGATGTATAACTGGGGGGTGTACCTACAAGACACTCCGATGCCAAAGTGAGAAAGTGCAAGTACATAAAGGTAGAAGAGAATAGATTTTGAATACATGACCCTCTGGTGGAGAAGGGTATTTATAGTGTGCCCCCAACGTTGGGCCAAGGTTCTCCTATGGGCTGGATCAGCTAGGTCGAAGGAAGAACTGCCAAGGACTGCGTAGGAGCAAGTAAGACCTAGCACGTGGTCTTGCCCTTGGTCCAACAACCCCTACATTTCGGGAGATAATGGTGGGCAGTAGGATGACGTGGCATACGTGGGGGTGATGTTGTCTTCCCATTCCTGGGTATTGGGACATGGGTCATACCCGACGAGGTCTTTGCTCGACGCAGACTTGCAGCCCCAGTCCAAAACATGAGCCCCCAAGTTGTAACTCTGGAGCGGAGTGATGACTTAAGAGGGAGTATGTCGGACGTAAGGGTTATGGCGGCAAGGTCTACCACTACCGAGGATGTTTTCCATTATCCGTAAAGAGGTGCCCGCTGCTTCTTTACGATGTCGATGATGTATATCAGCGTCTTTGCACTATCGAGGACATGAATGGGCAGTGTCGATGTCTGTCTGAGTCAGCGTTGCCAGAATCTCGTAGGCCTCACTCTTTGTCGGGGAGAATTCCCTGCCCGGTTGGACCGCGAATGTCGAGGACATACATGCGCCCTTACAGGTTCGAGGATGTACTCGTGTTTCTAAGGTGTCGATGATAGGTGTGCCCGGTGCCCCTTGATCTTCCCAAGAGTGATGTGTCATGTCTTTTCTTTTTTCTCTTAAATATCATTTAATGCGCGCCGTTTCGTTTTATGTGAGACGATGTCTTAAATGTGCGTCTCCCTACGGAATCTAGGAAGCCTAGGAAATGATTGTCTAGACACGTTCTCCCAAGCAGCATCTATAAAAGGAGCTTGGGGGGGCACTTCTTCCTTTTACGCTTTCATTTCTCCTCTTAAGTTCACCGGACACCCATCTTTCTCTCACCGGAATTATCATCGTCGTACCGTTACTTCACCTGAATCATGTCAGGTACTATTTTCCTTTCTTCTCGGGTAAATTAGGTTCAATCTTTTAGTATGGTGGTTTATTCATCGAAGTAGACGAGGAGGCCCTTTCCTCAGTCTGTTTTAAGGAGAATCCTGATGAATCTCCCGGGCACATCATGCGTTTGTCATGAATGTGTCGGGCAACCTTAGATATTTCCCTTGAATTTCCCAGGCATCTCTTGAATGTCCCGAGAACCCTTAGGGTTTCTGAAATTCTGGGATCAGGTACGTGATGTCGAATGAGATGTTTAAACACTTGAAGACTTAAACAAAACTTAAAGTGCAGGTAAAGTAAACAACACAGGAAATTGTTAACCCAGTTCAGTGTATCTCCACACTTACATCTGGGGGCTACCAAGCCAGGAAGGAAATCCAATATAAGTAATATTAATTCTAGACTTAAACCACTCAGTTTAATCCTTCACTTAATATCTACCCAAGGCAATTTCTACCTAAGACACAACTTAGATATGAGTACCAACTCACTCCCCCTCAATCACACAGTGATATGTTTACAAGTTTAATAAAATTGAAGTCACACTTCAAACACAACAACTTGATTTTACTTCACAGTTTCAATCAAGACACAATACACTTTTGCTTAAAAGCTCATAAAGTGATACACATATAAAACCTGCTATTAAAACACAAACACCCTATTTAGTCTTCTTAATTTCGTATTCTATTCTGAGAGTTTCTGTTGCTTAAATAGATGCTTGGATTTTGGGCTTTCTGTAGGTTATCCAATCCTGATACGCATGTTGTCATCACCTTGAATTAGGGTTTGTTACTTCCTTGATTCTAGGTGAGTCAGTTCTTCTGTTATACTGAAATCATATAACCAATCTCCCTACAGATGCGCCTTCTACTGTTTTATCCATTCACAATTAATTCCAGATAAATTCCCTGAATTTACTCAGTTCTGTTAAGCATTATTTAATTCTGGTAGCAGGTTTGAGATGTCACAACATCTGGTGTGACATCCTGAAATCTGAACTTACTTCATTAACTTATACAATGTCACAACATCTGGTGTGACATCCTGAATTAAGTTCATTAACTTATACTCTGTCTGATAATGTCACAACATCCGATGTGACATCCTGAACTAAGTTCAACACTTCTTGTTGGTCAAAAATTCTACCAATTCTAAACATCTATAAACTCCCCCTTTGGCTAATTTTTGGCTAACACAATCTTCTGGTTTTATCAGAGTGCAGCAGAGTTTCATTTATCAGAGTACAACAGTTTTTCTGTTGAGTCATGTATGAATTTACTCCCCCTCAAACTTGTATGTGTTCTGACTTGTTCAACAGAAATTTTTCATTAAAAACAACTTAGTTCAGAAGCAGACATTAAACAGACAAAAGGCATTTTTCATTAATCAGTAAGCTGCAGCAGACATTGTTGTTGTTCTGTTCTCTTCTCCCCCTTATTAGACATAAATTGGGGCCAAATTACATAAGCAGACAGAAATACAAAATCAAAATTACAATGCTATTACAGTACACTTTCCTCACACATTTTCACTCAGAATCTTCATATTCAGTATCTTCCTCTTCTTCAGATTCATCATCAGAGTCATTATCAGTTTGAGCATCCTTCTGAGCAACCTCTTCCACTTCCAGCCTTTGAATAATTTCCTCAAGCTTTTGCTTCCTGGCATCCAGCTCTTTGCAGATGTTCTTCAGCTCTGCAATCAAAGCAGCTTTGGATATGGGAGTCTTTGCTTTTGAAGGTCCAGCAGATGTCCCAGTGGGAGCTTCAACATCAACAGCATGATGATTCAAGAAAAGTTTGTAATGGAAGGCCAGAAGACTCTCTCTTTTGCAGATTGAATCCTTCTCAGTGAGGATACCTGGATACTGACTGAGGATTATACCACATAGCAGAGATGGAAAGGCAATGGGAAGCTTTGTTGCTGATGTTCCAGCATGCTTCAGTGTTTGATCAAATATGTAAGCCCCAAAGTCCAGCTTTGTTTGTGTGCCCACAGCATAAATGAATCTTCCCAATGTAGTTGCTATTGAAGAGGTATGGTTGGTAGGGACCCAATTGACAGTGTCAATCCTATGCAGCATTGCATACTTTCTTGTTAGCAAGCTAACAGAAAGTTTGCCCTTGACTGGCCAAGTTTTGACCTGATTGGCAGTGATGACCTTGCAAATTTGGTTGTCTGTCTTCCCCAGCTCATTAGGGCCATCAGATTCTCTCCCTAGGTAATCATTGATAACCCTAGGAGAGAATTCCACACATCTCCCTCTTACATAAACTTTTCTAAATTCTTCAGACTTTCCATCAGCACAGTCTTCTTGAAGGTTGACAATAAATTCCTTGACTAGCAGCTCATAGCAAGGTGAAAAGCTTGAAACTGTTTTGAATAAACCAGCAAATGATATGAGGTCTATTACCTCAGTGCACTCAAGTGCATTGCTGCCCAGCTCTCTTTCAAGTGTCACCCTTCTTTGGTAGACAAATTTCCATCTGCTCACACTTGACACATGATGAAATGATATATTGTCCAGAGGAGCTTCTGGAACAGCAGAGGAAGACCTTGAAGGTGCTGGTTTCTTCTTTGGTTGGGATGTTGGGACATCCTCTTCAACATCTGAATCTGGAGGAGTAACAGCTTTACTCTTTTGTGTACTTACTTTGCTCCATTGTTTGGTAGGTCCAAATGACACTTTGGCCTTGTCTTTCTTTGGAGTAGGTTGTTTCTTTTCAGGAGTTGCATGTCTTGCAGTCTTCTTTTCTTTCCTAGCCCTAAGCCTTTTGGCTATGCTAGGGTTCACAGAAGCAATGATCTTTGTGTCAGAGTCATTGTCTATGTCTTCAATAGGAGGAGGTTGGGTAGTCTCCTCTTCAGCAGGTGGATCAACAGAAGCTTGGTCATCAGTGGCTTCACCATCATCATCAATTGAGGCCTTGTTCTGGTCCTCAGATGTTTCAACATCTATTGGGACATTCTGTTGAGCAGGAGTGTCCTCTTCAGCCTTATTGCTTTGTTCTTCTTGTGGAGCTGGCATGGTGTTCAGAGGGACAGAGATACCACTCACAACTCTTTGTTCAGACAGTATTCTGCTCACAAGATGCTTGATGGTGGCATCCACATATTCAGAGGCTTTGGGGGTGGTGTTTGAGGATGAAGGAATCCCTTTGCTCTTGCTGAAAACAGGTTCCTTTGCTCTTCTCACATTAGGAGTTCTAGGCTTTTGAGCAAGAGGAACACTTCCTCTGATTTCTTCCATGGGAGTAGTATCCATTGGAACCATGGAGATTGGGGTTGCATGCACCACATCTTCTTGGTTGAGGTTTTCATCAGTGAGGTTAGGGTTTTGATGTTGAGACATTTTCAAAAGTGGTGGAAGAAGAGTTTAGGTTTGATTGATTTTGATGAGCTCTGAAAATCAGCTATAGCATGCAATTTGTTTTGAGAAGATGAATAGCTGAGAGCAAGTTGGAGCTTTTATAAAAGTCGTTACTTGGAGAATTTTAAAGAGTGGAATACACAGAGTTTTTGACCAGACTTGTGTTGCCATCTGGTGATCATGCCACACGATGTCATAGGACATGTTGGCACTTCTCCATAACTGCTATATTTCACATAAGCAGATTCCCAATTTACCCCTTAGGTTTTCAAATTGGGTAGCCTCCAAAGCTTTAGTAAATATTTCAGCCAATTGCAGATCTGTGGCTACATGTTCTAATGAGATCACTTTCTCTTCCACAAGATCTCTGATGAAATGATGCCTGATATCAATGTGCTTGGTCCTGCTGTGTTGTATAGGATTCTTTGATATGTTAATAGCACTTAAGTTGTCACAGTACAATGTCATGACATCCTGTGGGACATTGTATTCTGTGAGCATTTGCTTCATCCAAACCAACTGTGAACAACTGCTACCAGCTGCAATATATTCAGCTTCAGTAGTGGATAAGGATACACAATTTTGTTTCTTACTGAACCAAGAAATCAAATTGTTTCCTAGAAAGAAGCATCCTCCTGATGTGCTCTTTCTATCATCAGCACTTCCAGCCCAGTCAGCATCACAGAAGCCAGTGAGAATTGGTTTACATCCATGAAAGTACATTATGCCATAGTCACAAGTACCATTGACATATTTCAAAATCCTCTTAACCTGGTTTAGATGACTTACTTTTGGCTCAGCTTGATATCTTGCACATACACCTACTGCAAAGGCTATATCTGGTCTGCTAGCAGTCAGATATAATAGGCTTCCAATCATGCTTCTGTATAAGCTTTGGTCTACATTCTCACCCTTGTCATCCTTTGTCAGCTTTAAATGAGTGGGGGCAGGTGTTCTTTTATGAGTAGCATTGTCCATCCCAAATTTCTTGACAATGTTCTTAGCATACTTGCTTTGGGAAATGAACATGGAGTCCTCCATTTGCTTGATTTGCAGTCCAAGAAAGTAGGTTAGTTCTCCTACTAGGCTCATCTCAAATTCAGATTCCATTTGAGTGACAAAATGTTTAACCATCCTGTTTGACATCCCACCAAAGACTATGTCATCTACATATATTTGAGCAATCATGACATTTCCTTCTTCATCCTTCACAAACAAGGTTTTGTCTATTCCACCTTTCATGTACCCTTGCTTTATGAGAAAAGTAGTCAGCCTTTCATACCATGCTCTTGGTGCTTGCTTCAGACCATAAAGAGCCTTCCTTAGTTTGTAAACATGCTCTGGACAGCTTGGATCAACAAATCCCTTAGGCTGCTCCACATATACCTCTTCATTAAGATATCCATTTAGAAAGGCACTTTTCACATCCATTTGAAATAGCTTGAACTTCAGGATACAAGCAATTCCTAAAAGTAGTCTGATTGATTCAAGCCTTGCTACTGGTGCAAAGGTTTCATCAAAGTCTACTCCCTCAATTTGTGTGTATCCTTGAGCTACAAGTCTAGCCTTGTTCTTTGTAACAACTCCCTGCTCATTTGACTTGTTCTTATACACCCATTTAGTGCCAATCACATTTATGTCATCAGGTCTAGGAACAAGATCCCACACTTCATTCCTTGTGAACTGACCTAATTCTTCTTGCATAGCACACATCCAGTACTCATCATTAAGAGCTTCCTTGATGTTTTTAGGTTCTATTTTTGAAACAAAACAAGAACCTAAAATCACCTCTCTTGATCTAGTGCTTACACCACTGTTGGGATCACCAATTATCAAATCTTTGGGATGATCCTTCTGGATTCTGATGGAAGGAGGTTTGCTGGATTGTTCTGTCCTTGCCTCGGTTTGAGTGAAGTCAGGATGATCACTCTTTATTTTAGCTTCAGTCTGACTGTCAGCAGATGTTCCAACATCATCTGCAACATCTGCAGGGGCATCATCAATTATCACATTTATGGATTCCATTATAACCTTTGTTCTGGAGTTAAATACTCTATAGGCTCTGCTATTTATGGAGTATCCAAGGAAAATCCCTTCATCACTTTTAGGATCCATCTTTCTTCTTTGCTCCCTATCAGCCAGAATGTAACAATTACTTCCAAACACATGGAAGTACTTAACTGTAGGTTTTCTGCCCTTCCAGACTTCATAGATGGTGGACAAAGTTCCTTTTCTTAGAGTGACTCTGTTGTGAATGTAACAAGTTGTGTTCATAGCTTCAGCCCAGAAGTACAGTGGTAACTTTTTAGCATGAATCATAGCTCTTGCTGATTCTTGGATAGTTCTGTTCTTTCTCTCAACAATCCCATTCTGTTGAGGGGTGATAGGAGAAGAATACTCATGATTGATTCCCTCTGAAGAACAGAAATCTGAGAATTTTTTATTCTCAAATTCCTTTCCATGGTCACTCCTTATTCTGACTACACAGCTTGCTTTTTCTCTTTGTATTCTTTGGCACAAATCTTTGAATACATCAAACACATCAGACTTTTCTTTGATAAAATTTATCCATGTATACCTTGAAAAGTCATCTACAACCACATAGGCATACCTTTTTCCACCAAGGCTCTCAACCTGCATTGGTCCCATAAGATCCATATGCAATAATTCCAAAACTTTGGAAGTTGTCAGATGTTGGAGCTTTGGATGGGACATCTTGGTTTGCTTGCCTATTTGACATTCACCACATACTTTGCCTTCATCAATCTTCAATTTAGGAATACCTCTCACAGCCTCCATAGATATGATTTTATTTATTCCTCTGAGATGAAGATGACCCAGTCTTTGGTGCCATAGCTTCACTTCTTCTTCTTTGGCTAAGGAGCAAGTTGAAGTGAGACTGAAGTCTTGAGGTTCCCACAAATAACAGTTGTCTTTAGATCTGGCTCCTCTCATGACAACCTTCTGTTCTTTATCAGACACTATGCATTCAGTTCTGGTAAAGTTTACACTGTAACCTTGATCACATAATTGACTTATGCTGATCAAGTTAGCAGTCAATCCTTTTACCAGCAGCACCTCATCTAGTCTTGGTACATCTGGGCAGTCCAAGGTCCCAACTCCCTTGATTTCTCCTTTAGCTCCATCTCCAAAGGTTACATATCTGGATGAATGTGACTTTAAGTTTACCAGCAGATTTTTCAATCCAGTCATGTGCCTTGAGCATCCACTGTCAAAGTACCAGTCTTCCTTAGCTGATACTCTGAGAGATGTATGAGCTATATAGGCAACACCCTTCTTTGACCATTTTTGCTTGTTCTGAGGTTTCCTTTGATGCCTATGCCATGTATAGTGTCTATCTTTAGAGCTCCAAGTTTGTTTGTTGAACTTGTTCTTGGGCATGTGGCTTTGATCAGCATGAAGACTAGCTTTAGGTACCCATACTTTCTTGATGACCTCTGTCTTCTGCTTAGGGGGTTGCTGATATCTTTGATTTTGATGTCCATGCAGCACTTTCTTGGTGACCTTTATCTTCTGCTTAGGAGGTTGCTGATGCATCTGATTTGGATATCCATGCAACTTGTAGCAATAAGGTTTGATGTGACCAAACCTTCCACAATGATGACATCTCCATCTTTGATACTTCTTTTTCATCATGTTCTTTTCATGATGTTGGGACATCTTGTTTGACTTTATGGGATTTGAAGTAGTTTTGCTGGTGCTAGCCTCAACCTGTTGAGCTTTGTTAAATCCCAGTCCAGTTCTATCCCCTGAATGCTTATTATTGTTGAGAATGACATCCAGTGTGTTTGAGCTACTGTTCAGCATTCTGACAGACTTGGACATATGTTCCAACTTGGAGTTGAGAAGACTTGCTTCACTTTTCAAAGTGTCAATGATTTCTAGATTACTTGTCTTTTCAACCTTTAATGCCTCAATTTGCTTCTTCTGCTTTATATTCTCCATGCATACTTCAGTGCTCTTTTTACACAGCTCTCTGTATGACTCTTCAAGCTCTTCAAAAGTAAGCTCCTCATCACTGGATCCACTTTCAGATTCACATACTCCAGCTAGAGCAGTGATGTGCTTTGCTGATTCTTCTTCTGAATCACATCCTGAGTCTTCATCAGACCAGGTTACAGAGAGACCTTTCTTCTGCCTTTTTAGATAGGTAGGGCATTCATTTCTGATGTGTCCATATCCTTCACATCCATGACATTTAATCCCTTTTTCCTGGTTGGTCTTTTCATCATAATTTGACCTTCTATTAGCATCATAAGGTCTTTTATTCTCAGAAGAGTTTGAGTTTCTTCCACTTGGTCTGTACCTGCCATCCATTCTTTTAAGAATCTTGTTGAATTGTCTTCCAAGCATAGCAATTGTTTCTGATAATTTTTCTTCAGGGTCTGCTTCATGATTGTCTTCTTCTTTATCAGTATTTGAAACCAAGGCTATGCTTTTGTTCTTCTTTACAATTGTATCATTCATTCCCATCTCAAATGTTTGAGGGGAACCAATGAGCTCTTCAACCTTCATTGTGCATATGTCTTGAGCTTCTTCTATTGCTGTAACCTTCATGTCAAATCTTTTTGGTAAAGATCTGAGAATATTTCTCACCAGCTTTTCATCACTCATTTTCTCTCCCAAAGCACCAGAAGTATTAGCTATTTCCAAGATGTTCATGTGAAACTCATGAATTGTCTCATCTTCCTTCATTCTCAAGTTTTCAAACTTGGTGGTGAGAAGTTGAAGTCTTGACATCTTCACCTTTGATGTTCCTTCATGAGTGGTTTTGAGAGTATCCCAAACATCTTTGGCCAGCTCACAGTGATGCACAAGTCTGAATATGTTTTTATCAATGCCATTGAATAAGGCATTTAAGGCCTTGGAATTTCCAAGTGCTGAATCTTCTTCCTCCTTGCTCCATTCTTCTTCAGGTTTCAACACTTTTGCCCCATCCTTGTTGTCTTGGACAGGGTGCTCCCATCCTTTGTTGACTGCTTTCCAAGCCCTATTATCAAGTGATTTTAAGAATGCTACCATTCTTGGCTTCCAGTAGTCATAGTTTGATCCATCCAATATAGGTGGTCTATTCACAGATCCTACATCTCTGTCCATGTTCCCAAAATTTGTAGTCCCTGGATCTCACCTAGTTAAACAGGCAGGGTGCCTGCTCTGATGCCAATTGAAATTCTGGGATCAGGTACGTGATGTCGAATGAGATGTTTAAACACTTGAAGACTTAAACAAAACTTAAAGTGCAGGTAAAGTAAACAACACAGGAAATTGTTAACCCAGTTCAGTGTATCTCCACACTTACATCTGGGGGCTACCAAGCCAGGAAGGAAATCCAATATAAGTAATATTAATTCTATACTTAAACCACTCAGTTTAATCCTTCACTTAATATCTACCCAAGGCAATTTCTACCTAAGACACAACTTAGATATGAGTACCAACTCACTCCCCCTCAATCACACAGTGATATGTTTACAAGTTTAATAAAATTGAAGTCACACTTCAAACACAACAACTTGATTTTACTTCACAGTTCCAATCAAGACACAATACACTTTTGCTTAAAAGCTCATAAAGTGATACACATATAAAACCTGCTATTAAAACACAAACACCCTATTTAGTCTTCTTAATTTCGTATTCTATTCTGAGAGTTTCTGTTGCTTAAATAGATGCTTGGATTTTGGGCTTTCTGTAGGTTATCCAATCCTGATACGCATGCTGTCATCACCTTGAATTAGGGTTTGTTACTTCCTTGATTCTAGGTGAGTCAGTTCTTCTGTTATACTGAAATCATATAACCAATCTCCCTACAGATGCGCCTTCTACTTTTTTATCCATTCACAAAATATTTCCAGATAAATTCCCTGAATTTACTCAGTTCTGTTAAGCATTATTTAATTCTGGTAGCAGGTTTGAGATGTCACAACATCTGGTGTGACATCCTGAAATCTGAACTTACTTCATTAACTTATACAATGTCACAACATCTGGTGTGACATCCTGAATTAAGTTCATTAACTTATACTCTGTCTGATAATGTCACAACATCCGATGTGACATCCTGAACTAAGTTCAACACTTCTTGTTGGTCAAAAATTCTGCCAATTCTAAACATCTACAGTTTCCCTTGAATATCCCGAGCATCTTTAGATGAATGTCTCGAGCATCCGCCGGGTTGAGATGAATGTGTTGGGCATCTCCTCTCTCTTGTTTTAACCTTCGCCATTTCACTTGAACTGCGGTGGAAGAGTGAATTTGATGCGATGTCGAATTCACCTATTTCCTCTGCTTTTCAGGTATCGTGGATTAAAGAACTAAAGATGTCCCCGTGGATGACATTGATATAAAGGTGGATGAGGAAGATGTGGACGAACAAGAACGCCCTGCTGAAAGGAGTACGCCAACCACCTCTGGGAGCGATTATTTCTCTTGGGTCGCCGAAGAGTCATTAGAGACGGACTCGCGTTTTGTTCACGACCACAGTACCGCCCATACAATCATGGAGGTCTAGGCCCAGAGGAGCCTTACAACTAGGAGTGCTACACTCCTCTCCCCGAGCAACGGATCTGCTCGGCTTTTCGAGGAAAACGGTTCCCCATGTTTGAGTTTTCTTTCAGGGAGGTGGGGATCCGACTTTCTTTCACCAGTTTTCGGGCGGGCGGTTTTAGGAGGCTCGGCATGTCTCTTTTGCAAATCCACCCAAATACAATTGTGTTTGTTCGGGTGTTCGAACTGGTATGCCAACACCTCGAGGTCGGCTGCACATTTCCCCTTTTCTTTCGTGTCTTCCACTTCAAGGATAGGTGGTATACAGTGAAGCCTGTCACCTCACACACTCTGGATATTGTTTATAGTACGCAACGGGATGCCCAGGGTGTGGAGCATCTTGTCTCGAGGATTCCTCTTGAATGGAAGCGGAATCATTTCAGATGGTCAACCGACCATTACTGCTGAGAATCTAGGGCTCGAGGACACATTGGCCAATGAAAAATAGGTGGCATATGTCCGGGGTTTTACCCTCGCAACGTGTGTGGATCGGCTAGACGATCCCTTTCTGGATGATGGCGGGTTACCTCTCTTCGAGGTTCGGCTGATCAACATTAAAGTTGTGCTCGAATGTAAATTGGACGAGGAGGCTCTCCGAATTTTAGGTGGTTTATGCTCGCCCCTTTCTTGCCTTGTTGTTTTTATTCATCCTACTAACTTGTTGTTTCTTTTTCCAACTGTCATACCCAGCCTCAAGGAACATGTGCTTAAGTTGGCCAACAAGGGTGCGACCAAACCTTCAAATAAGGCGGGTGTAACACGGTGGGAGAATTGACTTTTAGTTTTTGTTTACAAAAACAATGTTGTGGATAGCAAGAGTCGTCACCGACTTTTCTTTTATCCAAATAGGAAAGATGGAAAAGAAAAGGAAAGACCTTGATTTAGATTTTGAGTTCAGGGGGTAGGTTATACAAAGGGAATGTGTTAGCATCCTTTGTATCCATGGTTATCAATGTGCTTTTAACTGCTTAGCTCACTTTACTTTTGTTTGAAAGAAATAGTAGTGGTGTATTTAGAAAAGGTCCACCTTTGTAATGATTCTCGTATGAATGTATACAAAGGGGTTTTCTTAGAAAATTTTGAAAATATGAGGTGTAAAGAGTATTTTTGCTTTTAAAATGGTGAGCAAGCAGTTAAGGGCTTCCTACCTACTCAAGGTTGTTCATGTTATTTTTCTTTCCTTAGGGATAAAATTGTCCTTACTATTAGTTAGTAAGTAGTCTTATCCTTGGATGTAAGGGACAGGCGTAGGGTCATCGTATGGTCATAGAAGGCAACCTTGTAAAGGTATCTTAGCAATTCAAAAGGACCATCATCATTTTCCGTAGGGTCATCGAGGGACGAGATCATTTATTTGTAGGTAACTCGAAGGGTCATCGAGAGACTATGATCTTCAAATCGAATGGACTTGATGATTTTTATTTAAGCAACGTTGCTAAGACACCCCTACATTTGAGGGACTTGACCATTTATTCCGTAAGGAAACAAGAGGAGATACCCTAGAGGTGCATGTGTGAAGAGTGTGTTGTATTCAATTATTTTATCTTTTGGATTAGTGTGCTAAGTCCGTTTTTATTTGCATACAGTCTTTTCACACCCTATTGTTACTAACCACACAACTTAATATTTTGCAGAATTTAAAAGCGGAAATAAAAACCCTAAGCTATTACATCATGAAGAGGGGGTACATAGTTTAAATCGGGGGAGTACGAAAAATAAAAGTGCGGAAAATAAAACTATTAACTATTGCAAGATCATTAACAATCCTATACACTTTTTCTAATAAAAATAAATAACGAGGAAAATCGAGAAGGGATAAGAATGAAAAAGAAAGAAACATTGGAGGATTCAATTAAAATCTGTTAATTGAATTTTTATAAAAAAAAGTAAGGTTTTTATGAGTTTTTTTAAAATTATAATCAAATATTAATTTAATTTTATGAAGAAAATATTTTTTATGTATTTTTATATTTACAAGAAAAGAGAATTATTAACTTTTTTAAATGTATTAGTGGTTAAAAAATATTTATTGGTTATTAACTAATTAATTAAAATTAAAAAATTAAAAAATTAAAAATGAGTAAGAAAAGTTAGAAAAATAAAAAAGAACAAGAAAAAGGGCAAAAAAGGGGGAGAGCACGTTGGGTTTCGAACCCAGACCCCAAGGGTTGCATGTGCTTCAGCCTTACCACCAGGCTAGTTGTTCCTGCGTGAAATAGAATGGAAATAATTGATTAAATATTAAAATCAAAATCAAATCAGAACCGTCTAATGAGTGTGCGCCACCTAATCGTCTTCTTCCTCATGTCTGAAGATTTAGCTACGAAATTGCTTCAAAAATACCTGAAAACGCGCTAGGATGCTGTTATGAATGACAGGCCATCAGAGAATCGAGGACAGGGCGACCAGGAGGTCTAACTTGTCGCAGGACATAGTTGTAGTGATCAGGGTCATGGAGACGACCTTAGTCTTGTCCGACAATACTTGTCTGCCATCGGAGCTGAGAGTCGCGGAGGAGGCGCTTCAGGCGGCCAAGGTCAAGAGGGACCTACTTTCCCACGACTTCTTCAATTACATGGAGAAATACAAACTCAATGAAGGGTTGATGTTCGAGCTGGGGGAGGTCAAGCTTGAGCGAGATTTCCTGGTAGACGAGAACAAGAAATTGAAAGACAAGGAGGCTGAGTTTGATGAAGCCCTCGCAGAGAATAAGCATCTCTGTTTGAGGGTCGGGGAGTTGGAAAAATTGGCTCTCCTTACTGAGGAGGAAAGCGAGGAGGATTAGGCCATGCGAAGTCGGGGAGATCTGATTGCTCGGATCAGGAAACTTGAGAAAGACTACATGGAAACCCTCCAGGTGGGTTTTGATAATGCCACTGACCATCTCAAGGTTGTCAACCTCGGGCTAGTGCCTGCGGGGACTGCCTTCAATTATGAGTTGGCCGATGGGGAAATTGTCTCCCCGTTCGTTAGCCCAGATGACGAGGAGGAAGAGGAGGAGGTTAATGAGCAGGTCTGGCCTATGTGCCATAGTTTTTGTTGGTCTACATGCCACTCGTTTTTCTAGCATGCGTGCCACTTCAGATTTTGGGCATAGTTTCCTTTTTTTTGTACTCTGTGTCGGCCAGGTTTTGGTCGGCTTATGTAATGAAACGATTTTATTTTAGTTTTATTTTCTTAAGTGTTTTTGAATTTAAACTGTGAAATGTGAACTTGTTGCTCGAGTATAAGGGCTCTTCGGTTTAGGGAACCAACGAGGTGACGGGTTTTACGTCCGCGTATAAACGGGATGAGGGTTGCGATCAAGGCCCTGGTCCCGTAGCTTGGACCTTCCCAGTGTGAGTCGGGCGCCCTGCCGACATGGTATTGCGACATAGGAGTTCGTTTGAAGTATCCTCTATCGAGGAAGGTCGTGCCCGTCTCCCAGGAGTGTCGGCCTTCCCTTTGATTAAAAATGGAAAACATGGTCGTACCTTCCATACTCTCGTGATTCTGTTGTTATCTAGTTGTAATATTGCTTAAGTTTTTCACCGTTCCAAGGTCGAGCAAGTTCTTCACCTTGTAGGTTTTCGAGGTAGAATGCCTCGTTGCCCGTCTTGTCCCGGACTCGATATGGGCCTTCCCAGTTCGCGGAAAGCTTACCTTCTCACGAGTTTTTCTGATTTCGCCGGAGGACGAGTCTACCAACTTGAAATTCCCTTTTAATAACCTTCACGTTGTGGCGTAGAGCCACGTTTTGTTTCGTCGTTCAGCTCCTTGTTGAGGGGTGCTTCCGTTCGCCTCGAGGGTTCTCGAATTTCTACCGGGATGACTGCCTTGGTCCCGTAGGTTAGTAGGAACGGAGTTTCCCCGGTTGTTGAATAGGGGGTCGTGCGGTAGGCCCAGAGTATGCTTTGTAGCTCCTCGACCCAAGCTTTCTTCGCATCACTTAATCTACACTTTAGTCCCTGTAAAATTACCCTGTTGGCTGCCTCCGCATGTCTGGGGATGTTCGACGGATGTGAAATATTGATTTGTGCCCAAATTGGAGACGAAATATTGGAACCTTCTATCTATGAACTGTGTTCCGTTATCAGTGCCAAGGACTTGGGGTATGCCGAAGCGGGCGAGGATATTCTCTTGAAGAAATGGAGTATATTCTGCACTGTGATCTTAGCGAGGGCTTCGGCCTCGATCCACTTTGTGAAGTAGTCTACATCGACAATAAGGTATTTATTCTGGTAAGAGCTGGTCACGGAAAGCACGAGGATGTCCATTCCTCACCAAGTTAAGGGCCATGGGAAGGAGAATGTCTTCAGCTCACTAGGAAGAGCAAGGTTCATGCCTGCATGTCTTTGACACCTGTCACATCTCTTGATGTGCTTTTTTTTGTTATGTTGCATCATCGGCCAATAGTAGCCTTCTCGGAGTGTTTTACGCGATAAGGATTTTCCGTCGAGATACTGAGCGTTAATCCCTCAGTGAATTTCTCCCAGAATATCAGGGACTTTTTCTTCCTTGATGAACTTGAGTAATGGGATGGAGAAGCCTCGTCGGTAGAGTTTTCCTTCGACGAGGACGTAGGAGCATGCCCTTCTCTTGGTCGCGGATGCCTCCTTTGGGTCGGCTGGGAGTTCATTCTTTGTGAGGTAATTGTGGATGGGAGTTATCCAACAATGAGTGTCACCGATGGTGTTCACTTCGAACGGCAAGGAAGGTTTCTCGATGCTTGGTCGTGGGAGGATCTCTTGGATCACAAATTTGTTTCCACCCTTCTTTCGTGTGCTCGCCAGTTTAGACAAAATGTCTGCTCGCGTGTTTTGCTCGAGTGGGACGTGCTAGACCTCCCAAATATTGAACTTTTCCAATTTTCCTTTGACGAGGGATAAGTATTCGATGAGATTGTCATTTTTTGCCTGATATTCTCCCCGCACTTGGGACGCTATGAGCTGAGAGTCGGTGGACATTTTTACTTCTTTTTCCCTAGGTCTTCGGCCAGACGTAAGCCTGCCAGGAATGCTTCGTATTCATCCTGGTTTTTCGAGGTCAGGAAGGCCAACGCTAGTGATAACTCAATTAGGATGACGTATTCGTTTTCGAGGATGATACATGTTCCTCTTCCTGCTGAGATGGAGGCGTCGTCGATGAAAATCGTCCATTTGTGGGCGTCGCTTACCAAGGTCGGGTTATACGTGATATCAGCGATGAAGTCGTCCAGGACTTACGCCTTCAAGGCCTTTTCCTGCTCTCGTGTTGGATTTCAAATTATAACAGCTCCAACGACCACTTCAACATCTTGTCGGCCATATCCGGTCGTCAGAGCAGTTGTTTTATGGGCTGATCTGTTCGGACTTTGATTGTATGGGAGAGGAAGTAATGTCGCAATCTCCTTGCTGCATTTATTAGGGCCAAGAAGACCTTCTCGATCTGCTGGTATCTGAGCTCGGGCTTTTCTCGTAAAATATATAGGTTTCTTCCCATCGGTCGTTTTGCGGATGAGGGATACGCTGACCGCCTTGGTGGCCACGAATAGGTATTGGTATAATGTTTCCTTTGCCTGAGGTCGTGATAGTACTGGTGGTTCAGAGAGCGCCCTCTTGAGGTGGAGCAATGCTTGCTCGCACTCCTCAGTCCACTCGAAAGTGGTGTCTTTCTGTAGTAGCTTGAAGAAAGGAAGTGCGTGTTGCGCGGATTTAGCGGCGAACTGAGATATGGATGCGAGCATTCCGTTGAGTGACTGAATATATTTCTTTGAGTTCGGGGTTGGAAATTCCGAAAACGCTCGACATTTGTCGGGGTTGGCTTTGATCCCTCGTTCAGTGAGGTAGAAGCCGAGGAATTTCCCTTCCCGTACGCCGAAGGTACAGTTTTCTGGGTTGAATCTCATGTTGCACCTCATCGCTTGCTCGAAGACCTGGAGATGCTGGGCATGGTCAACCTCCTCGTGCGAATTTATGATCATGTCGTCCATGTAGGCCTCGAGCATGTCCTCGATCTCTCCCCGGAATACCTTGTTTATCATGCGTTGCTATGTATCCGCGACATTTTTCAGTCCGAAAGGCATAGCATTGTAGTAGTAATTTCATGTCGGGGTCATGAAGGCCATGTGCCGCTTGTCTATGTCCAACATGGGGATTTAGTTATATCGGTTGTACGCATCCATGAAGGACAAAAGTTTAAAAATTGCAGAGTTGTCGACCAATTTATCTATGTTAGGTAAGGGAAAAACATCTTTGGGACATACCCTATTAAGATCGGTATAATCAACACACATTCGCCATTTTCCATTATTTTTCTTAACAAGGACTACATTAGAGAGCCAGGTTGTGTACTGGGCTTCATAAACAAAATTTGTCTCTAAGAGGTCTTTTACAACCTGCTCGGTAGCCTCCGCTTTCTTGGGGTCCTGCTTGCGCCTAAGTTGTGCTACGGGCCTAATGGTCGAATCTATGGCTAATTGGTGGCAGGCGACCTCGGGATCGATCCCGGGCATCTCAGTTGTGCTCCATGCGAACAGTTCCGCGTTCTCCTTCAGGCAGGTTTCGATATGCTCCTTTGTCATCGACGGTAGTCAAGTACCTATCTGCACAATTATGTCGGGGTTGTCCCCCCATAGGGATGAACTCGAATTCGTCATAGGGGATTGGGCGTACTGGGTGAGTTGGAGCTTGCTCGTTGATGGGGCCCTGTGCTTTAGTGTCGTCCTCGCCGAGGAACCTGTCGAGGTCGATGGAGTTGACTAGTGGGGGAGGTGGACGCTCCTCGGCTCTAGGTTTTCTGTTGCCTTTGGAGGTGTTGATTATGGCTTGTCCTTTGACTGTTGCATCGTATCATGTTTGGGACACCTCGATGTCCCCGTGAATCGTTACCACACGACCCAGCTTGGTGTAGTACTTCATTTTTAAGTGGAAAGTGGAGGGCATCGTCGTCAACTCGGCCAAGGTGGTCGACTGAGGATGCAATTGTACAGCGAAGGACACTCGATCACCAGGAATTGGACTTTAACTTCTCTGGTCGTCTCATTCTCTCCAAACAAAACGAGGAGCTCCACGTATCCTCATGGCCTTGTGGTAGCTCCGTTAAATCCCTGAAGGTCGGATCCAACGTATGGGGACAAGTTTGTCTTGTCCAGTTTGAGAGTTTTGAACAGGTGGGCGTACATGATATCCACCGAGCTGCCTTGGTCGACCAAAATGCGTCAAACATCAAAATGTGTCATTTTCGCCCTTATCAGTAAATGAATGCTTGAGTTAAGTGAATCGCCCAGTAGCTCCTCGGGGAAAAAGAATATGGGGTTGGATTTTCCCCGAGATTTTGTCAGTGTTGCTAGTTGACCAGGTGCGGTCAACAGGAGTTTGTCGAACTTCCGTTTCATAGAAATGGAGGCGTTTTCGTTGTTTATTCCACCTATGAGGATAACCAAGGCCACTGGGAATTTCTCCCACACGCTGTTTGCAGCTTGCTGTCCTCCCATGTAGACATCAGGGAGGTGGAAATCTTTAGGACGTGATATGCACAGGGCTACCTGGAAGGGAGAACCATCGGACAGGGTGTCCTCGCGACTTCACTTCGCAGTTTAGTCCTCGTGACGGGGAGCATCATTTCTTTTGTTGTACTGCTTGAGGTGGCCCTCCTTAATCAGAATCTCGATTGCGTCTTTCAGGTGGACACAATCTCCAGTCACGTCGAGGAGGTGAGCGTCCTTGCTTCTTGGTTGCCTCCAGTTGGCGTCTCTCGGGTTGAGGTTCGCGGCCACGTCGAGGAGGATTGGTTTGACGTTATGTCTCCAGCGTCATGATCCTCTCCTGCTGTTGAAATAAGATGAGGTTTTTCTGGTTGAGTGGGTTCACCATAGCTATCAATGTGGGATCCCCTTTAACCGATATTGAGATGGGTTGAAAGGGAGTCGCGGGTTGAGGTTCTAGAACGTCGTTGCCCTCGGGCTCAGGTGACGGGGTGACAGATTGTCTGTCTCTGACGTTGGACTCATGGACAACATGTTGGTCGTCTTTTGGACCGGTGGTGTAGTCAACGAGGCCGAGGGCGCGGTTGCCGCCATGTTCGCTAGTCATGTTGGATGGTTGAAGGATATGAGATGAAGTTTTGGTCTTCTATTGTGGAAGACGGGGGAAACTTTTATTTTCCCGCAGACGACGCCATTGATCTGACCTGATCAGGAGGAACCTTTCAGTGATGAGCAGCTTTGATGTAGAACTGAGGGGGGTGTACCTGCAAGACACTCTAATGCCAAAGTGAGAAAGTGCAAGTACAGAAAGGTAGAAGGTAATAGATTTTGAATACCTGACCCTCTGGTGGAGGAGGGTATTTATAGTGTGCCCCCAGCGTTGGGCCAAGGTTCTCCTATGGGCTGGATCAGCTAGGCCCAAGGAATAACTGCCAAGGACTACGTAAGAGCGGGTAAGACCTAGCACGTGGTCTTTCCATTGGTCCAACTGCCCCTACATTTCGGGAGATAATGGTGGGCAGTTGAGTGACGTGGCATACGTGGGGGAGACGTTGTCTCCCCATTCCTGGGTATTGGGCTATGGGTCGTACCCGACGGATTGGGTCTTTGCTCGACGCAGACTTGCAGGCCCAGTCCAGAACAATTACGCTCTAAATATTTTATTTCATCCATCATTAAGCCCAATATTTTTTCAGTCCAACCATTCTGCATTTTTGTTTACATTTTTTTCCTTTCAGCAAAACTCGCATCTAGAAGCAAACTCCGAAACATAGAAAGTAGAAACCATAAGTCACAAAAATTTATTTTCATCGAACTGTTGTTCTTATCGTCTGTCACCGTTGTTGTTCACTCTACCGTTATTTTGATATGTTATGGACTTATGGTCACCTTCTTTATGTTCAAGTTCTTTTTGATAGTTTTCATTTTTTTAATATTTTTTTGTTTCTTCTTACAATGGAGGGTTTGATTTTCTTATTGCAATCTTGGTCTTGATCTTGTTTTATAGTTTGGTCTTGATCTTGTTTCAAAGCTCTCATTGAAGTTCGTAATTTGGTCTTGATTCTTCTTTCTCTTTCATGGATTTTGTTTCATGATGAACACTCCTTTTTACGATTTGATGTCTCTTTTATGAATTTTGTTTCACTATTTCATACTCTTTTTATAGATCTTAAAAGAAATATGGTTGATTTATGTGTGAGTTTTAATTGTGTTGTGAAAGGTCATGAAGGAGTTTGAATTTTCATTGAAGAATGATTTTTTTTTGTGAGAACTGAAAGCGATAACAAGAAAGGGAGAGAGGATGACTTATGTTCAAAATTAAAATGAAAATAGATAAAGTTGAAAAAATCAAATTTATCATTTGTTTATCTGATATGTCATCTCAAATATAGTTAATATTTTTCATACAAAATAATAATTGAGATCAAATGGTTTAACAAAAGTGAAATTAAGGAATTATTATATGTCGCTATTTTAATTCGGAAATCAAAATGAAATTTCATTCAAAATTAAAGGATTTAGATACTAATGTCAAACCTCTTTTCTCGAAAAATTGTCTTTTGAATGCAACTCAAATAAAGTTTTTTATTTATTTATATAGACAAGAGAGAAGAAAAGAAAAGAGTAAGAGAATTCCTAAAAAATCAAGTTTATATTGGGGAACGTTGAATTTAAAGGTTGAGTTAAACACGTAACGTTTGGAACTTTTGTCACTGAGTGCAGCTTTGAGTCTGCGTTCTTAAAACGCTACAACCAGAAACCACCACGTGGAACTTCTGTCGGAGAACCAGATTTCAATACTTTTTTCTATGCTCACTTTTCTTTTAATATACAATTTTTATTTTGGTAGAGATTCTAATAAATATTGAATGTAATTCATATAGAATTTGTTTAGCTAATTTATGAAACAAATTTCTGAAATTAAACTGAAAAATCAATTTTTTATTATAATTATTTAAAAAATGACTAATTTCAATCAACCCAAGTTGTTTGTTTTAATACAAATATTTAACAAATGTTATGTTTATATATATATTTTTTCAGCTTGAACTATAAAACTATCGAATGTTCCTTTGGTTACGAAGGAAAAAAAGATACTACCATTTGATTTTGTTCTCAAATTTAAGAAATCACCTGTCTTTTGTGTTGGATTTCTTAATTTATCTAAAGATACTACTATTTGATGTCTCATTTGACACGACTTCCCTCTATTTCATGATGCATTTTCATTTCTTATAAGACTTGAGGAGACAATATGCTTTACTCAATTCTTTAGGAGAAATTTCATTGAATCAAAGCTAAGACAAATGAAGTTACAAAGCTTACATAATTAAGGCAAGTCTTCTCCATTTCCTAAAATGGGCTTATCCTTACTAGGACCACACTAAACTATGCTAAGTGTAAAACAACAAAAATACTATATTCTCTTACACATGTCATCAACTAAAAACAAATAAAAATAATAATAATGAACATATAAACAACTAGACTTCAACTTCCTCTACAAAATGGGCAGAACTTGATCCAAAATCAATGTTGTCTACTTTATGCAGAACTTGATCCAAAATCAATGTTGTCTACTTTATGCAGAACTTGATCCGAAATTAATGTCGTCTACTTTATGTATAAACACTTGAGGAGGCTCTACTCTTCTGTAAGTAGCAGAGAGCAAGAGATGTAATCAAATGAATCAAAATAATAGTAGAAACTTTATGGTTCGCGAAAATGAAAAAGTTATAAGAATTACTCACTTTTCTTTTGCTTCTCTGTAAGTATAACTCGATGCTACCGCTAGAAGCTGTCCCGAATGGTTGTAAGATAAGGATGCGACACTATTTGAGTATCTGGGAAACTGAAATTGAGAAAAATGCTGAGCTGATGACAAACATCATAACTAACTAGTAATTCACAAGTACGACGGTTGGTAGGAAAATACCTCAATCAGTCTTTTCGTACTTCTAGCATCCCATATGGAAACATAACCCTCATCATTACCGGTAACAAATGCACGAGACACACTAAACAGAAATTATATAAATCAATTTTCAAGTTTTGATTTATAATAATTTAAAATGACAGCTTAATGATAAGAAGACACATACAGTGGACTAAACGCAATGTCATTTATAGATGTCAAATGGTACCGACCATCTTTTGATTTCGGATGACATCGGAATGCATATCTATCAGAGGTTAATATAACAAATTATTAGAACTTGTGGCTGCTGTTGTTAATGAGAATTTTCAAAGATGTGTTAAATACGCATACGAGAAATGGAAACAGACCCAGTGTCATTTAAATTTGATGAATTTGAAACATGCAATGCAACCCGTCCATCTATTGATCCGGCTGCAAATCCTGCAAGATCACTAGTCAATGTAACAGTACGTTTCTTATTATTTGCATGGCTTTTAGGACATAGTAAGCCAATCAATATAACTGTATGTTTCAAGGATGGTGTCATTACATCCTAATATATGTTAAATCTACGAAGTAACGTGTTCCTGGGTTGACAATATAAAATCATATAGATTTGATAGTACATACCTTCTGCATAAGGAATCGAACTGACACATCTTAATTCTGTACCACTACAAGGCTCCATTGACAAAGTTGGTTTGTCAAAGTTTCGTAAATCAAAAACATGGGCAGATGCTCCAATGCCTACGGTAACCTTAAACCCAGAGACAGACATGGATTCTATCTCTTCATCTAAACTTCTCGACAATGAAGAAGCCTTCTTCGTACGAACGTCCCATGACAATAACTTGTTGTCAAATCCCGAAGTAATTAACAAACCTGCAACAATCAAGATCATAATATGAACTTGGACAAAATAAAGCATGACCTTGACAGACCCATCATTTGCCCAAAACAAACATTCAAACAATCTATAACTACTGTGAGCTACCCAACATTCTCTTTAATGACTCTGTTTCCAATCTTATCACATCTTGTGTCCATTCATATAACAAATGAAAAACAATAAAAGAAAATTTTTTTAACCGAAACAAATAGAAACAAGGAGCAAAGATTATGTAAGTAGCTTACATATTTCATTGGAATATCCAATGCATGTGGTCATGTCATCGTGATTACCGATTTGATCAACAACTCCAGAATGCAAGTCATACCTATAATTTGAGCTTAACAGAGGTCAAAAACAAACTAAAGAAAAAGCAAAGCATACACGCATCATAATCAACAAGAAAAGTCCATAACAAAATATCACTAGGATCCTAACAGAAAACCATGTTTTTGAGGGCCACTACATAATGCCACATGGAATATAACACAAGATATGCTAAACAATCAACTCAAAGGATAGTTCAGAAAGTAAGATACAATATACTATGATGCTATCTTTTTAAGAGTTAGAGGTAACTGCAATGTTGTCCAGGTAAATCTATCTTACACTGGCAATCAATAAGAACTGGTTTACAGTAACAACAATTAAATTTAAGTTTTGAAATAAAAATACAGAAGAACACAAGCTAGCTCGTGTGTATTTTGAAAGGGGCAAATCTATGTGATACATTTTATTAGCAATAAGTTTACCCGAAATAAATCATTATAATTAAACCCAAAAATTCCATTAATGTAGTTACTAATGAAGAAATTTAGGTGTAGATTTGCCCCCTTTCAGCCATAACAAAAAAAAAAGGAGAGAGAAAGGGAAAACCTTGTGATAAATCCACCAGAATCAGCTGCGAAAGCAACTGTATCTTCATCTGTAAAGCAACAATCGAGAAGAGCGAATTCCGAAGGAGATTCAAGTCTGAGAACGGAAGCGTCGAAATCGTATAAACGAAGACACTGAAAAACCCTAGTAACGAAATTGATTCAGTGAATTGAATGAATACTTCAATTAACAAGAATTTAAGAAGAAAGAAAAAATAAAACTTACAGTATCCCAAGAGGAAATGAGAAGGTTGTTAGAGTGAGGAGCAAATTGGATTCTGGAAATACCGTTTCCAATGGGAAGCTCCAACTTCGATTGGGAGCCATTTGTGTTCATTTTTCAGTTCACAGTTTCAATTGTACTTTGAATCGGCAAAAATTTGTGCTTCGCGCTTTTGTGTATTTCCAAATTGTTTTCATGTGGAAACAAGTTACCATTTTTAATTTAGATTTCGTTTTGATATTAAACAACATGTGGATCTGTGGCGCAATGGTAGCGCGTCTGACTCCAGATCAGAAGGTTGCGTGTTCGATTCACGTCAGGTTCACTTTTTTGTAATAATGGGTTTTCTTTTTTAAATATTAAAAAAATTTAATTCATATCTTATAAACTAAAAATTCCATATATTTTGATATTATAACATAAATATATTAAAATCATAATTTATTTTTATGTATTTCAAAAATGATTTTTTAAAATCTAATATCTAAAGAAAGTTATAACAAAAGGATAAAATATTTTTAGAAAAAGCTGAAACAAACTACTCTAAAGTATATTCGTTGAGCTTGATTTTATCATATAAGATTTGACTTTATCATATAGAATAGATAGAGTTTTCTCTTAGTCATTAGAATCTCTTAACTATTAGCTAGATTATACAAGATGGGTTGAGTTATCTTTTTAACTATTAGCTAGACTATACAAAACGAATTGAGTTTTGTTTTTCTTTCTCAGCTCTAGGAAATTTTTTTCACAGGGAGAATATAGATGATTATATGATTCCTAAGTTTTTCATACTTCTATAATTATTTGTTGGTTTACTAATGTTTACTTGAGGAATTTCAATGTTTCAATCACATAGATTCTTCATGGTTTTAATCTGCATCTGCCAAGGCTTACTCTATCAGCTCTCTCTTATAAGCCGGTGAGAAATAACTACAAACTTCATTTATAACAATAATTCATACAAAAAACAACAAAATCCTATCATAAAGTTAACAACAATGCGACAAACCAAACTAAGGTGGTATAAAATTTCTCATAAAAAACTAGTCACCCACCCTAATGAAAGCTTCAGATTGCAAAGCTTGCAAATATATACAGCACTCCAAATTGACTTCACCGGGAAGGGTTTCAAACAAACTCTACCTTCTGGGAAAGAAATTGAGATTCAAGATCTTTTGTTTCAAACTCAAGACGTTTCATCTGGAACATAGAAATCAAATCTAACATCAACAGAAGAACCTGAAGTATCTCCAGTATCCTTATACTCAATATTTGTTATTGTCCCAGCTCCATCCACCTCTTGATATTCTGGCTTAACCCGCCGTACAGGCACTGTAACAGAGTAAATGGTTCCAATATCTGTATCTGCAGAGACACTCAACTGAACTTTATCCTGCGACTCAATTTCCACAAAATCTGATAGGGCGTGCACTATGTTGTTAACGATTTTTCGCTTTGCCTCATCACTTACTTCGCATCGGTCGGAGAATAAAATCATTTTCAAACGTTGCTTGGCAATCCTAGCATTGGAGCTTCTCTTAGACACTGCTGATGGGAAAACTATCTTCCAAGCCAAATTTAAGCGCTCAAAGAAACTCATATTAACAGCATCAAGGAGAAAGTTCTCGGCTTCTTGGCTAACTGACTTTGATGAAAATTTAGAACCTCCAAGGACTGCAAATACTGGCTTGTAATAGCCACGCATATTGCTTCGTACAGTGGCCATGGTAGAATGTTTTGGAGTGAATTCAGATCTGCTGGATCCTCCATTTAAGAAACAATGAAAGTCCACCTATTAGACATGAAAATTAAGAGATGAACAGGATGTCAATTTCAAACATTTTATAAATCTTGTAAGGATTTTTATTTGCGAAAACATGAACATTTATCAACAGTGTAACATTTAAGAAGTCAAGCCTCAACTAACTCAAACAATTTCAGCTCTAAATATAACTGAATTAACATTTTATAGAACCTTTTTCCCCTATACAAAATATCAGAAAGGAAAATAGATGTATAGCATTCTCTTTTAGCAACTTAAAAAGCACAAAATGGCAAAATGCTAAATGTATATTTTCCAATTTCTCTATGGGGAGAATCCTCTCAACTATAGATTACGCATACTTTCAATCAATGGAATAAGGTGGAAAAACAGTTATGCATTCCACTTAGGCCTGTTCAAAATTTTAAAAGAAACGCACCAAACCTATGAACTGCATCAAACTGGACTTAAAATAACTGACTTGTTGGAGCAATTCATGAACACAAGGCACTTCTTACAACTTGGTTCGGTAAACTGAAACTGCTTGAAAACAAAATCAGCGAACCTGAACCAATCAGAAGTTCTCTTATCACTCTTCAACTCAGTATACTGTAATGGAACGAGTAAGGTCCACAGCCTTAAACTTAGTACACCGACTTAACATAATATCAAACGAGACTTTAGCTTGCATATATCAAATGCTGAGACATATGGAGAATATAATATATTAATATTTATTAAATATGACTAAAAATTTGTATAATTTATGACTTACTTTAAATATGAATAATGAACAAGGAAAGAAAAATCAAGGTGCACCTACTTTTATCTTTTGGTTGATCACCGATTCTCCAACTAGCTATTGTAAAATAATTCAAAAAGAAAAAAGAAAAAAGAAAAAAAGTGATACTTAGTCCAAAACTCTTGCTGCGTATAGTTATCGCACAAAGAAAGCTTTCGCATAAAAAATATCACATATCAGTTCAGTTTCGTTCCAGTGTACACAATAGTGAACCGACTATAAGAATCAGTTTAATTCAGTTCAAGGACAGGGTATAAAGTTACCAGTTCAGTTCTAAATATTGAATTGATTTCTAGTTTGGTTCAGGTTTTCCCCTTGAACTGAACCATGGCCACCCCTAATTTCACTGATACATTGGGTCTAGAAGGCCATGAAATAAATACAGTCACAAAAAAATGAATTGTGGTTAATCAACAATCCCTGTAGAGTAGACAGTAACATAACAGTATAACATCTCATTGAAACTTTGAAACCCTTTTCCCTTCATTCTTTTCACTCAAATATGTGATATAATTTTCAAGGAATTCTACACGATATGGTGATAGAATTCCTGGAAAATTATATCACATATGGTGAATTTGGCACATTAATAATCGACTGCCGAGATTTTGGCAAAAACTAAACTTCAAAACTTCAACAAAATCACCCACCATGCCTGCCACATTAATTTTGCAAGTCTCACCATCAATCTAAAAATGCACTTAAACTATGTTTTCAAGAGCAACATTTATCTAAAATTTCAACTATCGTAATCACAATTTTAAACCTAAATACAAACACTATTGATGAAAAATTTCACCTATTTACAATAATATCATGCTAATTTCCAAACCAAACTAAATGCATGCATCAAGATAACGTTTATGAACTTAAAATTAAAATAAAAGCTTCGCATTTCCTTCTTCAGGGCCATTAAAGCAACTGTAACAAGATAGTAAAATCTAAAACACAAGGAGCTCGAATTTATTGAAGTAAATATTAAAATCGAAACCCTAATCGAGGAAAAATGGAACGGAACCTTTGGAGGAAGGAAAGAGGTGGTTGGAAGAAGAGTGTGAGAGCGATAGAGTGGAAGAGATGATGTGACTCTAAGGTCGCCGGAAATCGCCATTGTTGACAGCTTTGGATTCTGCTTTTCCCAACGGATTTTCAGTGCTTCTGTTCACTGTCGCATGTAGTACCTTATTTGCCCCTCGATTCACCCGTTCAACACGTCGTCGTTTTGCCTTTTTTTTCGGTACAATGTTTTGCGTTTTTTCGTTCAGATACATTTTTCTCCTGATATGTAGTAAGTTGTAAGTAGTTGAGTTTCATTAATCATTAAACTCGTTTAATTGTTATTTAAGAGATTAATTGATAAATAAATTCGAATTTTTATCTATTTATCTTAAAAAGTTGAATAGAGTTACTCATAAAAAAAATTTATAGTAAATTACATTAAAAATCTACAAAATTTAAATTATTAAATAATTCATTAAATATAATAAAATGATATAGCATATTCCTCATAAAAATTGTCCCTTTTTTGTTTGTTTTGTTTTTACAAAGACAAAGGTTTAAATGTGTTTTATTATGAATAGATATAGATTATTTTTTTATTAATGACTTTTAAATACTTTATAATCACTTATATTATTTATTACTTAGTTAGGATTCGTTGATAGGTATTAAAGTCCGGCCTAAGCGTGACAAATAAGACCGTTCCTTTGACTCATATTTTTTTTGAGTTCCAAATTTATTATTTTAATTTATTTATAATAATAATTTTATAAATATTAATTATTTTAGATCATATAAAATAATTTTATTCATTTATTTATTATAAATCTATTTATTATAAACCTATTCATTAAAAACAATTAGTCTCATGATGATATTTATTGTTTATTTTTGTGTTGTTTTAATATTGTTGAAAAATAATTAAATTTAAAAAATAAAACTCTAATTTATTTATGTTAAATTTTTAGGGCTTTATTTGAATTTTTTGATTAGGCTTTTTAATTTGTTGAGCCGATTCTAATTATCCTAAACCTTGATTATTCATTTTTAAAATTAAAAAAAAATTGGAATAATAATAATATTTATTGCCAAAAAATAGAGAGATACACGCATCCGCAGATCCAGACCCCAACTGACAAGTCAAAAACAAAAGATCTCTATAGACTATTACAATAAATTGTCACTTTTCTATTCATAAATCTATATAAATTTAAAAAAATTATATGTATTCATTTAATTTATTACAAACCTATTTAAAGAAAATAATAAAAAAATAAAAATGAAAAAAAAATAACAAAGTGTCATTAAAATCCTAGCTAAATAATTGTCCCTTTAAAAATTCCCCAAAAAAAATTCTATTTTGAAAATTCTTTTTTATAACTTTTTATTCTCACTTCTTTTGTTATGAACATTTTAATTTTCATCTTATTTTAATATTTTTTTTGAGTGAAATATTTAATTCTCACTTTAATAGTTTATATTTTTATATCTAAAAAATAAATTCAATTTAATAAACTTCTATTATTAATAATATAATGATATAGCCTTTAAAATATTTTTCATTAACTTTTATAATACTTTATGATAAAAATAAAAAACATATACATATAAAATCTTAGCAAAAAAAAGAGTGTCCCTATAAAAAAAAATCCTTTTCAAGATATTTTTTCATTAACTCTTATAATTTTTTATAAAAGTTATAAAAGTAATATTCTTCATTTTGTAGCATTATTTTTAATTGCAACTTAACGCTTTATTATCTAAAAAAAGCTCTATTACTTTGAATTCTTTTTTTAGTATAAAATCTTGAATTTTCAACTTAATAGTTATTATTTTACTATCTAAAAAACAATTATATCAATTTTAATTCTTATTTTCATTTAATATGAAATCTTAATTTTTAAATTAATACTTATTTTAATATTAAAAAAGATAGTCATTTTTATAAACTTTTATTCTTAATAATAAAATTATATAACTTTTAAAAATAATTAGGATTAAATTATTTATTAAATAATTAATGTGGTTATTAAATTGTCTCTCACTCTTATTAAATAGTTATATGATTGATCTAATGACTCTTATTTCATCCTCTCACCTCTCATTATAAAACTCCTCTCACTTGATATATATATATATATATATATATATATATATATATATATATATATATATATATATATATATATATATATATATATATATATATATATATATCCATATTTAATTACAGGCTAATCATTATAACCATAGATTAAAAATGAATCAATGGTCAAGATGTGGAGTAAGATTTAAAAACTTACTCTTGGAGTAAGAATATCTCAACTTATATATATATATATATATATATATATATATATATATATATATATATATATATATATATATATATATATATATATATATATATATATATATATATATATATATAAGGGCATATCAAGTGAGAGTGATTTTGAAATGAGAGATGAGAGAAATAGACAACAACCATTAGATCATGTTATCAAGAGAGAGAAAAATTAATAGTCACATAATGATCTAGGCTTAGACAATGGTGACTTTGCCCTTTGCGTTTCCGTATGCGAGCAAGAGTGTTATAAAAGGAGGAAGACAAATTCATTTGTTTTATTCACGTGAATTCTTCCCATCACCGAATTATTTGCTCTGAACCTCTGCTCCCATCGGAAATTCTCTCGCCGCCGTCCTATTTTCTACTTCAACCATCAACCTTCATCTTCTCCGATGGACCAAGGTATGATCTTCATCTTCCTTCTTCTATTTTCTGCAAAATAGGATAAACATTCATGATCTTCATAAACTTTAGGATGAGGTTCATGTGTTCTTCTAAGAACATACGAATTTTCTGGAAATTCTATGAAGATCATGAAAAGCGTATGAACATTTGATGAACACTAGGGTTAGCATAGAAGAACATGGTTAGATCCTTGTATGATGTTGGTTAGGGATATTTTAGTGTTTGGTGTCGGGAATTAGGCCTTGTCCAGGACAAATATGCATGTAAGGGCATATCCCCACTAAGGAATTCATAGTCCATATTCGAGGAAAATTCTTCACAGACAGGGACAATCTCGTTTTGTCGAGGTTGTCTCCTCGCAACCCTATTATGGACAAAGGGGTGAGTCAAGGATACGTCATCGACCTTATCATTGCCCTTTCAATTGACTTGCGGTGAAATGGTGGATTTGAGATTGTCAAATTCACTTATTTTCCTCTATTTTTCCGGTGAAATAATCAACAAAAATGTCGACCATGGGATGGAAGGAAGCGCCTCTCACAACGATGTAGCAGGTGTCGTCGACGTCCCCGCGAGAGACAAATCATGGATTATGAATGAAATTCAGGAGATCGCCTCGCTTTTTACCATCGATGACTTGGATGCGTGAAACCGGGTGGAAAGACAGAAGAAAAAGGACCCTGTCAACTGGCAGGTGTGTGCCCCCAAGCCCGAGCAACAGATATGCTCGCACTACCAGGGCTTGAGATTTCCAATGTATGAGTTCGTGTTATGGGAAGCTGGGTCACCTTCCCTTCAGCGATTTTCAAGGAGCAATTTTCACGCACCTGAAGCTCGCGCCCTCCCAGCTTCACCCTAACACGATGGCGTTCATTAGGGCGTTTGAGATGGTGTGTCGTTACCTGAATATAGGTGCAATGTTGAGCCTGTTCTTCAGGGTTTTTCATCTCCAAAGGAAATCCCAAGAAGGCATATACAACTAGGTGTCATTTAAGCAGCCGAACATGCTTTTCAAGGCGTACTTGGAATCTATTTGTGACTTTAATGAGAGGTTCTATGTGATTCAGCCATGCGTGCATGCGGCCAAGGACTCCCTCTATTTTAAAAAGGTCGTGGACGGTGAAAAGAAGTTGGTGTCCCAATTTCCTCTAGAGTGGGTGGACTTCCACTTCCAACATGGGAGTAATAACTATATTACAAAACCGGAGGACCTGGGCGCTGAGGATATTGGGGCTTATCATAGGCTTATAAATTTTGTTGCGAGCTTTCGCCTGTTAGAGCTCGTAGATGCTGACGACTACGTGCTCTGGAGGCCCGGTGGGACGCCTACCACATTTCCCCAGTTGATAAGTACCAAAGCCCTTCTCAGCTGCCGGAACAACGATGCGGCGATGGTGCTCCTAGGTGGAGTCTTTATTTTGATAACTTTAATGTAGAATTCTTAGATTATATCTAACTATTTTTTCTATCATGCAGATAAGATGGCCGAGATGCGGGAGCGTTTGGTAAATGCTCAGAGCAATACCCTGAAGCAGGGACCCAAGACTAAGGTGGAAGTTGTTAAGGACTAGGCCACCTTGGAGAAGTTTGTCAATTTTGCGACTCATACCAACAGATATACAATGACAAGAAAAATACTCCGAGTAAGATAGTACTGGCTCACAATGGAGGAAGATTGCCGCAAGCATGCAAGGAGATGTCATAAATGTCAAATATACATTGATAAAATTCATACGCCTTCTACACTTCTCAAGGCTCTCTCTTCGCCATGGCCATTTTCAATATGGCGAATCGACTTGATTTAAATAATCGAGCCCAAAGTTTCAAACGGACATCGGTTCATCCTGGTAGCTATTGATTACTTTACCAAGTGGGTCGAAGCAGCATTATATGCCAATGTAACCCGACAATTGGTCGTCCGGTTTATCAAAAACAATATCATATACCGCTATGGTATTCCAAGTCAACTCATTACTTACAATGGGTCCAACTTGAACAACAAAATGGTGAAGGAATTATGCATAGAGTTCAAAATTGAACACCATAACTCTTCTCCTTATCGTCCAAAGATGAACGGCACAGTGGAAGCCGTGAATAAAAATATTAAGAAGATTGTCCAGAAAATGGTCGTAACATACAAGGACTGGCACAAGATGCTCCCTTACGCGCTTCATGGATATTGAACTTTCGTTCGCACTTAAATAGGGGCAACCCATTTCTCACTAGTATATGGCATGGAAGAAGTACTCCCTATAGAAGTTCAGATCCCGTCATTAAGGATATTAATGGAGGTCAAACTCACTGAAGTTGAGTGGTGCCAAAGCAGATTCGACGAGCTCAATCTAATCGAAGAAAAGAAAACGATTTCCCTATGTCACGACCAGTTATATTAGTAACGAATGAAAAGATCATTCGATAAGAAAGTTTGACCTCGTGTCTTCACAGAAGGAGATATCGTGCTAAAGAAAATCCAATCATTTCTCACCGACTCTTAGGGCAAATGGACTCCGAATTATGACGGTCCATATGTGGTCAAGAAAGCCTTCTCAGGCGGTGCCCTGATACTCGCAACAATGGATGGTGGGGAATTCACTTATCCTACAAATGTTGATGCAGTCAAGAAATACTTCGCCTAAAAGTTAAAAAAATAGCTCGCTAAGTTGAAACCCGAAATGGCGACTTAGGCAAAAATGAGCGTCTCGGTGGATTGAAAACCCAAAAGGGTGATATAGGAAAAAATTAGAGACATTCAAAGATAAATATATCCCGCTAGAGAAATATAGGCAAAATGTTAGGGATTCATGGCAAGTAACTGCATCTAACTAGATTGGATCATTAGAAGAAAGTCACTCATCGAAGTCATCATCAGCAGAAGCTCTGAAGACTCTGAACTCAGAATTGGTAGAAGGATAAGGATCATGATGTTTTAATGTAGCATTTTCCCGAATAAATTACCATTTTCTATTTTTGTAAATACTATGTGGAATCACGCCTTCAGCTGATTACTAGCCTATATATGAAAATTTGAGCATTTTCCCATTTGTTTGTAACTCTTATTTTTATTTGCTTTAAAAATGACGTTTTCAAAAAAATGATTTGTCGTTTTCTTGAAATTAAAATGAATTTTACTTCACTTTTGTTTTTCAAAATTGTCATACCCCAAATTTGTCCTACCCGCACTATTTTATTTTATATCTAACCATCATTTAAAAAAAAATCCAAGCGAAAATCGGTGGATGTCCAATTCATTTCTTTTCATTCTAAAAATCCTTTTGTATTCGTAAACCAAAATTTTCTTATTTTCTTTTTATCTTCCAATTTTATTCTCCATTATTATTATTATTGGTTTTAGTTATTATGAATATTCTCATTAATCCCCATTTCTATTTATTCTTAAGCAAAACCAAATTATGCCCATTATCTTTTTTTAAGCTCATTTATTTTAACAAAAACCACAAAAAATATTTTTTATTTTTATGATCCTTATTATTATTTTTATTACTATTTTTTTTATCATTTACTAGTATTTTTATTTTTTAGTCTTATAATTCTTACCCTTTATTTCAATGTATTTTATTATTATTATTATTATTATTACTATTATTTTCATTTATTATTATTTCTTTTATTTTCATTTATTATTAGTTTCATTATTTCAATTATTATTATTATTATTATTATTATTATTATATTTATCTGTTATACTCATTATTGTTATTATTTTTGTTTTGAATACTATACAATCCCACTAATACACTACATAATTATATTGCAATTTCAGCCGGGCCCCACTTTGTACACAAGCAATTGACAGCAACGCTCATCATTCCCACCATCATGTTTTACATTGTCACAACGTTTTTTCCGCAATGCATAACAGAATTTCCAAATCCAAATTTCCAGCTAGCAAAAGATCCATTCTTATCCATTTTTTTTCTGTACAAATTACCAAATCCACCCTTTCATAATATTCTCACAAACCCACTTTTCATTCATCATCAAATCATATAAATCTTACACACCTTTTTTTTTTCAGAACAAAAAACATAAACCATTCATTTTCTGAACCTCAATTTTTTCAACCACAAACCAAATCAATATGAAAACAGAAACACATATCTAAAAAATAATCAGAAAAAATACACCCACCTCTTAAACCAGAAATACTCCATCGCATTCCTAAACTTTCAAACAAAATTAAAAATTGCAAAGTATTTGTTCACTTCTTCACCATCTGTTCGAACCGCCAAACACTTTCTGAAACCGTGTAAGCAACCATGAACGAGAAATCGTGAGAGAGAGCTTTGAAACTCAGAACCATCGATCCACCACTATCTTCAATAACCACACTCAAACTACCGCAAGCACGAAACCTAATAATCCCAAACAGAACTCCCTAATCTGAACCACCATAAACCGAATCCGCCGACCGCTACTAACCTTCAAAACCCCCAAATCGAACTAAGCCAAAACTGAATTTGTAAAACCACGAATCTTTACCGTGACCAACCCTTCACTTTCCGCAAAATCGGCCACCATCGAAACCCAATCTCCGCCGACCATCTCAAAACCGCACCAAAACCAAATCCGACGAAACCGCCACCCTTTCTTCAACGCAAAACCAGACAAACCACCGCGAGTGCGAACGAGAAAGGGTGAGAAGCATTGACAACGTTTTTTTCTTTTCTTCGTAAAGCCCTGTTTTGTTCTTTGAACCGTACTCTTGAGAGGGAGAATGGAAAACGTGAGGGGAGCCCCTTTTCATTTTTTTTCTTTTTATTTTATTACTATTTTATTTATTTATTTGACCTGTTCTTTAATTTATTTTGAAAGTTAAACTTTGGATTTTTTTTACTAAGCCCATTCGTTTTTCTGCACCACACCCTGTAAACACCCCAAATTTGCCCTCACCCATTTCACACCATGGCTTGTGATCATTTCATATGCATAAACTCAATCATACCATCTCATATCACATTTTTGATCCACTGCATTGGTTCTAGGTCATCTGCATCTAGGGTTTGTGATCTGAGCAATCCAAGAGCTTCTTGAGCCACTCCAAAGGTCAACAATCACTTCAAAGGGGTCTATGTGTGTTCAAGCATCATGTTATATCCTCTCAAAGTCAAGAATGTCAAAGAATCACAAGAACTGGGATTGGTATGGAAGCAGAGCCAGGCTTGACTGCACAGATGACCTAAAATTAGGGTTTTGGTTTCAGAGGCCATAACTTCAAATTTTTTGGTCATTCTTGTTTCTATTGGTCTCTATATGGTATAGGGAGTATGCATATCAATTTTCATGAAGAAATTCCATGGGGAAGTCATCTGATCAAGAGTTGACTTTTCAAGCAAGTCAGTGCAAAATCAGGGCATCTGAGGCCTCCAATGACCCAACCAAAGGGGATTCTTCATCATTTTGATTGTATATGATCTTTATTTGATCATGGAATATGTTAGAAGCTTACAAAATTCAAGAATTTCAAGTTTTTGCAAAGTTGACTTTTTTGGGCAAGTTTGACTTTTAATGAAATGGTCATTTTAGGCAACTTTTTCAACCTTTACTTTTTGATTCAAAAAAGCTTCAAATGGAAAAACTTTGGTCATGAAAGTTGTAGAATAGATCTTTCCCTTTTCAAAAAGTACAAGAACATGACCTAATTCATTTTGGATCAAAAGTTATGGCTTGTCAAAGTTGGCAAAAATCACTAAATTTCAAGTCATGCACCAAAGAGGCAAATTTGCAAATTCACTTCTCAAGGCCAATTAAGTCATCAAATGGGCTTCTAATCCACACAACATGATCACACAACATCTAAAATTCAGAATGCACCCAAGAAATCACATGTGTTATGGCCCATGGATCAAGTTTCCTTCATGAAAACCAAAGGCAAGGCAATTTGCAAAACTCATGATAACATCTCATCCACTTGTTGCCTAGGTTGCTGAACCATCCTAGCCTCTCCCTCACATCATGCTGCGCAGCACCCCCTTGTTGTACTAGGCTAGCAAGTTGCCCATGCCCTTCTTACACAAAAGTTGACATTTTGCAAAAGCAACCATACCTATCACAAAAGGACATGTCATGTCATCTGACCAATGGGATTTGTTTATGTTAATCAAATGCAAGCCAAAGCACATAACACACAAGCCTGAAACCAGCCACAAGATAACATTCTCATTTTCACTCCATTGGGCAAAAGCATTCGAAACACACAACACAGGCCACAAACTCATAAACAAACTTCACAAACCTTCTCACCATGCTTCACTGAACCCAAACCAACCATCAAAGTAGCCTAAAACTCAAAGAATCAGAAATACGATCCTCACCTGAGCTTGAACAGAACTTGTTCAAACTTCCAAACCAGCCATCACAAACCTTTTCTAAGCATCAAGAGTTCATCAGGAGCATAAAAGGAGTTGATTGCACAAAGAGAAGAGGTCAGAAAGTTGCAAACTGAAAAGCTTCAAACTCAGGTAGCTTCATGAACTTTTTTTCCAGAAATGATTTTTTAAGTTCCTAAGTTGTTCTTCATGATTCACTGATCACTCTGATGTTCGTGGTTTTGAAAATGGTTGAGAAATGAGAGTTTAATCTTGTTCTGAAAGTCTTGCCCTAAAAAATGTTTTCTTTCGATTCGTGTGATTGATGAAAAATAAATGAGTTTTGTGTTAGGGTTTTGATTCAGGGGGATGTGGGGATGATTTCTGTTCTTTTAGATTTCATTTTAGTGAAGTTTTGAAGGTTTTAGGAATTTTCAGGTGGGGTTCCCACCGGAGAAGACGACCGAAGGTCTTCTCCGGCCACCTGAAAAAGATTAGGGTTAACCAGCGTAATTAATGCAAGTTTGAATTTGGACCCTTGATCAGGCTGACTTTAGTTGACTCCCGCGTGAACCAATGGCCCAAATCTTTCATTAAACCCTAATCCTGATTTATTAAATTAATTAATTGGGATTAAATTTGAATTTTGCCAGAAATGATCTGAGCCTTCCATTTACGCGCTAGTCAATTCGCGCGTGTTTCATTCAAATCTCAGCCACTGGATCAGCATACTTTCCATTTAATTTCATTTTTATTTCATTTTTATTCATTTATCTTTCATATTTATTTTAAAATAGTTAGAAAAATCCTAAAAATATTTCCCTTTGCATTTTTGTTTCAAATATTTTTCTTAATCAGAAAAAAAATTTATTTTTATTTTTTGCATTTTAAAAATATTTTTAAATATTTAAAAGTTTATTTTTAATTAATTAATGAGAATTAATTAATTAAAAATACTTTTAAGTATTTAAAAATCACCAAAAAATTCATGAAACATTTAAAAACATTTAGAAACATTGTCCAATCCTCAAACCAAATTTCTTTTTTGATCTTGATGCATTTTGAGAATTTTTCATGGAATTAAAATCATTTTGATGCATTATTTTGATCCAAACTTCCAAAAATCACTTCTGCCTAACCATAAAGAGTTGGACCTTGATTCTTTTTGCATTGCATTGTGTTTAGCATGTAGTTTGTGAGATTAAATGGTCATGATTTGATCTTTCATTTTCCATTTGTTTGACATTTTTCTTGTTAAGGAACCCTAAAACCCTAGAAATTTTAGGAAAATCATAACTTGAATTAGGTTAAGAGTTGGAACTTTTCCTTAGGGCAGTGAGTTAGTATAGGTTTAGGGATCCTTTGAGTGCATTTTCAATTTTTTGTATTGATGTTTGCTTCTGATTTTGGTTTGTGTTTGATGTATTGATCATAAACCCTAATTTGGGCTTCCATATGCATCCATCTTGCATTTGCATTCATACCTTGACTTGCCATAGCATTTTATGCCTTCTTTTGATTCATTAGACATCTTAAGACATATTAGAAGCATGTTTGATCATTGCATCTTGCATTTGCCATGTTGTATGCCATATGCATTTCATGACTTTTCATGTATGTTCATGTTTCTTAACTTGTTTCATTTGCATCCATGAACTTGTATGATCATCCCCATGTGTTGTTTCATGTTTGCATCATCTCAACGCATCATTGTCATCTCATATTTGCTTCTGGTTTTGATTTGCATCATGTCATTTCATTCCATTTTGCATTGCATTGCATTCCTTTCATTAAGATTTCAGGTGGTAAGTGACTTTGGGAAGTGAATTTGCCTTCACTTCCCACATTTTCTTTTCACCCCTCTTATGCATCCATGCTGCATTTTGTTATGTGTTTAAGTTTGAGCTTGCTCATTCTTCTTCTTCTTACTTTCTTCCTTCAAGTGACTTGACTTCTTAAATGAAGCAAGTTACTTTGCTTCTCCTGATCCTTTCATCTGCTTCCTGGTGGTTCCATTGAAGACTTATCTTGTTAACCTCACAAACCTTAGGAACAACCAAGCATGACAATGATTAGGGTTTTGATTAGTCCCCCACTTAGTTTTTTTACCTTTGTGTCTCATTGAGTCTTCTCTTCTCATCTCATAATCAGGGACTAAACCCTAAAGGCTTTAAGGCTTTGTGGTTAAGTTTATGCCCACATCCTTCTATTAGGATGGAGTGTATAACTTAAATCCTAAGTGTTAAACCCTTAATGTGTTTAAATCTCTTAATCAATTCACTTAATAATCATCAAGACTTCACACTTGTAACTTGGGCCTTGCATTAGGGTTCTAATTCTTCCTTAATTGGTTAAGAAGGACTAACCCTAGTGTTAATGGACAAGTCCCCCTCAAGTTGTCTTACAAACCCTAAAAATCACTTCATCATCTTATCATTAACTAAAATCCACTTAATAAAGGTTTTGTTTTGTCATGAGTTTAATCCCTAATCATGGATTAAGTTGAGGAGCTTTCCTCAGCTTAAACATTCTCATCTATTATCCTTCTATTAGGATGGTGTAATGGGTCTGTTTAATCCCTGATTATGGCTTAATCTCATTACTCAACACTAAACAAAAACAACAAAAACATCTAAATAATCACAAGTAGGTTAATGATCTTAACCCTGCATCAAAGGTGATTAAGTGTGAGAAGCTGACTTCACACTTAAGGTATTCTCATTACCCCTAATCAGAGGGAAGATGTGATGAGTTTACTAACCCATTGGTTTAGGCTTAAGCTCATCAACTTATGACAAACTTTCAAAAGCAATAAAAGACTGAAAACTCAAAAACAAACAATAATCGTCTCCTTCGGGATTCTTTTCTCATCACCTTCACTCATAAACGAGAACTTGCTTCTTCCGTCTAATGCAAGACAGTTTGCACCTGAGCCAGACAGGTCATACACTTGAGCATAGACAAGTAAGCAGTTCACAAGTCAATTCATCTTTCAGTCTCTTTGGGTCGAACTACGGTGTTCTGACTTCCTCATTGCACGAGAGGATACGTAGGCATAACTTAACAGTTATCGAACAAAAGTCTCTGTATATTCCCCCTCCATCCAGCATCATTCTTTAAGCCTCATGATCTTGAGCATTTCACCCTTATTCTTACACTGACACTTCATTTATACACTTTACACTTCTTTTACACTGACACCTATACATCCTTTTCCAGCTCTTTTATACACAAATTGCACTGACACTACCCCTTTAAAACACAAATCTTTTAAGCGTGGATCCCGTCGAGTACGGCGGACAATCTGGGTGCTAATACCTTCCCAGGTTGTAACCAACCCCCTTTCTCAGTCTCTCTGGTTCGCAACCGTCTTATCCATTCTTTTTCTAGGTCTATGCAGCATTACCTTTCCTCCGGGATAAAAATGCCTAGCTGGCGACTCTTTCCTTTCTCTTGAGTTCACTCCTGTGTGTTCTCATTTCACCCTTTCGCCGACCGTTCGCGTCTGTACCCCATTTGACCCGGCTTCATTTGGTGGGAGCGACACACCCCATTAAATCAGTGCCTTCCGTTTTTTTTTATTTTCGTTGGTTGAGGATTTTATTCTATTTTCTTTTAAATTGTTTCTTATAAATTTGGTTTTCTTAAGTAGGCTTGGTCCATATGTATCTTACCACCAAAATCCAGTGTGATGCCCCTCTCAGTTTTTTAATTCTTAATTTTTATATTTGTAATTATATATATGTTTTTCTAGTTTTAAGTAATTATTCAATCTTATTTATTGTTTCTTATTATTATAACTATTTCTTTTTATGTTTATTTTATAAATCTAAAAAAAAAAAAATCTTGAAAGTTTATTTTTAGGGCCTATGATATAACAAACGGCCGAATTGTGTCTGATCCCATTATCGGAAAATTGGTCAATATGAGGCCTACATAGTTTAATTTATTTTTTCACTTTCATTTTTATTTCAATTTATTTTCTATTGCTACAATTTAATTCAATTCGCTTTATTATTCAATTATTTCTATTTAATTTATTATTTGTTTATCACTTATTCTAATTTATTTAATTTATTTGTTTCATCGCATTTTAATTAAACGATTCGACTCCTCATAGAACGGTCCCAAATTTTAACCGGCTCTAAGGAAGTAAACGAACCATATTTCGACGCACCCGACAAAAAGGTCCAACGCCTTTGAATATTTGTCTCCGAATAAAAAGGCCGAACGCCTCCGAACAGTTCAAAAAAAAAAACACTGCACACACGCTTTCTCTTGGGCAAACTACAATGAGACCATTTATTTCTCGCAATCCCCTGTATTTTATTTTGTATCCCTCCCCCATTTTATGTACGCATTTTATTTTCCGTATTTTATCGATTTAGTTTAGTTCACGAATCCTTGGTCCAACGCCAAGCGGTTGCACTCGCACACTCGCACTTTATTTTCCAGTTATCGTTTATTAGGATCCACTTTACCTTGCGAGGCGAGCGCTTTGTGCCTCGCTAACAAACCACAAAATAAACCTCCATTCGCATTCACCCTCTAACCTCAAAAAACCAAAATGTTTCGATTAGATCCAAACCCTTGATCCAATGTCAAACGGTCTTAGGAAATAAAATACATTAATAATATGAGAAGAAACTGTACGCCACGAGCCTTAAGCGGTAGAAAGGAGGATAACGAGCTCTCGTTACTCGCTCCGATTATTTCGACGCAAGACGCTCGTCTTGTTGGACAGAATAAACTATCCCTAGTCTTTAGTGCAATTCGACTCCTAAACCCTTTTATCAAAGAAAGGTAATAAAATCAAACCATTAACCCTTAGTAGGCCGAACTACGAGGCTCTGACTTTCCCATTGCACGCGGGAGTACGTAGGCACAAGGATCTCAATCCTTGCCGAGCACCTAGGATCAATCTAACTTATAATTCAAACTCTTTTCCCTCTAGCAAGTAACTCGTTTAAGCATAGACATCCTTTCGTATGTGATAACTTAGATGGTTCCCATCGAGTACGATGGATGTAGGGGGTGCTAATACCTCCCCCCTGCATAACCGACTTCTGAACCCAGGCAATGGTTCCGTTGACCTTTGTCCTTATCTCTCTCTTCCTAGGTTTTATCTATATCTTCCCTTTCCCTCTTCGGGAATAAATAGAATTAGGTCGCGACTCTTCAGTCAGTCCAGCGCGCAACTCCGTCCTTTCAGATCGCGTAAGGTCGTATTTTTCGGGGTACGACAAAAGTAAAAATTTGCAATTTTCCTTGGTTTGTGAACGTAAAAGGAAATCATATAATTGCTCAAAAGGCAACCTACTTCTGGAATATCCCCACAAGGATGAACTTGAGTCTCCCCGCAGAGCCATGTCTCCAGAAATCAAAAACAACAGGAGATCCCCTCTAAAATGAGAAAATCAAACCAGGAAACACTGATATTCTATCTCCGGATCGGCCCCATATTATCTGTTTTATCTTATCAACTTTGTGTGTCGTGTTTGTTTTGTCAGCACACACATTCATTCATACATTCATAATTATGTTTGCATTCACATTTGCATAATCATATAGCATTTATCCCACGTGATAAGGAGTCTTATCTCCAGTTCTTCCCTGGATAGAACGTCAATTTTCAAGTTTGGATAACTTAAACCTCTACAGCAACGCTGTAACCAAACCTTTGCAACCTTAAGATCGCTGACAGGATGAACAACCTGGTATCTTAGGATCAAAATTTCAGGTATTCTAAGGTATTTAATCCTATTGTACCTCGAATCTCCAAATGATTTCACCATTTGTATCTTTGGGTCCAATAAGATTAAATAGGGGCATCTGTCATACCCTAAATTTTGACCCTAATATATGTACATCATCAGAATAAATCCACTAACCAAAGGACTATGCCATACTGGTTTGAACAGTATCCCCGCAATGGATCAGGATTCCTGAGTCCCTCAAAGGATCCAGACAAAGGACCAATCATTAATGCATAAGATTTCAACCTTTCAATCACTATCAAAGGGTTAAGGAATTTCAAATGATGAGAAATCTTTCAAAGACTGTACAAAAGTCTCAGTGATCTGGGCCTCGAGCCATCACAATCACCAATTAGGGTTTCAGTTAACTGAGCCCTCCCGATGAAATTTTCATGGGAAAAAGGATCCAAGGCCTCCACGTATCATCAAGAATGTTGACATTGCCATGAAAAGCCATTTACAAGTACAAAAGATGCATATATCAATGACTGCAAGATTAGGGTTTCACAATGCCCAAATTAGGGTTTCTGACTAATCGGGGAACCAAAAGTCAAGATTTTCATCTTGAAAATAGCCTATACCACAGGGAATGGTTTAAATAGCTCATATAAATCATGTAAGTCCATTCATAAGGTCAAAATGTCTCAAAGGATGTTCAATCAGAAAATAAAAAAATCCAGGGGTATCCAATGTAATTTCCATCTGGACCAAAAAGTCAAAGTTTGACTTTTTCACCCTAAATGATCCTCATGACATATATTTCAAAAATATATGGTATATGAATGCATTTGATCAGAAAAATTCAGAAATGTGATGATAACTTGTAAAAGGGGCAACCTTTGAAACTTAGAAAATTTTCTAAGTTATGGAAAAAAGTGTTCAAGTACCCTACTTTCAATCATTTCACATGTAAGATTTATTTGTCATAAACCATGACTCACCATTGTGACCTCATCACTTCAAATATTGGAGTTTGAGTTTGTTCAACATATTTGCCTATAAATAGAGACCTCATTCCATCATAAAAATTACACCAAAGCCTTTGATCACTAAGCTTTCTCTTCTTTAGCTCTCAAAGACTCAAAACTAAATATTTTGAGCAATCACTTCTGGTTTTTGAGTTTGAGATAGCACAAGCTCAAATAAATTGCTCACACATATCACTCATGATGTTTATGAGGTGTTCAAACACTTAGATTACCACTGAAACACTCCCAACCCATAATCATTCATCAAAACCTCAAAAAGTTTGTGTTTCTACAACTTGAAGATCAGAAGTTGATCCAGCCATTTACAATCAAGTACAAGTGTTCAAACACACTCCATATGGTGTAAGGAAGATGTCCAGATAATCATAACATCTCTGTAACACCTTTATCTCGAAATCATAACTCCACCTGCAAGCTCAAGTTCAGGTAAGCCTCAAACTAGGCCAAATCATAATTCATGCATATTTCCTCGCACTATCTTTTTGCCATATGTGTGTAATCATATTTTAAGTGATTCCCCTCAATCAATTTCATAAAACAATCATCATGTAGAATTTCATGAGGCCCAGGCCAAATTAGGGTTCTTTAGTGTTCATCACTGATTTTTCACTCTACACTTAAAATAAATGAAATTAATTGGTATCATTGGATTATTGGGATCAAAACGAGAGATTTTGATGTTTATTTCATCTCAAATGGATACATATTCTATGAGATACGATTGGTTGTGCAAATCTGAGCACAAACACATTCGCGCGTGTTCTTGGCCAGTTTTCTTGGCGCCCTTTTTACAAATTTGAATTTTTGACTTTTATAAGTTTTATTTAATTGATTCAAAAATTAATAACTCTCTAATTATTTTGAGTTTTTGAATGATTATTTTTTCATTAATTCTAAAAAATGTTTAAATATTTTATTCCATAAAAAAACTCCAAAAGATATATTTTTTAATATATTTTGTTTATTTTAAAGAATTAATTTTTAATTGTATTTACACATTTTAAAATGATTCTTTCTCTTGATTTTTCAACACAAATGAATCCCAAGATATTCTATGGTTAGAATATTAATTTTCAAACCCTGATCCAAGAATTTTTCTTGTTTTGAATTAGTGTTTGAAATTTATCAAATATTTTAATATTTTATTTCAAATAAATATTCAAAATATCCAAAAACTAGGGTTTTGACTTTCATACCCTCAAATTGACTTTTGTCACACTCATGGGCCTCTATTAGAGTATAAGACTCGTCTCTTTTTGAAAAATGAACGATTAGGGTTCACCTGATCCATTTTCAAAAACTGCGCGATCGCCTTTTTCACCGCATTAAGTTTTCATATGTGAATCTTCTTCTGTGAATATCTTTACACATAACCATGTATTTTCTAAAATGAATTGTCAAAATGTTTCATGATAAATCCTTTATGTTTAGGACACATTCATTTTGTTTTAAACTTTCTCCGTCTGTTTTAAAACTCTGTCAGGCTTCCGTATAAGTCTTGAATCCACCAACTATTTCTTAAACAGTTTTCAATATCTTATACATAGATTATGAGCATTTGTTTAGAAATATAATCCCTTTTTTTCGTTTTTCATCTTTATGACTAAAGATCTAATACACCAGCAACTAGACTGAGCTTCACTCCGGTGAACTGCTTTGTAGGCTGTAGGCAGCTTTTCAGCACCCAAGTCCTACTATGTGTATGAAATCATCAAATAATTAATAAATAAAACAAATTCCACAGGCATCCTTATGTTTAAGCCTTATTATTTGATCCTGAGCCATCCTTTCTCTTTCTAACTTCTCGTTGTTTTCTTAAACTGTTGTGCTTGTTTAGAATAGAACAGTTCGCCAAAATTATCTTTCTTCACCTCATACTAAAGAAAAGATAATAAAATACTTCTTAATGTCAAAGAGAATACAATGTAAAACACATTTGTAATCTTTCTCCCTCGGGATCTTGGGCCTCTGCTTCCCAGTGTAACACCCAACTTCATTTTTAATAAAACAACTTAAGAATATTCAAACTATAGCAAAGACAATACTAAAAGTTGTTAAACACATTCACTGACACTTTTATTTGTCTACATACATCTTTATTGTATATACTTGCATCTCTGTTATAATCTCAATAATTGGGTTACTTTCACCAGACCTAACTTCTGAATAACTAGAACAAAAACTAGGGAAAAACATAGCCTCCACTTGGGCTTCATTCAAGGACCCTCGGGCCTCCTAAAGGTGCCTTCTCTCAAGCTTAGATGTTACTCATCCTTCCCCAGTCTTCTCCCGGGCTTTGTTCAAGGAACCACGAGCCTCATACAGGTAACCTAGCCTCCTTTTGGGCTTAAACACAAGGACCTTATCAGGCTTCCTAAAATCATAGGAATAGACCTTAGAATCAAATACAATATAGTAGTATCCCTCTCCTTGATGGATGACCAAGCTAGCCTCCTCTTGGGCTTTTGTACAATAGAAATTCCCCAGACAAAGGAATGTCTGATGACCTTCAAAACATTTATCAAACCAACAGATAACACTCTTATTATAGAGTCACTCTACCAACAATTTTCAGCCTCCCATATTAGGCTTCATATAAGATATAAATAAACCAAGAGTCAGTCTCTCACAAATAAACTTCACACTTGGGCTTCCAAATCAGGACACAGATACAACTTTCCAACAAAGTCAATTTTCATCCTTTAGCTTTAACCTTGGGCTTCAATCAAGGCACGTATAAAACAAATCTCCTCTCTTTAGAGATGACAAATTCTCTCTACTGAGCACCTTTTAGCTTCAACCTCGGGCTTCAATCAAAGCACAAACAGTCAAATATTATACAGTCACTCAAAATCAGTCATAGTCTTGGACTTTAACTAAGTTAATTCTTTCATTACAGTCATAGTCTTGGACTTTAAATAAGCTCATTCCCAACAGTCATAGTCTTAGACTTTAACTAAGCTAATTTCCCACAATACAGTCATAGTCTTGGACTTCAACTAAGCTAAACATCCAACCTTTCTTGAGCTATGCAAATCAAGATAACTCATTCATCTTTCTCGAACTATGTAATTCAGGTCAACCATTCAGTCTTCCTTGATCTATGCAATTCAAGGTACCCATTCAACCTTTCTTGAGTTATTCAAATCAAGATACCATTCAGCTTATACCTTGAGCTATGGAATTCAAGCAACCAACCAACCAACTAACCAGTTACAAATAACTTTTTTTTCAGATTCAATCCTGGGCTTTTATTAGGAAACAAACAAACCTTTCAGCTTCAATCTTAGGCTTTGATCGAGACACAAATCAAAACTTTGAGCATCAAACATCTTGTGCTTTAACCAGGATACAAATCGACCTTTCCTCATAGCTCTAGCCTTTTAGGAGGAACTATGATGCTCTGATCCCTCAATTCTCTTTTTGGGGGTGCATAGGCAAAAGGTCATAAGATCTTTACGAGCACACCAAACAAAAAACAACAATTAGGTTTCTAAACCTATGAAAAACATTAGAAAATCATGATAATACAAAAAAACAAAAACATCAACATCACCCCATCAATTAACACTCATCTCATACCCAAACCTATATCAAAGAAACCCCCTATCAATATCAAAAAGAATAAATTTTGCACTAATCCAAGAGTTGAAATAAGCTAAAGAAGAACCCAAAACCATGTGGGCATCTATTAAATAATAGTATGCAAAATGGGGTGAGTTTAAGATATCCTTTCCCTTCCATAACCAGCTTCACCAGGAAAAAATAAGAAATAAGAAAGTAGAAAAAATGTGATAGTGATTAAAGACCACAAAAATCGAGCTATAACAACAAGGGGTACAGAAAGTTCTTTGGCAGGGGAAAGAGGAGGAAGAACATCTTAAGCTAAACTGATTGTTTGTTTCTAGTGCTGAATATGTGCTTCCATTTTTGTTTATGCTTATGAGCATAATTGTGATTCTATTTGTTATATGTTTGTACATTTACTCACTTTTTGTACATTTTTAGCTAAAAAGGGTAGTAGTAGTAGTGTGTGTGTGTGTATGTGTGTGTGTGTGTGTGTATGTGTGTTTAATCTCGATGTTGGACCTTGTGTCATGAATCTATGTCATGTTTTTACTTTTCTAGGAAGAGTAGCTTTACTTTTTGGTTGCTTGATGTATACAATTGATACTAGAGAGGTTAAGGAGCTTGTGAACATGATTGTCTCTCATGTGTGTATGGTACAAGGAAGCTGGGGCTGAACGAATGATCCATTTGTGTTTTTGTGCTTGGAGATGCTTAGATGTAATCAGGATGTCAGATGTCAGACTACATTATGCTCTGGATGTTTGTGAGGTTATGTAGTATCTTCTGGTATGCTGAAGCGAGTGCCTTTGAAGTTGTGTATGGGAGAATTCATTTGTATCTGCAGTGAGTTGTGGTATTCAGGGGGGATATTTGATGTATTTCTACTTTATGAGCATGGATTTGTTCATGTGTTTCTTATGTAGTTGGGATTTCTCCTTGAGGGGGAGTGCTGATTATGTGTGACAGGGGGATTTGTGTACCTGTCTATGTTGCAGCTGCAATGTTGTAGCCTATAAAAAGATTTCTTGTTCTCATGTAACTTATGTTCTTATACCTCTGGTGAGTTTGTGATGTCCGACAAGATGTATTGACATTGTGTTGTCTAGTGTGCTCTATTGCCTTGACATCGAGGTTGTGGTTCTGGATGTATGAGGTTGTTATTCTTTTCCGTTGTGTGTACATCTAGTGTGTTTTAGGGATGTTTTAGCCAAAATTTACCAAAGGGGTAGATTTTAAGTTATGTGGCTTTTGGATTGGCAGACATTTTGGTAAAATAAGTAGATGTTAAGCCAGATGTTCTATCATGTCAGTCAGACATCATGTTTTGCAAGATGTCATGTCACGTGCCAGGACATGTTATACTAGAACCCTAAGAATGGTTTGTTTTGATGTTTTGGTGTGTTTTGTGAGTGTGACTTAATTCACATGTTTTCATTATCCAAGGAGGGGTATGTTAGGAACTTTTGTTTTTACAAATTGTGTTGATTTTTTTAAAAAATGGTCGTTGAGCATTTTTATGAAAGTTTGTATTTGTTCATATTTTTGTGCAGGTAATCATGCTAATTATTGGAAGTTGTTTCCTAATTTTTATGCGCTTTAGGAAGCCCAATCACAAAGGTCTGAAGGCTATTTACAGAGTGGAGTTAAACCTAAAGAATACGAATTACACATTGAAGAATTTTGGGAAAAACTAGGATTGTCGTGTCTTGGTTGTTTCTTTAGGGTTTAGTGTTTTTGTTTAGATGTCACTCTTGTACCAAGTTTGATGCATTGAGTTAAGTGATTTTTCATTAGTCACTATCAACTTTTACATAAAGAGTGTATTGTTCTTGGTTGAAGCTTTTAAGCAAAACCAAATATATATTTTTGGAAGTGTAATCTTATTTTTGGTTTCTTGAGACATTCCATGGGATTGAGATTGTTTAATATCAATGTGGTGATTGGGAGTGAGATGGGTTCTCATATCTAGGAGGTTCCTAGGTAGAAGTTACATTTGGTAGGGATTAAGTGAGGAGTTGTAAATTGGGATTGTTTAGCTTCGAATTGATACTATTGGTAGTGGATTTCCTTCCTAGCTTGGTAACCCCCATATGTAGGTGTGTTTCACCAAACTGGGTTAATTAATAATTGATTGTGTTCTTTAAATTTCTGCAATTTATTTTCTGCATAATCTTTCCTTTCTTACAAGTCTATTTTTTGTCAAAAGATGCTATAACATTTGTCGTGACATTATGTATTGTTGAGACATCTGTCTTGACATCTGTTATTTGTGTTCTAGAAATTCACATACATCTGAATGTACTACTTCTATTATGCAAGAGGACCTTATTGACATAGTCGAAACAAAAGAATTTCTGGATTGCTTCCATACTAAGAAACCTTCATAGAGTTTGTCGGGCATATCAAGACTTGGTATACTAGTTACCATATATTGAGTAATCAGTTTATTGATGTCGCTCCCGACAAGTGAAAATGATCAAATGAAGGTACAGACGCGAACGGTCGGCGAGAGGGACAGTGAGAACACACAGCCGTGAACTCACTGGAGAATGAATAGAGTCGCCAGCTAGGCATTTTTATCCCGGAGGAAAGGTAATGCTGCATAGACCTAGAAAGATACGGATAAGACGGTTTGCGAACCAGAGAGACTGAGAAAGGGGGTTGGTTACAACCTGGGAAGGTATTAGCACCCAGATTGTCCGCCGTACTCGACGGGATCCACGCTTAAAAGATTTGTGTTTTAAAGGGGTAGTGTCAGTGCAATTTGTGTGTCAAAGAGCTGGAAAAGGATGTGTACAGGTGTCAGTGTAAAAGGAATGAAGTGTATAAGTGATGTGAAGTATGAAAGTGTCAGTGTAAGAAAGGAGTGAAATGCTCAAGATCATGAGGCTAAAGAATGAAGCTGGAAGGAGGGGGAATATACAGAGACTTTTGTTCGATAACTGTTAAGTTATGCCTACGTATCCTCTCGTGCAATGAGGAAGTCAGAACACCGTAGTTCGACCCAAAGAGACTAAAAGATGAATTGACTTGTGAACTGCTTACTTGTCAATGCTCAAGTGTATGACCTGTCTGGCTCAGGTGCAAACTGTCTTGCATTAGACGGAAGAAGCAAGTTCTCGTTTATGAGTGAAGATGATGAGAAAAGAATCCCGAAGGAGACGGTTATTGTTTGTTTTTGAGTTTTCAGTCTTTTATTGCTTTTGAAAGTTTGTCATAAGATAATGAGCTTAAGCCTAAACCAATGGGTTAGTAAACTCATCACATCTTCCCTCTGATTAGGGGTAATGAGAATACCTTAAGTGTGAAGTCAGATTCTCACACTTAATCACCTTTGATGCAGGATTAAGATCATTAACCTACTTGTGATTATTTAGATGTTTTTGTGGTTTTTGTTTAGTGTTGAGTAATGAGGTTAAGCCATAATCAAGGATTAAACAGACTCATTACACCATCCTAAAAGAAGGATGATAGATGAGAATGTTTAAGCTGAGGAAAGCTCCTCAACTTAATCCATGATTAGGGATTAAACCCATGACAAAACAAGCCTTTGATTAAGTGGATTTTATTTAATGATATGGTGATGAAGTGATTTTTATGATTTGTAAGACAACTTGAGGGGGACTTGTCCATTAACACTAGGGTTAGTCCTTCTTAACCACTTAAGGAAGAATTAGAACCCTAATGCAAGGCCCAAGTTACAAGTGTGATGTCTTGATATTTATTAAGTGAATTGGTTAAGAGACTTAAACACATTAAGGTTTTAACACTTAGGATTAAAGTTATACACTCCATCCTAAAAGAAGGATGCAGGCATAAGCTTAATCACAAAGTCTTAAAGCCTTTAGGGTTTGGTCCCTGATTATGAGATGAGAAGAAAAGACTCAAAGAGACACAAAGGTAAAACTAAAAGGGGAGACTAATCAAAACCCTAATCATTGTCATGCTCGGTTGTTCCTAAGGTTTGTGAAGTTTTCAAGAGCAATCCTCAAAAGAACCACCAGGAAGCAGATGAACAGGATCAAGAGAAGCAAAGTGACTTGCTTCATTCAAGAAGTCAAGTCACTTGAGGAAAGAAAGTAGGGGGAAGAAGAATGAGCAAGCTCAATCTCAAACACAAATAGAAATGCAGCAATGGATGCAAGGGAGATGAAAAGAAAATGGATGAGAAGTGAAGGCAAATTCACTTCCCAAGTTACTTACCACCTGAAATGTTAGAAGGAAATGCAATGCAATGCTAAATGAAATGAAATGACATGATGCTAGACCAAACCAGAAGCATGTTGATGATGAAAATGATGCTATGAGGTGCTGCAAACATGAGGCATGGCATGGAGATGTTCATACAAGATCATGGATGCAAATGATGCAAGCTAAGGAGCATGAATGAACATGAAAAGTTATGAAGCAATACAAGACAAATGACATGGAAAATATGCAATGCAATGATCAAGCATGTTTTCTATATGTCTTAAGATGTCAAATGAATCACAAGAATGCACAAAATGCAAAGGCAAGTCATGTTATGCAAGGAAATGCAAGAAGGATGCAAGAGAAGTCCCAAATTAGGGTTTATGGAACAAACATCAAACAAAAACCCAAAACAGAAACAAACCCCAAGATAAAAAAATGGAAAATGCTATCCAAAGAAACCCTAAACCTATAATGAACCACTGCCCAAAGGGGAACTCCCAACTCTTAACCAATCTCAAGATATGAATTTTCTAAGTTATTAGGGTTTTTTAGGGTTCTTAACAAAAGAAATGCCAAACAAAAGGAAAATGCAAGATCAAATCATGGCCATTTTATCTTAGAAACTATATGCTAAACACAAAACAAAGCAAAAAGAATCAATGTCCAAACCTTCTCCAATAGGCAGAAATGAATTTTTGAACCCATGATCAAAATAATGCATAAAAAATGATTTAATTCAATGAAAAATTCTTAAAATGCATCAAGATCAAAAAAGAAATTTGGTTTGAAGGTTGGACAATGTTTCTAAATGTCTTAGAACATTTCATGAATTTTTTTGTAATTTTTAAATACCTAAAAGTATTTTTAATTAATTAATTCCCATTAATCAATTAAAAATAATCTTTTAAATATTTAAAAATACTTTTTTAATGATAAAAAATAAAATAAAAATATTTTTTTGTCATAAAAATTAATAAAACTTTTAGGAAAAAGTTTCATAATTTTTATGTATTTTTTGCTATTTTAAATTAATTATGCAAGTTAATTGAAATAAAAATGAATAAAAATTAAATGAAAATGAAAGTATGCAGCATGGAGGGCCAGGATGGAGCCTGGATTTGAAAGCATTGACTGCGCGCGCCATCTGATGGCTCAGATTCAAACAGATTTAAACTTAATTAATTAAATAAATAATGCTGATTAGGGTTTAATGACTGCATCCTAGCCATCCGTACGCGCGCGAAGTCAACTTTTTCAACGCATCTGATGGCTCACATTCAAATGACAATTAATTATGCAATTAGGGCTTAATCACTCTCAGGTGGCCGGAGAAGACCTCCGGTCGTCTTCTCCGGCCAGCACCTCACCTGAAAAATCTCCAAACCCTTCAAACCGTATCAAAAATGAAAACTAAGGACATAGAAATGATCTCCATCCTCTCACGAATCAAACCCCTCTCTCAAAACACATTTCTTCTTCCTAAACAAGCTGAATCGAAAGAAATAAAAACTAGGGCACGCAAGCTTCAGAGACAAATTAAATACTCAAATCAAAGCCATTTCAAAAACTAAGAACATCAGGATGATCAGTGAATCACATAGAACAAGTTTGTAACAAGAAAAAAGATTTCTGGAAAAATAATTTTCAAGCTACCTGAGATTTGGAGCTTTCAATTTGAGGACTTTCTGGCCACTTCTCCTTGTGCAATCCACTCCACTTGGTCCACAGAAGATGCTTGAATGCTCAAAAGGAGTTTAAGTTGGCTGGATAATGAGATTCGAAAGCTCCTGCTTCAGTTCAGTCAGAAATGGCAATGGAGTTTCTGGCACTTTCAGGTCATGGTGAGGGGTTGTTTGTGATCCTGAGGATGAATGGAGAAGGTCTGTGGTGTTTGTTTGTGTGTTTGTGAGCTAGGGTGAGAGTTTCGAATGAAACTGCAAAGTGAGGTAAGGAATGGCAGTGGAGTGTTCTGGTTGTTTCAGGCTTGGGTTCTTGGTGCTGGGTGGTCTATGGGGCAAGGTGAGTTGAATGGTGAAGATAATTTGAGTGTTTGTGAGCTGGGCAGAGAGTTTCGAAGGCAAGAGCAAATGGGAGTGTTTTTGTGAATGTGATGAATGAGGATGTTTCAGCCTTGCCTTGTGTTATGTTTAGCTTGCAAATTGTCCACATAACTCTCTCTCATTGGTCAGTTGACAAGACATGCCCTTTATTGATTGGTAAGTTACCTTTTGCAAAAAGTCAAATAATGTGTAAGAGAAGCATGGCTCAAGGTCTAGGCAAGTACATGGCATGGGCTGGCGCAGCAAGGGTGAGGGAGAGGTCTAGCAAAGCTCAGCATCCAAGGCTGCAAGTTGTAGGGAGCATGATCATGAGTTTTGCAACTTGTTGTAACTTTGGTTCACATGTGAGAAAGTCTTGTTACACAAACCAAACCATGGGGAAACTTGGTCCAATTCTGATTTTTTAGGCTCATAGAATGTTTGTGTAATGGTTTGACATGAATTAGAGGTCACATAAGGCATTGGTTCATGACTTTGCAAAATTTCCATTTGAGGCATGCCTTAAAAATCAATGATTTTAGCCAACTTTGCCTTGCCATAACTTTTGATTCAAGAAGAGTTTGATCATGTTCTTGTACTTTTTGAAAAGGGAAAGATGAGATCTACAACTTTCATGACCAAAGTTTTTCCATTTGAAGCCTTTTTGGATCAAGAATCAAAGCTTGAAAAATGACCTAAAATGATGCATTCTTGAAAAGTCAACTATGCCCAAAAAGTCAACATTTGCAAAAACCCTAAATTCTTGATTTCTATGAACTTCAAACTTCTTCCATGATCAAATAAAGATCATATACACTCAAAATGATGAAGATCACCCATTGGTTGGGTCATTGGGGGCCTCAGATGCCCTGATTTTGCACTGACTTGTATGAAAAGTCAACCCTTGATCAGATGACTTCCCCATGGAATTTCTTCATGAAAATTGATATGCATAATCCCTATACCATATAGAGACCAATGGAAACAAGAATGACCAAAAAATTTGGAGTTATGGCCTCTGAAACCAAAACCCTAATTTTAGGTCAACTGTGCAGTTCATCCTGACTCTGCATCCACTCAAACCCTAGTTCTTGTGATTCCTCTGCATTTTTGACTTTGAAGAGATGGAATATGACATATGAACACACATGGACCCCCTTTGAGTTGATTGGTGGCCTTTGGAATGGCTCAAGAAGCTTTGGGATTGCTCAGATCACAAACCCTAGGTACAGATGCCCTAGAAACTATGCAGTGAATCAAAAATGAGATGTGAGATGATATGATTGTGTTTATGCATATGAGGATGATCAAAAGCCATGGTGTGAAATGGGTGAGGGCAAATTTGGGGTGTTTACAATTGAGTGACCTAAAATTAAAAGGACCAAATCTTAAATACCACAACCAGCTGTTCTTGTGGTCGACAACTGTTTTTAGGCATTGTAACTCAGTCGAATTGAGCATGGTCTTAAATGTATTATTCTTCGACATATGAGATTTTAAGACCAAATTATTATGAGTGTAAAATAGATCCAATGCTTCATCTTTCATAACCACTAAGAAATCATTTTCGACCAATTGTCTAACACTTAGCAAATTGCACTTCTTTCTGGGTACATAGAGTGCATCTTTGATCATGGATTTTACTTCATTGCTCATTTAAATAACTATGTCACTAGTACCTTCTACTTGCAACGAGTTATTATCAACAAGTTTTGCCTTGTTCTTTTTCGACTCATTAAAATATGCTAAGCACACTTTTCAACAAGTCATGTGATTGAAACAATCTGTGTCGAGAAACCAGATCTTGGTGACGACATGCTCATTTTCAAATGCAGTCATAACCACCATGTCTTCAGAAACATGTGAATCTTGGAGTTCAAGGATTTCTCCTCCATTCTTGCCTTTCTTATACCAATAATTATTGGCCAAATGACCCCATTTTTCATAGTTATAGCACCACAAACCTTTTTTTTCTCTTCTTTGTCTTTCTGATAAGAGTTTCATTCTCATCTTTTTGAGGATTCAGAAGCCCTATCATCAACCTTGTGATTTTGAGGGTTCAACCAAGACTTTTTGCTCCGAGTCTTGTCTCTCTTGCCCTTGAAATTGTTGGAACCATCATGTTTCTTATATGCCTGAGCATGTAGATATTTTCTCGAATCTTGAACACTTTTCCTTTCGACAATCCATATCTCATGTGCCACCAACGAACCAACCAAATATTCCAATTTTCGTGTTTCAATATTGATGGAATAACGTGATCAATGTGATGGGTCAATGAATGCATTACCTTTTCAAGTATCATCTTATTAATTAGGGTTTCATCGCAATCTTTCATGAGATGAACAAGCTTTTGCACCTCCGAGACATATCCTGCAATCTTTCTTCTTTTCCCATTTGTTGTAATTCATACTTCCTTCATATTGTATGTGTCGCTCCCTGGATTTCCATTCTGGTACAAAAGCGAAAGTGGCACGAAAAAGGGTAGAGTCGCCAGCCAGGCATTTTTATCCCGAAGAAACGAGAATGGTAATGCTGCACAAACCGAAGAAAAGAAAAGGAAGGACAAAGTCCTACGAAACCAAAGAAACTGGGTTCGGGAGTCGGTTACGACCTGAGAAGGTATTAGCACCATAGATCGTCTGTCGTGCCCGACGGGATCCATGCTTGCTACTATGCTCAAAGGGTGTTGTCATCTGAAGCTCCATCTGTTGCTAACTGGAAAGGACGGGAAAGGAAAGGAACGAGAAAAGGAAAACAAAAACGAATGGGTGATAGAAAGAAACGGACTCGAGAGGGCATCACCCAACCTAATGTATCTCATCGCAACGAGAATCAGAGTTCACATAGTTCTGACAGAACAGGATTTGGGTCGGCAAGCATCACGCTTGTGCCTACGTATCTCCTAGTAAGAATCAGACCATCGTAGTTCGAGTAAAAAGAAAAGAAGAAATGAGATGAAAAAGAAGTGAGTATGCAAATGAAATGCAATAAGGATGATAGAAGAATGCAACATGAAGCAGTCGACCAATGCGCAAACAGAGCCTACACGAGGTAGGGCTTCAGATGTAACTAGTATGCTCCTAACATGACATTAGGACTAGAATAAGGCATGAGAAATAATAGTCGAGTTTCAGTGGTACCTAACGGAGAAAGTCTATTGCCTCTTCAATACGCACATGAAAAAACTCAAGAAAATCGTCAGAAACATCACCATTAACCAACCAAGTTAATCCTCAAGTGTTCAACATCACAAATTCACATCCAAGATCAAATAAGCCAAAACCAAAAGTGCTAACGGGAAAATCAAAAAGGTTAGCGAAAACTTAATAAAAGAACATCAATTAAAATTCTAATCACAATATAATAAACTTCTAATCAAGGATTATTAAAAATCTAAACTAAACCTTAACTAATATTAATCAAAAAAATAGAAACTAATTAACAAGTAGTAAATAAGAGAAAATAATAATAATAATAATAATAATAATAATAATAATAATAAAAGGAATTAAATTAAAAAGGGAAACCGAGGGAGTATGCTGGCTGGTCTAGGAGTGTGACCAGCAAGGAAGATCTGATGGGCCAAACATGAAAAGCATAAGCCCAAAATAAAATGAAGAAAAAGAAATAAAACCAACACGGATGGGGTGAATCGCTGAAAATGGTGGTGTGGTTAGAGAACCTAAACAGGCTTAGCTCATCATCAACAATATCAATTGATAAAGAAAAAAAAAACCTAGTTTAATGATGGAGAATATTAAAAGTAAATAAAAATAGAAAAAAAAAGTAAAGGAAAGGGGTAGAAAATAGGTTGCAAGGTTTCTTGGTCGTTGTTCCTCTCAAAACACGGATCAAACATCACCGTTTCACTTCTTCGTCGGTGCAAAAAAAAGGGAAGGAGAAAGCCGGTCCGTTCGCAGTGAATCATACACCATTTACGGCGCCTCCCTCCGGCGATATTCGGTTTGCTTTGCTTTGGTCTTCGGCCAATCTCGTCTGCGCTCTCGGTTCTCTTTCTTGTTTCACTTGGTTTGTCTCGATTTGAAACTATTTCAGGTTCTGAGTTTTGATTCTTGGTTACTAGATGAGATTCCATTTTTGCTCTCTTCACCTCATTTCATCTCTTTCTGTCCTGTTTTGGTTTGTTGGTGTTAGAAGGTGGCGGTGATAGTGTTCATGGTGTGTTTGAAGGTCGATTTGTGTTGTGAGATGTTGGTGTTGAAGGCGGAGAGTGTCTGTTATTGTATTGTGATGTGAGGACAATGGAAACAAGGTTATGCGTTGAGGTTGAAGGTGTGTTGGAAGGATTTGGAATTTAAACAGGGTTGGTTTGAGAAGGATGTTAGTGAAGGGATAAATGGGGATGAATAAAGGTTTTTTCGGTTTGTTTTTTGAGTAAGCTTTGTCTGTAAATTGAGAAAAAATGTGAAAGTCAAATAAAATAGTGAGGGTGAGTCTATAATTTTATCGAGAAAGGACTGAACACTGTTTTGTAGTGGTCTGCAGGTTGTGTCGGAGATTGTGAAAATGCATTGCGTCTATGTACGGAAGGATATGTGAGGCTGATGAAAATTTGGTGCAACGACTTGATCAGCGTGGTGCGTCTTGTGCAAGCTGCAAGTTGTACGATGTGTGTCGCTGAAATTTTTTTAGTGGTAGCATGGATCGGTGAGTGCTAGAAAAATTGTTGCAGCATGAGTATGGTTAATGTACCCCCAAAATTTTCCCTCTGATTTTTAATTCTAACTGACTTTTTTTGTTTCGCATTCATTTGCATCATCTTCATAGCATATTATGTAGTTCGTCTTATATATTAGACAGAATAATTTCTCGGAATTTACAGAGAGACTGGTCAAATTAATTTTCAACTGTGCCTAAAATCAGTAAACGAAAAATGTCAAGTTTAAAATTTGCAAATGTTATTAATATTAATCTACGATTTACGTGGTTTAATCTGACATGCTAAAAATATTTTTACAACTATTTTTGGTCGTATGTTGATCAGTCTGAGCAGCTTAAACGATCATAATTTTTATTTTAAAATCCGACCAAACGCTGTATTTTTCCGAGTCCTATTATTTTGATGTGTTCATTTTATTTTTTCGAGCACTTTGGCGCCCGAATTTTATTTTCTGAGTCTGTTTATTTTTACATTGGGTCTAAAATAAATAAATAGGATTATTTATTTTAATTTTAATTTTAGTTATTTTAATTATTAAAATTTATTTAGTTTTTAAATTAATATTTTATTGGGTTTCAAAATAAACACTTAGGTCCAATTGGCATTAACCCTAATTAGTCCCCTATATAGATAATTTGTGTGTTGCTAGAAAAGGACCGAAAAATTGGCATTAACCCTAATTAGTCCCCTATATAGATAATTTGTGTGTTGCTAGAAAAGGACCGAAAAAAAATAAAAATAAAGGAGGAGAAGCAACCGCGGCAGATCTAGTATCAGATCATTGGCTTATCTTCTTATTTGCTTTTTATATCACATATATACATAACATATTTACACTTACCGGTATAGCCATTTACATGTTCCTACTTTTCCTCTTATTATATATATTTTTGTTGCTAATACGTATGTACATGGTTATCTTATTTCACTATGGATCGTCGGTTTATTGATCTGCACATGTGATACATTTTATATTATATATGTGTTGCATCATATAAATATATATACATAATATGTCAAGTTGTTCATACATATAGATTTATATATATTTTTATTATTTTTATTATTATTATTATATTATATAATATATGATATTATTTATGTATAGATTTATATTTTGTGGATACCTTTTAATAAATAATGCTAGTATATAAAAATGAATATATTATTAATAAAATCTTTTATAGTTATGATTTGACCGTGTTGATCCGATCCAGTTGCGATGATCGCAATTATGCGTTAGTAACATCGTTGTTTTTTTTGTTTTTATTTTATTTTATTTTTGATAAATTTAGATCTGCACGGTTTGATGCATATTGCGATGATCACATTGAGTGTAGCAAATTATCAGTGGATTTTATTGAGATTTTATTGTTGTATTTCGATTTTACACACGTCTGATGGTTTCGCCTAGCGGAAATCCGCTTCTTGTATGCCGACCAATTCATGTTTGATTTGCAACTTTATATTTTATTTCGATTTTATTATATTGCATTTTTTTAAATTTATTTAACTTGCGATGACCGTTTATACGATAGCAATTTACTCATTGTTAATTTTTGTTAATTTTCAACGATCCAACATCGTTATATCTTTTATTGTAATTGTATTTTATTTCCTATTTATTTCTGATTTAGGTAGAAACTAATAATTATAAAAAATAATAAAATAATAATAATATTTTCTTTTTGTTGGAATTTATTTTCTTAGAATCAATGTATAGGCATAAATGAACTTGTAAGTTATTTCCCCATGATGTAATAGCTTAAGATTTATTTTTCGCTTTTAAATTCTGCAAAACAATTAACTGCGGAAAATTGAACCTTGTACCCCTACCCCTACATAATTTCCAATATTCCAATTTTGTCCTTTCAATATTTATTTAATTATTTTTAATTTTCCCGCGAAGTCAGATTAAAAAAATATTATTTTTTTACGTTGGACGAGAAGAACCGGAAGTACAATGGATAGGTTTTCCGGTATAGAAATTTTCAAACCGGAAGTAGCCAATAGAGGTTATCCGGTTCACAAAAATCCTTCACCAGAAGTAACACGCTTGTGTTATCTGGTTTAGGGTTTTCTTCATTGGAAGTAGTTATCTTGGGTTTTCCGGTTCGTTTTTTTTTTTAATTTTAATTTTGACAATTTTTTTTAGGAGACAAGAATCTGTCAGGTAAATAAAGGACAGATGCATCGTACCACCGCAGACCACCCTTGTACAAATAGATATCATCAAAGGATATGTGCTGCCTATGATCCTCGAATGGGCGCCAGATGACATCACTGGGTGTCAATCCATCTAACTGAGCTCTGATCTCGCCAAATGACATAAATTACATCTGGCGCCCATTCGAGGATCATAGGCAGCACAAACCCTTTGATGATATTTGTTTGTACAAGGGGGATATGCGGTGGTACGATACATTTGTCCTTTATTTACCTGACAGATTCTTGTCTTCTAAAAAAAATTGTCAAAATAAAAAAAAAACGTACCGGAAAACCCAAGGTAGCTACTTCTGGTGAAGAAAATCCTAAACCGGATAACACAAGCGTGTTACTTCCGGTGAAGGATTTTTGTGAACCGGATAACCTCTTTTGGCTACTTTCGGTTTAAAAATTTCTACACCGGAAAATCCAACCATTATACTTCCGGTTCTTCTCGTCCAATGTAAAAAAATAATTTTTTTTTAATCTGACTTCGCGGGAAAATTAAAAATAATTAAATAAATATTGAAAGGACAAAATTGGAATATTGAAAATTATGTAGGGGTAGAGGGACAACTGTAGGGTACAAGGTTCAATTTTCTTAACTGCGTGGTTAGTAACAATAGGGTGTGAAAATAATGTATGTGAATAAAAATGGACTTAGCCCGCTAATCCAAAGAAAATACCTGAATACAACACACTCTTCACACCTACTCCTCTAGGGTAACCTATCTTTGTTGCCTTATAATAAATGGTCAAGTCCTTCAAACGTAGGGGTACCTTAACTTCTTGCCTAAATAAATATCATCACAGTCCCTTCGATATAAAGATCACAGTCCCTCGATGACCCTTCAAGTCGCCTACGAATAAGTGATCTAATCCCTCGATGGCCCTACAAAAAAAAGATCATAGTCCCTTGATGAACCTTCGAGTTGCCTTCGAATAAATGATCTTGTCCCTACAAAAATGATGATAGTCCATTCGAATTGCTAAGGTATCCTTACATGTTGCCTTCTATGACCATTCGATGACCCTATGCTTGTCCCTCCAAATCCAAGGATACGACTACTTACTAACTAATAGTAAGGACAATTCTATCGCTAAGGAAACGAAATGACAAGAAAGACCTTACAACTTAGGGTAAGTAATTCTTAAACGCTTGCTCACCATTTTCAAAACAAATACTTTTTACACCTCACTCTTTTTTTTTTCAAAATAATTTCAAACAAGTAAACACTTTGTATACATTCATACGAGAATCATTACAAAGTTAAATCTTTACGAAAATATTTTAATCACACACTACACTTTTCAAACAAAACAAATAAAGTGAGCTAAGAAATTAAGAGCCCATGGATAACCATGGATACAAAGGATGCTAACCCATTCTCTTTGTATAACTTACCCCCCGAACTCAAAATCTTTTAAAGGTCTTTCATGTTCTTTTATACCTTTCCTAAATTGCATGAAATAAAAGTCGGTGGCAACTCTTGCTTACCGCAACATATTTTGCGATAAAAATTAAAAGTCAGTTCTCCCACCGTGTTATAGGGGTCATGTGGGTTTGTTTGTGGAATTGGTGTGATCCTGAAAGCATGTAGGGAGCTGCGAAATTGTTTTATGTAGGTGGGGTTGTACGAGTGTTTGTTGAGGAAAATAGTGGGACCATGAGGGAAGAATATTGTGTGAGCGTAGTGTGACTCAGCTGCAGGCTTACCATAATGGGGGTGTGTTACGTTTTGCTTGTGGGACCTGCAACAAATTATTCTCTCTTTTTTTTGCCATTTATTTTGTAACAATTAGAGATGGACTTTGTTTAATAAAATGGGTTTAGATTATAATGGCCTTTGAATGAAATTAAAAACAAGATAAAATAAAATAAAAATGGGTAAGTTGGATATAAAATGGATAAAGATATAGAATATGGATAACTGAATAAGGGATAGATAAGATATCTTGTTTAATGGATATAAAAGTGGATAATGGATATGAAAATGGTTGTATAGATGAATGGATAAATGAATTAATAGGATGAGTTATAACTAATGGAGTGAGAGAAAAAAATCGAATAAATGAATTTAAAAAAATGATAGAAATGGTCTAATTGAGTTTAATTGAATAAAAATAAATAGAAATGGATATTGGAATATAATGGATATGGAATGAATAAAATCGGAAAAGGATTAAAAAGAATGGAAATTTGGCTAATTTGAAATGGTTAATGTAAAAGAACGAATAAGGAAATGGTTACTGAAAAATGGTTAATCGAATAAAAAATTTAAAAAGGGTTAGTGAATGGATGAAAGATGGATAAAAATATGGATAATTGATTTACGATTTGGAATATGAACAAAACGAATAAATGATGATGAACTTAAATGATCCCACAACTACACTCGAACTTTTCCATGCATCTTTGACAAAAATGAATCTCATGAACCACTGAACCATTCAACACAACAGTCATCTAAATTAATCATCTTTCGAACCTCTGAATCACTTTGAATCTGTCTGAAACATTGTCCAGGAAAATAGATCCACAAATGAACACAACTGAACTTGCGATGATCCTGATAAACCTGATTTCTGGAATAAACCTCACACGAACCACTGCTTGACAACTGTAATACCCTAAAATTTTCCCTCTTAATTTATTGTCAACCTCAAGTAGTTTATGCTTCAGCATTCCGCAAGCATCGTATGGTATTCGAAAAATAATAAAAAAATATAAAATAAATTATGATCATTTGCATATGCATGAGGTATGTGACCGGGTAAGGCTTGTCAAGCATTGAAGGTCAAGGAGAAGAAAATAATATCACAAAAATATCCAGGTCATTTCCAAGAGATGCCACCAAAGAAAAGGAGAAAATTTTTTTTTCTACCGTTAACCGGTTAACGCATTTGGTTAATCGGTTAACGGGCGCGAAAAATGGGAAAATATTTCAAAAATCAGTTTGTTCTTCACTTCCCTCCATTTTTCCCTTCTTTCTTTTCCACTTTGTTTCACAATTCCTTCACACTCAATTTACATTGGAGTTTTCTACCATCTTCTAGACCCTTCTAACATATTCCAATGAATATTCCTGGGAATATTCCAATGAATATTCCTGGGAATATTCCAAGGAATATTCTAGAACTCCAACTAACTCCAACTACCTCCTAACCTAACTCCAAACCTAACTTAATGCCCAATCAAGCTCCCAACCTAGTTTCATTCCAAACCTACACTCTATTTAAGTCCTAATCATTCCAAAGCAAGAGGGAACCTCATTTTCACCATTTTCATCTTCAATCTCTCATTTCTCTCTCAACTCTCCCATTTTTTTCACCTTTCACCAAGAGCTTTTTCATAGAAGCTCTTCAAATTCTTCATTGGAATTTGAAGAACTTGAAGCTAAACCTTCATCAATCATCAATTGGGGATCTTATTTGAAGTAGCAATTCTGTTTTTGGATTGATTTTGAGCATTGGAAGTGATTAATCAAGAAGCATCAAGATCGAATCACATTTATTTTGCATTCGCGGATTTTCGGTTTTCTTCTTCGCTTGCACTTCGATCTACATCGCAACACTCACCGAAGCAATCCTCTGCTTCGTAGGTTTGTGATCTAAAACCACTTTTTGCTTTAACTTATTCTCTTCATCTCTCCTTAACGACACTCTTCGCATGTTCATTGATTGTGTGTGCGTTTTACCGTTCAATTTTGTTTTGATTGCGATTTGTGCATTTTGATTGTTAGAAGCTAGATTCGTAGCTTTATCTAGGTCCTAATAGGTGTTAGAATACCTCCTCTAAGTAGAAAATTCGAGTTAACATGTTCATGTATGTGTTAGGGGTCCTTAGAAGTAGGTTCATGACCATAAATGCCTATTTCTTAACTTTTTTCACCACTCTGCCCAGTGTTAACCAGTTAACACATTTGGTTAACCGGTTAACACATTGAAAAATGCCCAGAAATTGAAAATTTTAGGGTGTTAACCGGTTAACCTATAGCGTTAACCGGTTAACACTGTTGAAAACTTGAAAAATGCTTTTGTTTCATTGTGTGTTTGCATTGCATTGTGTCTTGATCCTTCATGTAGTGATAGAGCATGATTTTAGGGAATTTTTGAGACCACTTTTGGTATCTCGTTCCATTATTTCAAGTCGTTTCGACATGTTTCCGTTACCTTTTGCATATTTTGTGCTTATTTGTTCATTAGTGCATAAAGTGATTTAGCTCATATTGTTGCTATGTTCAATGCATCATTTAACATGTAAATGATTCTTCCATATTCTATTTTCGCATCATTGCATCGCATTCTTGCATATTGCATTCTTGAAAATACATAATCATAATATGTATATGCTTGCATTTGGTTTGCATTTTGATCACACTCTCATGTCAATTCTGATTTTTACACCAAGTTGCATGATTCATTATGTCGATTTTTGATATATGTTCATAATCCATATCCATATGTTTATATGCCATAATTGGAAATGCATACTTGTTGCATATTTGTCATTTGGTGTATTCTTTTATAAGCACTCATTATTCATAATCATGTTCAAATAACCATGTTCATTTATCCATGTTCATGTTGCATTTATCCATGTTAATTGTGCATCTTCCATTGGTTTTGTGCATAAAAAATGAAAATAAGCAAATATGCCTTTTGTATTTCATAGCTATTTTTCATACAGTAGCTGTAAAATGTATGCTGATTGTTGCATTTTCACACTTTTTACACCTGTTTTGCATGCTGATTGTGAGCTGTAAAAAGATGTGTGCATTGCATTTCATTCCTGTTTGGGCATTTAGGAGCTGTAATAGGCTGCTGGATTTTTGCTTTGCATTATTTTTAGGTCCACTAAACCTAAGATTGAGCCTAGTTTAGGTCCTAGATCCCTTAGGATTTATTTGGTGATTGTTTACCTCATTTTTATCATGTCTTACCATGCTAACCTTTATTTTGTAGGGAGGTGGAGGTAAGTTCACAAACCTTAATCTCTTTTACATTTTTCATGCTTTCAAAGTGTGTGTGCTTTAGCATTTTCTTTGCATAGTGTCACAACTTCATGCTAATTCCCTTTGGAATCGACTTAACTTCATTAAGAAGTAAGTTGTATTCTATTTTCCCCTTTGTTTCTTTTTTCCTTTTTATTAGGATAAAATCCGCACTAACCTAAGTTCATCCATGTATGATAACACTAGGATCTTAGTCTTCCCCTTAGAATTTTTGCCTTTGGTTCGCTTTGCTTTCTATTTCTCATCTCATGAAGAAAATAACAAAAACACCTAATAAAGGTTTAATGTTATCGTACAACACGAGACTTTGCCATGGGTTACTTATACACGTCCTGTCTCGGGGCGAGGTATAAGTCATCTACCACGAGGAACAAGTCTTAGTACGAGAAGGTTCACAAACAATAAACAGAAAATACTTCTCTAAAAAAAGACAAAACAACAAAGAAGAATCGTCTTTTCCTTCGGGAGTTCTTTTCTCACCTTATTCACGCTCAACGCGAACTTGCGACGACTTGTCTCATTTGCAAGATAGTAAACACACTCGTTCAAGGCGAGCCTGCAACACCTGAGCATAGACATAAGCAGTTCTAGTGCATAAAAAGCACAAACAAATAGTTTCCTCCTTAGTTAGGTGAACTACGCCGACTCTGATCCTCATATTCCCGATAAGGTACGTAGGCAGCGGGGTAGGGCCCGTTCGAGCACATTCTTTATTTTCCCTAAATTTCCCCCCTTTTTCTTTTCATTCTCTTTTTTCAGTTCCCTTCCTCATTTCCAATTCCAATTAACAGTTCTTTTGTTCAGCAGCACCTTATTTCTCACCCTCGGAAACAGACAAGCGTGGATCCCATTGGGTACGGTGGACGATCTGGGGTGCTAATACCTTCCTAAGTCGTAACCGACTTTCGAACCCTGATCTTTGGTTTGCATGACCTTGTCCTTTCCTTCTTCCTTAGGTTTGTGCATCATTACCTTTCCCTTTCATTCAGGATAAAAATGCTTGGCTGGAGACTCTACCTTTTCCGTGCTACTTTCGAGTTTGTACTAGGATGAAAATCCCGGGAGCGACAATTGGCGACTCTGCTGGGAATCGAACCCAAAATCTATGGTTTCCCCTTAGAGAGTCAATCCTAACACCTGTTTGCTTCTGTTTCTTTGGGTGTTTATTCATGTGCTGCTGTGTGTTTATTTACTATTTCCATTTACAGTTTTACTTTACAGCTTTACAACATTTATTTACTGCTTTCAGTATTTATTTTCACATGCATCATATATACTGGACTGTCTGGACTGTGCTGGTTTCCATTTTTTCTGTGGGATGGGAGTTATTGTGAGATAAGCCAAACACCCGGCTTGAGTGCACCATATGATTAGCGTGGACACGTTGTACTTGCATGGTTACATGATGAGTGGAAATGTGTTCCACACCCAGATTGCGACCGTCTTGGAACTATTCTGTGTGAGGGTTTTGCCTCACTTCAGGGTACAACCTCGATAATTATTTGCATATGAGGACCGATCAATGAGGACCTTAGTGGAAACACCCCTCTCCAGTGATGACAGTGGCAAACCACATTTATTGGCAAACCCACTCGCATCTGAGGGCCCACTGGGAACTCTCATAGGATGGCCTGGTTCTCTCATAGGAATCCAGTTAAAATAAAACTATTCATATGACGATAGTATTATATCCCAAGGTCTGAATGTAATATTGTTTCTCGATTCAGTGCTTAAAGCTAGGGACTTATGAGGGATGCTTGTTTCCTTGGACTCAACCCAGACCTCCCTGAGTAGTACATAATGCTAAACTAATTCTTTGATTTGGTCACGAGCCATTTCTCGGAGATGGTGAACATATTATTGCTGATCGACTTTGAGAGTCCGTGATATTGACCCGAGTAGCACACCCGTGAGATGGGAGGGGTTTACAGGTTTACAGGAACCCTGAAACTTCCAACATACCCACTTTGCCAGTATTCTTCAGTATTGTGATCTGGTTCTTTGGTTCCTTGGTTCCGAGATCTGGGATTCCTGTTCAGAGGAACTGTTGTTGTGATGTTGTGACCTTGCACAGACATGTGATTATATGCTTGACACATCATAGACATGTCACCGATCAAAGGCCTTGCATTGCATAAGCATCATGACATCATTAATCATTGTGTTCTTTTTTGTTTTCAGGGTTCAAACTATTCCCGGTTCCCGGTCATACTTCTGCTTCAGAATGAAAGACGTCAGAAAAAGGACCATGCACTACAATTGTTTTGACACCAAAGTAGATCTGACTAACCATATGGTGTCTCTTATTACCCTGGGTTGGCTGGGATACTTCAAGGAGAAATATGGTGATATTCTGGATTTGGTGTTCAATCTGGATAGTTCTCAAAGGAGCGCCATTCATACTCTATTGCAGTACTATGACCCACGACTTAGGTGCTTCACCTTTCATGACTTCCAGTTAGGCCCTCTACTTGAAGAGTATGCTGAGATTCTAGAGGTGCCAATCTAATATCAGATTCCTTTCAACTCAGAAATGACCAGACCAACTCATTCTGACATCTCCAAAGCTCTTTATTTGAGCTCATCTGAAGTGTCTGACAATCTGATTGCTACCAAATCTGGAGTGCTTGGTTTCTCCCTAGAGTTTCTGGTTAGAAGAGCTAGGGAGCTTGCTGCGACAAATCAGTGAGATTCAGTTTGCGCCATCCTAGCATTGTCTATATACGGGATCACCCTGTTTGCTGATATGGAGAAGTTCGTGGACATGAACGCCATTCATTTGTTTGTACTGAAGAATCTGGTGCCCACCCTCCTGTGTGATCTCTATTATTCAATGCATTACAAGAACGAGAAAAGACGGGATGACTTGGTTAAGTGTTGTGCCCCCTCTTCTACAGGTGGTTTATGAGGCACCTACCTACCACTGAAGTCTTCACTGATCCCAATACTATTTGGGCCCAAAAATTGAGTATGATGTCTGCCAGAGACATTAGATGGTTCACTTTGAGTATGAAGGGGAAGAAATTCATCGCTAGCTGAGGAAACTATCTCAGTATGCCTTTGTTAGGAGTATCAGGGGGTATCAACTACAACCCCGTTCTCTTAAGAAGGCAGTTGGGGTACGCTCTCAAAGAGGTCCCCGATGAGTCTGAGTTGTACCAGACTTTCTATTTCTCGGCAAAGGATAATCTCCCGTTGGTCAAGAATGTCGCAGGCTCTTGGAAGCTGATCAAAAGGAAAGTAATAACATGCTTAGGTAGAAGCAATAACCAAATGTTCCTCGAATTGGAAGCTTGGATAAGGGGGAAAGCCTAAGTATCCTTAATCCCTTTCTATGCACCGGTTCCACCGTCTGCAACCGTGCCTTTGGAGGATTACCAGAAGCTGGAAGCCTTGGTCAAACATCTTAGGACTGAAAACCAAGAAGCTGATAATTCTTGCCAGAAGCTAAAGATTCAGAACCAAAAGCTAGAGGAGAGAGCTTATCAAGCTGAAGAGTTGGTCAGGCTCAAGCAGCAAGACTTCGAAGTACGAGAGCTCTACTTCAAGAAGAGAGGTTTAACTGAGATCTATAAGGCAAGTCAGCGCCAGAAGGATAAGAAAGCCTTAGACGAAGCTAACGAAACAGTGACCCTTTGGCAAGAGAAGTGGGAAAACCATTTGAAAGAGCAGAAAGAGGCGGAGATCAAGTACGAGCTAAAAATCAGAGGCCTTCAAGATTCTCTAGCTGAGCAAGGAGAGTTGCTTCAGAAAGCCCACAAGCAATGGAAAGAACACTTTCAGAAGATGGCCAACATCCAGAAGGAGGTAGAAGAGCTGAAGCTTCGGGCTGATATCAAGAAGGTCAAGATTGAGCCGAGTCCTAGCAAAGAAAAGGAGGAAGTATTCCTACAACATATCAATGATTTGCACGCTTCCTTTGATCTAAGGGATATTCTCATCCAAAAACTCATCTAGGAGCCGAATCATCCAGACATTGCCCAGCTGTTCCAAGTTTTCAAGCGCCTTAGTTGGAGGCTGTAAGGCATGGAGCTCCCTAGGGTTTAGTCTTATACTCTTGTACTTGGATTACCCACAGGCTTTTTGTGGGATTTCTCTTTACTTTACTTTGCTTTGCTACTCTTTGATGTATGAATTGGCACCCTTCGGGGACTCTTGTTTTTCAGATTCTGGTTTATGATATGTGTGGTTTGAATCTCTAGTTGTTATCTCTTGAACTAACACGGGGTATTAAGCACCAGTTCACCACAGTTATCACCTTATCTGCACAACATGCGAGGTTTTCTTCCCTAAATCTGAAAGAGCTATCTCTATTATCGAATACCGGAATGGGAACATAATAAACCATGAGAATGAAAATGAACACAACATTTCATGCATATCATTTTCATTTTTTCTTTTGCAGGTTATTCGGGTTCTTAAATTATGTGCACTTTCAAGAAGGATTGCGAGAGCCACCAAGACTCGTCTTCTCAAGCACGATTTACCGCCACACCGGTATGCTACCTGTCGAAATCAGAGAAATTTGATGGATACTATGCAGACAGAACTGAACGAGCTTCGCACCTGGATGGGAGAATTCATGACGATGATGCAGGGTATAACGCTAGGGTAGCAAGAGATGAGGGCTACTATGAAAAGGTTCAACCTCCCTCAAACAGATCCTCTGGTGGTCACCTTGGATGCTCAAGGCAACCTAGTCAACGACATTCTTGTCCCACCTATGGTGAACAGGCCACCAACTATAGAGGTTGCTGGCCTGACTCCCGTCTCCGTGCAAGACTGTCAGGAAGATCAACTCACCCTGGTCAACGAAGATATGTGGTTTGGTACTGGGGCCAATAGTCAAGACTTCCAGATGTTGGTTGAGAAGGTGCAAGCTCTGGAATGCAAAGATACTCTTGGTATCGACGACTCTGATATGGGCTTGGTTTCAGGGGTGGTTATCCCTCCAAAGTTCAGACCTCCGACTTTCGACAAATACAACGAAAACTCTTGCCCTAAGACTCACTTGCAGGCCTTCTATCGCAAACTTGTTGCACATACCAAGGACGAGAAGCTTTGGATGTATTACTTCCAGGACAGCCTGTCTGGGGGCTCACTGGAGTGGTATATGAAGATGGAGAAGAATTCTGTCCATAATTGGAAGGAGCTTGGGGAATACTTTCTCAAGAAATACCAATACAACATCGACATGGCTCCCAGCCGAACTCAGCTTCAAAGCCTCTCTCAAAAGAATTCAGAGAGTTTCAAATACTATGCACTGAGATGGCGCGAGGTCGCTGCCAGAGTCCGACCACCCTTACTGGAAAGGGAGATGGTCGATCTCTTCATGGACACCCTCCCGGGGCATTTTATGGAGAGGTTGGCAGGATGTTCCTCCAATGGATTTTCTGATATCATTTTGACAGGCGAAAGAATAGAAAGTTGGATGAAACAAGGCAAGATTCAGGGCAGCGGAGCGTCAACCTCCGGAGTTAAGAAGCCTTTTGTGAAAAGAAGGGAAGGAGAAGTCGGGGCCGTTTATATGCAGAAGAAGAGGGGGAATAGAAACACTTATGCAGCTTCTGTCACCATTTCTGCTCCTGCTAACCAGCAACAGGTTCAACAACCGCAACAGCAGCGCCAACAGGGTTATCAAAAGCAGCGGGCTCCCCGTTCTTACTATCCTACAAGAGCAAAGGACATGCATTTTGAAGCACCTACAATGTCGTACTCCCAACTACTACATAATCTCCTTCAACTCCTGATGGTTCAATTGAGAACCATGCATCCTCCGAAGTCGGGTTAACTCCCAGTAGGTTATGATGCTAATACCCGTTGTGAGTTCCACTTCGGGGCTCTTGATCATAGCACCGAGAACTGCCAGGTTCTAAAGCATGTTGTTCAATATCTGATAGACTCTAAGGCGATCAACTTCGCTCCGACCCCAAATGTGCCACCGAATCCCATGCCTCCTGTAACACGGTGGGAGAACTGACTTTAGTTAAATGTTGCGGATAGCAAGAGTCGCCACCGACTTTTATTTTATCCAAAGGAAAGGGCATAAAAGAACAGGAAAGACCTTAAAAGATTTTTGGGTTCGGGGGGTAGGTTATGTAAAGGGAAGGTGTTAGAACCCTTTACATCCATGGTTATCCATGGGCTCTTAGTTACTTAGCTCACTTTAAAATGTTTTTGAAATGTGAAGTGTGTGAATAAAAATTTTCTTAAGTGTTTTATAATGATCCATGTACGGATGCGTATAAAACATTTGTTTTGAAAATTTGTTTGAAATTGTGAAGTGTTTGAAATGTTTTTGAAGAGTGAGCAAGTATCTAAGAGGAACCCACCCTAAATTTAAGTCTTTTCTGTTCTTGAATCCTTTAAATGGTAAGACTATCCCTATTATTAAGGAATAGGTAGTCATTACCTTGGATGTGAGGGACAAGTGAAGGGACATCTGTTTATTTAGGCAACTGTGGGGTGTATAAGCAATTCGAAGGGACTATCATCTTTATTCGAAAGGGACAAGATCATTACGAAGGCAACATTCGAAAGGGACTTGATCTTTTATCTATTAAGGGACTAGATGATGTGAAATTAGGGACTTTGCTTTATACACCCTACTTGATCTTTTATTTTAGGCAACATGAGAGGTATCCCTAAGGAAGTGAGATGGCGATCAAAGATCGACTTACGTGTGTGAGTGTACAATTTTAATATTTATCTTTAAATTAGTGAGCTAAATTAATTTTAAACATACAAACATATTGCACTCCCTATTTTACTAACCATAGCATAAAAATAAATATTTAAATACTATTATTAAAATATTACATCCAGGAACAATTACATAATAATAATTAAAGCAAATTAAATATAATAAGCAAAATAATAAATAATAATAATAATTGGGTTAGTGAAATAATAATAATAATAATAAATCACAATGGGGTTAGTAATAATGAAATAAATATAAAAATAAACATAGTTAATAATATAAGCAAAAAATATTAAAATATTAATGAACAATTATTTTTTAAGATTAAGAATAAAATATAAACAATTATACTAATTATTATGAAATTTTAAGTTATATGCCAATTATAAAAATTAAGTTAATTATAAACATATTATGAAAACAAAATTATAATTACAAAATTAAATTAACAATTTTAACAATTTTAAACATATAACAAAAATTATTTACATACAAAATTAAATTGTAAACAATTTATAGAATATTTACATATTATGAAAATAAATTAAGAATTTTTAAGCATATTTATATACAAGATTTAAATGATGAACAAATTAAAAAAACATATGTACATTATTAAATAAAATAGAATTAATTATAATCATACTATTATATTTACCAAAATTAAGAATTATAATAAAATTACATTTTTAATAGAAGCAAATTAGGGTTTGATTTAAAAATATTAAGATTTATTTATTAATTAAAATATAAGCAAGAATTAAAATAAACAAATAAATAATATTTACAATTAGGGTTTTAGAAAAATACTTTAGATTTAGAAAATTAGGGTTGATATATTTTTTAACCTAAATACAACTAATTTATTTATACAAATCAAATAACATTAATAATATATAATAAAATAGTTTTAATAATAAAGTTTTAATTTTTTTGAAAATACAAGTTTAGAATTTATATACAAGAAATAATATACATTTTATTTTTTAACATTTTATAATTTACTAAATTAATTAAACAAACATAAACAAGAATTAAATAAAATAAGAAGAAAAAGGGATAAAAAACTTACCTGGGGCTGGGATTCGAACCCAGGCCCTAGGCTTTGCAATCTCAAGACCAACAGCATCACCACCAGGCCAAGCGCGCGCTGGCGTTAGAATCTGGAGTCTAACTCCTTTTGTTATTAGCCTGCGAAAAATCCAGAAAAACAAACAAAACAAAATGGCCTGGGGGATTCGAACCCAGGACCATCCATACAACATACACGCGCAATTACCAACTAAGCCAACCACCAATTCTGTTAAAATACTAACAACATGAAATAAAATATTATAATGAATTTTTAAAAATAAAACTTGGCGCGCTGACTTCATCTTCAACCTTGGAATTTCGCAGGTTTTCCTGCGAAATTTGCTGGGAAATTTCCTGCGATTTCTCTTGCGCTTTTGAACCTGAGAATTCCATACATCATCATACAAGTACAATTTCATCAAATTAATTACACCAACATGATCCAAACAGTTAATTGAGTTGATTTATGGTCTCAAAATTCATTTATAGTTATTAGATTATGAAACCCTAATTTGATAGGTATGAACCCTAAAATGGTGTTTCACGAATTGGCCACTAAATCATCAATCCAATTGCCCAGAATCCATCACTGCATTCATCTAAACACAAATCAATAGTCAAACTTGATTAATATTATGTGAAAATGCAAGAACAAAAAAAAATCGAAAGTGGACAAGAAACGATTCAGATTTCTTAATGTATCATGCTATGATGCAATGTAGTGAATGGTTTCGATTCAAGGATGTCCAGGGAAGCTTGTGATATTCTCAAAATACCTTGAAACCTCCTCTAAGGTGGAAACCGAAAATTCACTTTTTGAAGGATTTTTGAAATTTGAAACTTACACTTTGAGGCAGAAAATTCGTGTCCAATGAATAAGGTTGTGTTGTATACTTATAGTGTAATAGAAATAGGTCAAAACAATTGATTGTTGTGTGGAAAATTTGATTGAAAAAGATTGAAAAAGATTAAGTCTTAAACTTCAAATATTTGAGAATTAGACCTTTCTATTTCAAGCCAATCACCATGATTCTCATACCAATTTGATCCAAATCACTTTTATGACTTTCTAGAAACAAAATCCCATTTAAATATTTGACTTTTCTATTTTATTTTAATTTAAAATGATTTTAAATGAATAAAATCAAAATAAATAAAATAAAATGATAAAAAATCTGAATTTTAGAGAATTGGGTCGTGCATGAAGTATTGGTATGGATTGGATCATCATATGGCAAGCCCATTTAGAAAAAATTGGTTTTAAACCTCCATTTTCTTCATAAACCAACCAAAAATTTCCCAACTTTGCAAGGGCACACATCCTTCAATTTTAATGCTATGAGGGTGTTCTTGGACATTTTGGAAAGCTTGAAGAGTCCTATAACCAACCCCACTGGTTTCATGTCCATATCATTTACCATTCTCAAGTTATGCCCTTTTGAAGTTGTTGACTTTTTGTTGACTTTCAAAAGGACCTATAATGTCTTAGCTCATACCTTCCAAATGAAGCATTTTTGGGCTTGGCTTGTGAGACACAAAGTTGTAGAGAATTCAATTTCCTTCAAAATTAGCTTTGGATGGAAAATTGGTGATGAAGCATGTGAAAGTTATGGCTGGTCAAAGTTCAGTTGACTTTTCCTAAGGAAACCCTAATTTAGAAACTCCTGATTCTTGATGATCTGAAATATCCTTGATGAATCATGATCAACCCTTTATAAAATGATGAATTTTACTTCATATACTTGATGTTGGCAAAAAATCATGAAGTTTGACTTTGGTTTGACCACAGTTGACCTCAGTTTGACTTTTTAACTACTTTGACTGGTTTTGACTTATCTGATCATCTGACTGAGCAAACTTTTGAGAAAAGTCTTGAAAATTGTCATGGGGGTTCTTAAACACATATAAGATGTTATGAAGCTCACTTGAAGTCTTGGAAGTCCATTTATCCTGATTAAAGTCAAAACCCTAGTTTTGGATGCACTGCTTAGGAGGATGCATTGTCTGAGGGAATTGTCAAATCTTCTGACCAATTGTGAACTTTGTGAACCTTGTGAACCTCATAAGATATCTTGTGAACCTCATGGGAGGTCTTGTGATCCTTGTGAACCTTGTGAACCTCATAAAGTGTCTTACAAACTTCATGAACCTCATGAAAGGTCTTGTGAGTATTGTGGACCTTGTGAACCTTGTGAACCTCATAAAGTGTCTTGTAAACTTCATGAACCTCATGAAAGGTCTTGTGAACCTTGTGAAACTTCTTAGCACACAAAGTCTTGTATTGTGAGGGCAAATTTTGGGGTGCAACAGCTGCCCCTGTTCAATTTTCTGAAACCTGAGGGGTTAGATTGGTATCTGTACCATTCGTGACCTGGAAGGTTGAAGGGGATTGAACACAAAAGCCCAAAAATTTGCACTCACCAGTGCGTAGAGTAATACTGATGACTAGTTGAATATGCTTGAGTGGGCTTAAAGATGCCACTTGGAGAAAAAGTTCTTCAGATACATTTCTTGGAGGATATAGCAGTCCAAAATATGAAGATATAATGATAACTTTCAGGAAGATAAACAACGTCCCGAGGTAATAATATGCTTTCAGGAGGATAAACAACGTCCTGAGGAAATGAGATAACCTTTAGGAAGATAAACAACGGCCCAAGGCAATAATATGCTTTCAGGAAGATAAACAACGTCCTGAGGAAATGATATGCTTTTGGGAGGATAAACAACGGCCCAAGGTGATGATATGCTTTCAGAAGGATAAACAACGTTCTGAGGTAATGATATGCTTTCAGGAATATAAACAACGTCCCGAGGAGATAATATACTTTCAGGAGGATAAACAACATCCTGAGGTATGATGATAGCTTTCAGGAAGATACACAACGTCCTGAGGAAATGATGTAACCTTTGGGAAGATAAACAACGTCCCAAGGTAATAATATGCTTTCAGGAGGATAAACAACGTCCTGAGGGAATGGTATGCTTTCAGGAGGATAAACATCGTCCTAAGGTATAAGTAACCTTTGGGAAGATAAACAACGGCCCAATAGTCACAAATTGTTGATGAAGTATGTTGGAGAATTAACCTGAAAAACAAGATTATAACATCCTGCACAATATCATTAGTTTATGCATTATGTATGCATGTATAATATGATGCACTTAAGTAATGTATTATATATCTATGTATATGTATGATATGATGTAAATGATGTATGTATGCATCATGCAGCCTGACGCGTCTTGGATATCTTCGTATAATAACTGCTGACCAGGGAAAATAAATCCCGATTCGTTACTGGAGAATATGAGGAACTCGTTCTCGTCTTGTATGTAATATAGTATATATAACCTCCCGTCTCCGTTTGATAGTAGGGTGTACATAACCTCCCGTCTCCGTTTGATAGTAGGGTGTACATAACCTCCCGTCTCCGTTTGATAGTAGGGTGTACATAACCTCCCGTCTCCGTTTGATAGTAGGGTGTACATAACCTCCCGTCTCCGTTTGATAGTAGGGTGTACATAACCTCCCGTCTCCGTTTGATAGTAGGGTATACATAATCTCCCGTCTTCGTTCGTCGTACTCTTATTGGAAAATAAATTCCCGAATATCCGTATGAGGATAAAAGAGATGGATATAAATTCCAGGGGAGATGTGACTTGAAGTATTTATGAAGATGGATTTGTCCTACTGGGGATTTGTAACTGTCTTGTAGGGATGAACTGGTGAAGCTTCGTTGGAATTCTTCCCTCGTTCGTCCTTAGTAAATACTATTACTCTATTTTCATGCATTTCTGGTAAACATCAATCATATTAAGCATACATGCATTTCTGGTAAACATCAATCATATTCAAAAGCATACATACATTCAAACACAACAAATGGACGTTTCACTTATGTAAATAGGGTAAAAGTAAATCTGGATTCAAAGATGGAATTTTATTTATATCAAAAAGTGACCTATACATAGGTAGGTTTGTACAAGGAGACAGAAATCCTAGTAAGAGGAATTTGTCGTGAAAATTTTACAAAACAAAGAAAATCAGATATGTGGGAAGTAATCCTATTGAGTTCCAATTCTACTATTGCCATTATCTTCAAGTATCTCATCTTCTGCTGTTGAGACGGAAACGATTGAATTGAGCTTTATCTGTTCGAACTTGAGTAAGTAACACAACTGGTTGCAGTTTCATGGGTGATCCAAACGAGACATAGTCATACGCTTTAATCCCTAACTTTTGCCTGGATTGCCTTTTCAGGTTTTCAATCCACCGGGATACCCTTTTTTGCCCAAGCCGCCTTTTCAGGTTTTCGACTTGCTGGGTGTACATTTTTTTAATATATATCCCTAATTTTTTCCCAAACCCTTTTGGTTTGCCGGGATGCCCTTATTTTTGCCTAGGCCAGTCAACCTAGCGGGTCTCTTTCTATGCGTAGTATTTTTTAACTATGTCTGCGTTTACAGGCTGTGGGAAGTCTTCACCATCCATAGTAGTAAGTATCATGGCACCTCCTGAGAATACTGTCTTGACTACAAATGGTCCTTCATATGTAGGAGTCCACTTGCCCCTAGGATCACCCTGTGGTAATATGATACGCTTGATTACCAAGTCACCAACCTGATATACCTTTGGCTTAACCTTCTTGTTAAAAGATTTGATCATTCGTTTCTGGTACATCTGGCCATGACAAACTGCTGCTAACCTCTTCTCATCAATCAAATTTATCTGGTCAAGTCGAGTCTGAATCCACTCATCTTCATCCAAGCCTGCATCCTTCATAATTCTTAAGGAGGGGATCTGAACTTCAATGGGCAAAACTGCTTCCATACCATAGACTAAGGAGAATGGGGTTGCCCCTGTTGAAGTACGTATTGTGGTACGATAACCATGAAGAGCAAATGGTAACATCTCATGCCAATCCTTGTAAGTAACAATCATCTTTTGTATAATCTTCTTAATGTTCTTATTAGCAGCTTCAACTGCCCCATTCATCTTTGGGCGATACGGAGAAGAGTTGTGATGCTTAATCTTGAACTGCGTGCAGAGATCAGTAATCATAGTGTTGTTCAGATTAGAGCCATTGTCAGTAATAATCCTTTCTGGGATGCCATACCTACATATGAGATTATTCTTAATGAATCGAGCCACGACATTCTTGGTAACAGATGCAAATGAAGCTACCTCTACCCACTTCGTGAAGTAATCAATAGCAACCAGGATGAAACGATGCCCATTAGAAGCAGTAGGTTTGATCTCACCAATCATATCAATGCCCCACATGGCAAAGGGCCAAGGAGAAGTCAACACATTCAATGGTGATGGAGGTATATGGACTTTATCAGCATAAATTTGACACTTGTGACATGTCCTGGAGTGTTGATAGCAATCAGCTTCCATAGTAGACCAATAGTAACCTGCTCTCAATATCTTCTTTGCCATAGTATGACCACTAGAATGAGTGCCAAATATCCCATCATGCATATCTTCCATAATCTCTGTTGCTTCCTTCTTATCCACACAACGAAGCATAGTTGAATCATGATTGCGCTTGTACAAAATCCCATTACTCAAAAAGAACTTAGCAGAGAACCTCTTCAGAAACTTCCTATCTTTGACAGATGCCCCTTCAGGGACCTCCTGAGCTTCAAGATACCTTTTCACCTCATAGAACCAAGGCTTCTCTTCTGCTTCTTCAGTGCCAATCTCGTTGCAGTATGCAGGCTTTTCAAATCTATCAATAGTAATCTTGGGAGCCTCATCATCCCAGCTGATCTCAAACATGGATGCCATGGTGGCTAATGCATCTGCCAACTGATTCTCTCTTCGTGGAATATGTCCAAAGGTAATCTCTTTGAAATGTGGGATCAAAGACAACACATGCTCTCTATAAGGAATGAGATTGTCATGCTTGATATCCCAATCTCCTTTAATCTGGCTTACTACCAGGGCTGAATCTCCATATACATCAAGGAACTGAATCCTCATATCAATAGCAGCTTTAATACCCAGGATACATGCCTCATACTCAGCCATGTTATTAGTACAATAGAAACAAAGTCTGGCAGTAATCGGGGTATGACAACCTTCAGGGGAACTGATCACAACACCAACACCATTACCAAGTGCATTAGAGGCACCATCAAAAACCATAGTCCATCGGGATCCTTGTTCAGGTCCGTCATATTGTCCAGGTTCTTTGGTAATAATCATAATGTCTTCATCAGGGAACTCAAAACTCATTGACTGGTAATCATCTACTGCTTGGTGAGCCAAATGATCAGCCACAACACTTCCCTTAATAGCCTTCTGAGTAGTATATTGTATGTCATATTCTGTCAAGATCATTTGCCATCTTGCTATTCTTCCGGAGAGAGCAGGTTTCTCAAATATGTACTTGATTGGATCCATCTTCGAAATCAATAAGGTAGTATGAGTCAACATATACTGTCTTAGTCGGCGAGCAGCCCATGCCAAAGCGCAGCAAGTTTTCTCGAGCAGTGAGTATCTTGTTTCACAGTCGGTAAACTTTTTGCTAAGGTAGTATATTGCCTGCTCTTTTCGACCAGACTCTTCATGTTGCCCCAATACACATCCCATTGAGTTGTCTAACACTGTTAAGTACATAATCAAGGGTCTTCCATCAACTGGTGGCATCAAAATTGGTGGTTCCAGCAGATATCTCTTTATTTCATCAAAGGCAGTTTGGCATTCATCATTCCATTCCATCACCTGATCTTTCTTCAACAACTTGAAGATTGGCTCACAGATAGCTGTTAATTGGGAAATAAATCTTGTAATGTAATTCAATCGTCCCAAGAAACCTCTAACTTCCTTCTCAGTACGGGGAGCTGGCATCTCTCGTATAGCTTTCACTTTTGCAGGGTCTACTTCAATACCTTTTCCACTGACTATGAAACCCAGGAGCTTACCAGATCTAACTCCAAAAGTACACTTGTTTGGGTTCAATCTCAACTTGTATTTTTTCAACCTCTCAAACAACTTATGTAGATGATCAAGATGTTGCTCTTCATTCTGGGACCTGGCTATCATATCATCCACATATACCTCTATCTCATGATGAATCATATCATGAAACAAAGCCACCATAGCACGCTGATATGTTGCCCCTGCATTCTTCAAACCAAATGGCATCACTTTATAGCAAAAGGTGCCCCACTGTGTAACAAATGTTGTCTTCTCCATATCTTTAGGAGCCATCTTGATTTGATTGTAACCAGAGAAACCATCCATAAAAGAGAATACTTTGTGTTGAGCAGTGTTGTCTACTAGAACATCAATATGAGGAAGTGGAAAGTCATCTTTGGGGCTGGCCTTGTTCAAATCTCCGTAGTCCACACACATACGTACCTTACCATCTTTCTTAGGAACCGGTACCACATTTGCAACCCACTGAGGATAAGAAGTCACAGCTAAGAACCCTGCATCAAACTGTTTCATTACCTCTGCTTTGATCTTCTCTGACATTTCAGGACGCATGCGACGAACCTTCTGTTTCTTTGGACGACAATCTTCTTTTACTGGTAAACGGTGAACCACAATGTCTGTATCCAACCCTGGCATATCTTCATAGGACCAAGCAAAGATCTCTACATAGTCTCGTAGCATCTGAATCAATCTGCTCTTGACACTACCCTCTAATTCAGCCCCTACCTTGACCTCTTTCCTGTTTTCTTCAGTTCCCAGATTCACAACTTCGACTGGCTCTTCATGTGGCTGTATATCTTTCTCTTCTTGTTGTAACAACCTAGCAAGCTCTACAGGTACTTCACAATCGTCCTCATTTCCGTCTTCAGCTTGATAGATCGGATTCTCGAAATTATAATTGGCAATAGTAGAACTGTTATCAACAGGATCCAGAGTGGATGAGGATCTGCATTTTAGTGATGTGGGTGTGTGTAAGAACACATAGCTGATAAAACAAAAATAAAAGAAAAGAAAGACAAGGAACACAATATTTACGAAAACGAAACGTCCACTGATTTTTATTGAATGAAGTATGCAAATGAAATGACATCCCGTAACAAGCACACCATTGTGCCCCGGGCAAGGCACAAGGCTTGAAAGTTCAATTGTTCAAGAAATTACAAACTTAAAAGCAACAACACAGTAATAGTATTTACTCCTGACTAAAGGAGATAGGAATAACATCTTCAGCCTTCCAATTATTGAGCCTAACACCCACAGTAGGAAAAATCCAAGCATCCAAGTTGTAGTCTTCATCATAGTCACCCACAACATTGATCTGGTTCTTCATAACCCCTTGATTGGTGATACGAACAGCACGAGCACGACGAACAGCCTTCTGGGACTCTGTAGTGAAACCCAAACCAAATTTGTCAGACTTGTACGGAATATCAGGAAGCTGACCCCAAATAGTACAACCACCTTCATCCACCACAGCTCTAGCATCTTTAAGGGAAGCCATTGTAGGAGGTATTCTGGTGACTGTAGGAACTTTCTTGACAACAGGAGGAGCTTCATAATCATTAACAATCCAAGGAACCACTTCAAATGTCTGACATGGAGTTTCAACATATTCACCTTCCACTTCCAGATATTTAAAAGTGTTTACATGGCTAACAACATATCCTTCCTCTCCATAAACAGTGACAACTTTCCCTTCTACCGGATATCTCAGCTTCTGATGTAAAGTGGAGGTTACAGCACCTGCCCCATGGATCCAGGGACGCCCAAGCAAACAAGAATATGACGGACGAATTTCCATGACATAAAAGGTAGCATTGAAAACCTGAGAACCAACTTTGATTGGGAGATAAATTTCTCCATGCACTACTCTTCTTGGGCCATCAAAAGCCTTCACCACTATGTTACTGGGCTTCAGCATAGCATCTTCAGGACTCAGCTTATTCAGAACTTCTTTGGGCAATACATTCAGAGAGGAACCATTGTCTATCAATACATGTGACAGGGTAGTGCCCCTGCATTCAATTGAGATATGTAGAGCCCTGTTATGATCCCTCTTGGCAGGAGTCAAATCAGCATCAGAGAAACCTAACCCATTATCATAGGTCAAGTGGGCAACACAATTTTCAAACTGGTCAACAGAAATTTCATTGGGTACATGGGCAGTCTTCAGAAACTTAATCAAAGCCTTGGCATGAGCTTCAGAACATAACAACAAAGACAACATGGAAATCTTGGAGGGAGTATGCCCCAACTGATCAACAATGTCATAATCACTCTTGCGAATGATTTTCAATACTTCTTCCATCTGCTTAGAGAGATCATCAGCAACTGGCACATCAGTAGGTATAGGTTCAATAACAGGACCTTTGCCCCGAGCATCAGTGGTGGAGGTAGCAGCTGAAGTAACTGCATTCTTGGAAGTAACTGGAGGAGAGAAAACTCTTCCGCTTCGTGTGATCTTACTAGATCCAGCAATATTATCAACATCAACAAGCATATCAGCTAAGGGTTCCTGCTTAACACCATGGATATAAACATCAGACTCATAATTCCAAGGCACAGCTTTATCGGAAGTATACAGAATAGGGCCAGGAGTGGGAATGACCATAGGAGCCACTCTAGCTTCAGCAACAATCTTCACAGGGCCTTCAGCAGTAATCTTAATTGGACCCTTATGAGTGATTTTAACAGGTCCCTTTGAAGTAATCCTTACCAGCACTTTATCAACCATATCCACCTCTTCAATCTTCGCACGTTGGGTTATATGATCAACCATACTCTCTACGGAAGGTGGAGTCCTCTCAAACACTATGGTATATTTATCCATGAGACGTTGAATTCCATCTCTCAATCTCCAGCAGCTATCCGGCTTATAGGTACAATACAGACAATCTTCACGACAACCTGGAAAGAACCCAGCTTGTACTAGCTTCTTCTTAATGACAGACAATGGTGTGGTCAACTCTGCAACTGAATAGATATGTGAATCTTCATCAATGGCATTGACAGTCTTCTCATGATTTGGCATGGGAGCAGTAATCACATTTGGAGTACCCGAAGGGTCAAACTCAATCTCTCCAGCCTCAATCATATCTTGAATTTTGTTCTTCAATACCCAGCAGCTATTAGTATCATGTCCCTGACAGTTCGAATGATATGCACATCGTGCATTGGGATTATACCTGGGAGAGGTGACATTGGGATTCTGAGGAGCATCTTTCAGAGTGATAAGTTCAGCCTTCAACAAGTGTTGCAATGCTTGGGCCATTGACATGTTGATCTTAGTGAACTGCCTTCTAGCCCTCTGTTGGTTGCGTTGTGGCTGCTCTGGTGTTGTAGGAGTTGGATTTGAGATATGCACTGCACTCACAGACTGATGCCTTCTACTGCGATCAGGTTGACCATAGACAGCATTTGATTCTTTCTTTCCACTGGGAGGCTTCTTTGCAACACCTGATGAAGAAGCACCCACTTGGATCTTGCCACTCCAAATACCACTTTCCACGCGCTCTCCTGTCATTATCAACTCAGTGAAGCCAGATGATGAGCTTCCAATGAGATGACTGTAAAATGGACCATTCAACGTACACATGAACATATCAACCAACCCCCTGTCAGTTAAAGGGGGTTGTACTCTTCCAGCTAAATCTCTCCACTTCTGAGCATACTCCTTGAAACTTTCTTTAGCACCCATAGACATGCTTTGCAGCTGCATGCGAGTGGGAGCTAAATCAGCATTGTATTGATACTGCTTATAGAAGGCTTCAGCAAGATCATTCCAATCCCGGATGTTGACACTCTCCAACTGATAGTACCATTCCAATTGAGCTCCAGATAAGCTCTCTTGTAAGAAATGGATCCACAACTTCTTATCAGCAGTATGAGGTTGGATTCTCCTGACATAAGACCTCAGATGCAGCTTGGGACAAGAGACCCCATCATAAACAACAAAAGTAGGAACCTTGAAACCAATGGGTATGACTACCCCAGATATCAGACTCAAATCTTCAAAATCCAGCCCAGAAGACTTCTGCAACTCCATAGCATCCATTCTATCCACCAGCATTTTGAACTTATCTTCATTAGGCTCATGATAGTAGTTAGCTTCAAAATCAGAGTCCCCCATAGTGTTGTGGAGACTGCCTCTCTCTTTTTCAGACTCTTCAGACTCATAATCTTCAACTGGTTCTTTGGTCTTGGCAAGACCTCTGAACCTTCTTCCCATGTTGATCAGGCCACCTGACCTTCTAGTCTTCTTAGTCTTCTTTGGCCAGCAGTGTCTTCAATTCATCCTGCCCCTTGGACAAGTTCAGGATCAGCTCTTGGAACTGTGCATTTTGTGCTTGGAGATCCTTAACTGTTTGTTCAAGAGCCATTGCTGAAATAAACAGCGAGAAGATAAGAAACCTGTGCACAATAAACCTGTGATGCAATGATATGATATGTTGATGTGTATGCAAATGTTTTCAAGGACCGCAGGATTTAAATTTGCTTAAACAAACAAGAAGGTAAACTTTTATTAGTAATAAATTGGTTTTGCCTCTTGGGCTTACAGAAAATGAAATGCAATAAATACAAGAGATGGGGTTTTAAGTCTCCCATGGACGTTTCCTCTTTGTGTTGAGGTATGAGTTGAGATTCCGTTCCTCGTGAAGTTGATTTGTTAGTTCTAGGATTCTTTCTTGGCTTGCTTTGTAATGAGCCTCGAAAGTATCCCTTTGCTCCTTCAACTGGATCCAGGATCTCTGTAAATCTTCCATGTCAGTAGGCATGTCTGGGTGAAGGATGGTATAAGAAGTATCTCCTTTAGCAACAGGTTCCATGGTAACTGGCAGGATAGCATGATATGGCATCATGAGAGTCTGAGCACGAGATCGTACCCATCTGAGATAAGCTTCCATAGGAATAGTGTACTTAGGCTCCAGAGTCTTGCTGTCAACTTTGTTCACTTTTCCCCATGCTCGTATGAATCTCTGACGGTAACCTTGCAGATCGTTGTCGTAGTCGAACACAATGCCCTGAATCAACATGTCATGTGGGCCATCACTCCGAGCGTAACCAAACTGTCGTAAATCTAGAGAGGGGTTGTAGGTGATGCCTCCTCTTATGCCTAGAAGTGGCACATTAGGAAACTCCCCATAACGGTCAATGATAGTGACATTCTCCATAGATCTGGAGCACCAATGAATATCTGAATGCGAGAGTGACATGATCCTCTTAGACCACCTGAACCCTTGCTCATTCTTCATTACTGAGCGAGGAAGGTGAGAAATAAACCACCTAGAAAGCAAAGGTATGCAGCACATCAGAGTTCCTCTTGCCCTTGTAGTACGGGTATGAAGAGAATGCAGGATGTCTCCAAGTAAAGTAGGTACTGGATTGTGACTCAGGAATATGTTGATGGCATGAACGTCTATGAACTGATCAGGATTGGGGAACAACACTAAGCCATATATCAACAAGGCTAAGATCTCCTCAAAAGCATCATAGCTCATAGCCTTCAAGAACACTTGAGCTTTATCCATTAATACCTTAGCAAGAATACCCTTAACGCTGCTTCTCGTTTCTAGAACAATGTCTGACTTCTTCAGATGTAGAGCTGCAGCAATAACCTCAGGTTTAGGCTCTTTCTCCAAGCCTGTGAAGGGTCTTTGATCAAGAACAGGTATACCCGGAAGTTTAGAGAACTCTTCCATTGTAGGAACCAGCTGATAGTCGGGGAATGTGAAGCAATGGTGCTTGGGGTCAAAGAACTGGAACAGAACACTCATCATGTCTTCATTGAATCCTGAGGTGACTAGATCCAATAGGTGACCATGTCTCTTGATAAATTGGGAATGATCAGACACTTGAGAAACCAATTCTTTAAGCTTAGCAGGTATGCCTACAAAGTTGATCCTGATAGTGTTTCTACGAGCAGAAGCCATGACCTGCAACAAAGAACAAAGATAAATCCTTTGGTCCTTGAAATGGTTAGTGAAAATGCTATGCTTATGATGCATGATGATGTCAGGATGTTATGTTCAATCACAAACATGTGGCACACACAAACAAGTCACACAATAGCCCTAGGTTTGAAGGCTTGCATGAGGTTTAAAGGTAAGTACCCTCCCCTGAAGTTAGTTGGTTCATCTTGTCCTACAAAAGTAACCAGGTTCTAAGGGATCTCAATATCATTGATCCTTCACAAGGGTGGTTGTTCAGTAGGCAACTTACTTGCTAACCAAAACCCTCCATGTTTAAGATCTCAATGAGTGTAGCATCGAGTATCAACCAACTTCAGTCTGCACCAAAGCCGGTTATCTCACTACTTTCTAAAGGCCAAGATGGGATAACTAGGGTTCTAAAAGTTAGTTAGTGCATTGACAACATATGGCAGCCTCATATTATCCTCAACTTGACTTAAGGAACATAAGCACCAACCAAGAAGTCACACTAACTATGGCCACCAGATCACCCATATCGGTATACGCCGTACAGTTTCCTTGGTCTATTGCCATTTACCTAAGGTACACTAGATCCGGGTTAGGATCTTTCACACATAAGAGCCCAACAAGTAAGTATAAAGCAAACAAGGCAAACAATTTTAAAGTGATCTAATTCCTAAGGGTACCCCTCTTTTATTAAATCCCCAGCAGAGTCGCCAGTTCTGTAACACGGTGGGAGAACTGACTTTAGTTAAATGTTGCGGATAGCAAGAGTCGCCACCGACTTTTATTTTATCCAAAGGAAAGGGCATAAAAGAACAGGAAAGACCTTAAAAGATTTTTGGGTTCGGGGGGTAGGTTATGTAAAGGGAAGGTGTTAGCACCCTTTACATCCATGGTTATCCATGGGCTCTTAGTTACTTAGCTCACTTTAAAATGTTTTTGAAATGTGAAGTGTGTGAATAAAAATTTTCTTAAGTGTTTTATAATGATCCATGTACGGATGCGTATAAAACATTTGTTTTGAAAATTTGTTTGAAATTGTGAAGTGTTTGAAATGTTTTTGAAGAGTGAGCAAGTATCTAAGAGGAACCCACCCTAAATTTAAGTCTTTTCTGTTCTTGAATCCTTTAAATGGTAAGACTATCCCTATTATTAAGGAATAGGTAGTCATTACCTTGGATGTGAGGGACAAGTGAAGGGACATCTGTTTATTTAGGCAACTGTGGGGTGTATAAGCAATTCGAAGGGACTATCATCTTTATTCGAAAGGGACAAGATCATTACGAAGGCAACATTCGAAAGGGACTTGATCTTTTATCTATTAAGGGACTAGATGATGTGAAATTAGGGACTTTGCTTTATACACCCTACTTGACCTTTTATTTTAGGCAACATGAGAGGTATCCCTAAGGAAGTGAGATGGCGATCAAAGATCGACTTACGTGTGTGAGTGTACAATTTTAATATTTATCTTTAAATTAGTGAGCTAAATTAATTTTAAACATACAAACATATTGCACTCCCTATTTTACTAACCATAGCATAAAAATAAATATTTAAATACTATTATTAAAATATTACATCCAGGAACAATTACATAATAATAATTAAAGCAAATTAAATATAATAAGCAAAATAATAAATAATAATAATAATTGGGTTAGTGAAATAATAATAATAATAATAAATCACAATGGGGTTAGTAATAATGAAATAAATATAAAAATAAACATTGTTAATAATATAAGCAAAAAATATTAAAAGATTAATGAACAATTATTTTTTAAGATTAAGAATAAAATATAAACAATTATACTAATTATTATGAAATTTTAAGTTATATGCCAATTATAAAAATTAAGTTAATTATAAACATATTATGAAAACAAAATTATAATTACAAAATTAAATTAACAATTTTAACTATTTTAAACATATAACAAAAATTATTTACATACAAAATTAAATTGTAAACAATTTATAGAATATTTACATATTATGAAAATAAATTAAGAATTTTTAAGCATATTTATATACAAGATTTAAATGATGAACAAATTAAAAAAAACATATGTACATTATTAAATAAAATAGAATTAATTATAATCATACTATTATATTTACCAAAATTAAGAATTATAATAAAATTACATTTTTAATAGAAGCAAATTAGGGTTTGATTTAAAAATATTAAGATTTATTTATTAATTAAAATATAAGCAAGAATTAAAATAAACAAATAAATAATATTTACAATTAGGGTTTTAGAAAAATACTTTAGATTTAGAAAATTAGGGTTGATATATTTTTTAACCTAAATACAACTAATTTATTTATACAAATCAAATAACATTAATAATATATAATAAAATAGTTTTAATAATAAAGTTTTAATTTTTTTGAAAATACAAGTTTAGAATTTATATACAAGAAATAATATACATTTTATTTTTTAACATTTTATAATTTACTAAATTAATTAAACAAACATAAACAAGAATTAAATAAAATAAGAAGAAAAAGGGATAAAAAACTTACCTGGGGCTGGGATTCGAACCCAGGCCCTAGGCTTTGCAATCTCAAGACCAACAGCATTACCACCAGGCCAAGCGCGCGCTGGCGTTAGAATCTGGAGTCTAACTCCTTTTGTTATTAGCCTGCGAAAAATCCAGAAAAACAAACAAAACAAAATGGCCTGGGGGATTCGAACCCAGGACCATCCATACAACATACACGCGCAATTACCAACTAAGCCAACCACCAATTCTGTTAAAATACTAACAACATGAAATAAAATATTATAATGAATTTTTAAAAATAAAACTTGGCGCGCTGACTTCATCTTCAACCTTGGAATTTCGCAGGTTTTCCTGCGAAATTTGCTGGGAAATTTCCTGCGATTTCTCTTGCGCTTTTGAACCTGAGAATTCCATACATCATCATACAAGTACAATTTCATCAAATTAATTACACCAACATGATCCAAACAGTTAATTGAGTTGATTTATGGTCTCAAAATTCATTTATAGTTATTAGATTATGAAACCCTAATTTGATAGGTATGAACCCTAAAATGGTGTTTCACGAATTGGCCACTAAATCATCAATCCAATTGCCCAGAATCCATCACTGCATTCATCTAAACACAAATCAATAGTCAAACTTGATTAATATTATGTGAAAATGCAAGAACAAAAAAAAATCGAAAGTGGACAAGAAACGATTCGGATTTCTTAATGTATCATGCTATGATGCAATGTAGTGAATGGTTTCGATTCAAGGATGTCCAGGGAAGCTTGTGATGTTCTCAAAATACCTTGAAACCTCCTCTAAGGTGGAAACCGAAAATTCACTTTTTGAAGGATTTTTGAAATTTGAAACTTACACTTTGAGGCAGAAAATTCGTGTCCAATGAATAGGGTTGTGTTGTATACTTATAGTGTAATAGAAATAGGTCAAAACAATTGATTGTTGTGTGGAAAATTTGATTGAAAAAGATTGAAAAAGATTAAGTCTTAAACTTCAAATATTTGAGAATTAGACCTTTCTATTTCAAGCCAATCACCATGATTCTCATACCAATTTGATCCAAATCACTTTTATGACTTTCTAGAAACAAAATCCCATTTAAATATTTGACTTTTCTATTTTATTTTAATTTAAAATGATTTTAAATGAATAAAATCAAAATAAATAAAATAAAATGATAAAAAATCTGAATTTTAGAGATTTGGGTCGTGCATGAAGTATTGGTATGGATTGGATCATCATATGGCAAGCCCATTTAGAAAAAATTGGTTTTAAACCTCCATTTTCTTCATAAACCAACCAAAAATTTCCCAACTTTGCAAGGGCACACATCCTTCAATTTTAATGCTATGAGGGTGTTCTTGGACATTTTGGAAATCTTGAAGAGTCCTCTAACCAACCCCACTGGTTTCATGTCCATATCATTTACCATTCTCAAGTTATGCCCTTTTGAAGTTGTTGACTTTTTGTTGACTTTCAAAAGGACCTATAATGTCTTAGCTCATACCTTCCAAATGAAGCATTTTTGGGCTTGGCTTGTGATACACAAAGTTGTAGGGAATTAAATTTCCTTCAAAATGAGCTTTGGATGGAAAATTGGTGATGAAGTATGTGAAAGTTATGGCTGGTCAAAGTTCAGTTGACTTTTCCTGAGGAAACCCTAATTTAGAAACTCCCGATTCTTGATGATCTGAAATATCCTTGATGAATCATGATCAACCCTTGATCAAATGATGAATTTTACTTCATATACTTGATGTTGGCAAAAAATCATGAAGTTTGACTTTGGTTTGACCACAGTTGACCTCAGTTTGACTTTTTAACTACTTTGACTGGTTTTGACTTATCTGATCATCTGATTGAGCAAACTTTTGAGAAAAGTCTTGAAACTTGTCATGGGGGTTCTTAAACACATATAAGATGTTATGAAGCTCACTTGAAGTCTTGTAACTCCATTTAGCCCGATTAAAGTCAAAACCCTAGTTTTGGATGCACTGCTTAGGAGGATGCATTGTCTGAGGGAATTGTCAAATCTTCTGACCAATTGTGAACTTTGTGAACCTTGTGAACCTCATAAGATATCTTGTGAACCTCATGGGAGGTCTTGTGAGCCTTGTGAACCTTGTGAACCTCATAAAGTGTCTTGCAAACTTCATGAACCTCATGAAAGGTCTTGTGAGTATTGTGGACCTTGTGAACCTTGTGAACCTCATAAAGTGTCTTGTAAACTTCATGAACCTCATGAAAGGTCTTGTGAACCTTGTGAACCTTCTTAGCACACAAAGTCTTGTATTGTGAGGGCAAATTTTGGGGTGCAACACCTCCTCATGGAAGGACCGTTGGGGCAGTCGATAACGGTGAAGGTCTGAACCTGGTATTTGGTGTCAGGGACCTAAAAACTTCATTGCTGGCCGTAAAAGCTTGCCTGGCTGAGAAGAGCATCTTTCCAGGTTGTGAAAAGGATTGCCCAGATTGTGTTAACTCCATTTATGGTTGTGCTTGATTGAGGTTGGGTATACAAAAGATGATGGACGAAGGAAGCATACAGTTTGATAAGATCGTGAAAGAAGACGAGGTATCAACTGTGACGATTTTCTATAATCCGGCACAAGTTCTTGCACCGACAAGGGTGGCTCCAATAACCATTACTACTTCTGGACCAGTTCCTTATTAGAGTGATAAATTTATCCCTTGGTATTACGGGGGAGAAGTCTATTACAATGGCCAGAAGCAAAACATGACTGCATCCAGTTCGTCTCCGCACCAGGTCGAGAATGTTGGGGTTGGAGGATTCACCAGAAGTGGCAGACTATTCACTCTAGAGACACTAAGAAGTAATGTGTTACCACCTAAGGACAATGTTGAAGCTCAAGCTAAAGCCATGGGCAAGCAACCCATGATCAATGATGCACCTGCACCTATGACAGATCCTGATATCACCTTTGATAAGGATGCGAAGGAATTCTTAAGAATAATCAAGAAGAGTGACTACAAGATTGTGGATCACTTACAACAAACCCCCTCTAAGTCTCAATCTTATCCTTATTGATGTGTTCAGACTTGCATCAGAAAGCTCTATTGAAGATCTTGAATAACGCTTATGTGCCTCAGGACATATCCGTAAACCAGCTGGAGACGGTGGTTTCGAGTGTAAATTCTTGTCATGGGTTGGGATTTATGGATATGGACCTTACATCTGAAGGACGCGGACACAACCGTGCCCTGCACATTTCCATGGAATGCAAGGGGGCCGTGCTCTCTCATATGCTGGTAGACATGGGGTCTTCATTGAATGTACTTCCCAAGAAATCCCTTATGAAGATGGATTATGATAGGGTTATGCTTAGGCCAAGTGATTTGGTCGTCCGAGCATTCGATGACTCAAGGAGGTCAGTGTTCGGAGAGGTGGAACTACCGATCAAGGTGGGACCACAGGTCTTCAATGCTACTTTTTACTTGATAGATACCCAACCGGCCTACATCTGTTTGTTAGGACGACCGTGGATACATTCAGCAGAGGCAGTGTCTTCTACCCTCCATCAAAAACTCAAATTTGTCTGGGAAGGGCAGATTGTGACCGTGTACGGAGAAGAAGACATCTTCATCATCCACCTAGCCTCATTCAAATACGTGGAAATGGATGGAGAAATCGTCGAGACACACTGCCAAGCTTTTGAGCCCATCAAATCTGGGAATGCATCATCGTCAGCTGCCTTATCAGAAGAGACAAAGATAGGAGCATCCATAGCCTCCTATAAACAAGCCCTAAAGGTGGTAGAATCAGGTGCAAACGAGGGTGTCGCTCCCAAATATTTGCATCCCGGTACAAGCGCGAACGGTCGGCGAAAGGATAAAATGAGGTTGAATAGAGTCGCCAGCTAGGCATTTCTATCCCGAAGGAAAGGTAATGCTGCATAAACCTAGAAAGATATGGATAAGACGGTTGCGAACCAGAGAAACTGAGAAAGGGGGTTGGTTACAACCTGGGAAGGTATTAGCACCCAGATTGTCCATTGTACTCGACGGGATCCACACTTAAAAGATTGTGTTTAAAGGGGTAGTGTATGTGCTATCTGTGTGCAAAAGCTGGAAAAGAAATTTACAAGTGTTAGTGCAAAAAGGTGAATTGCTCAGGAATTGAGGCTTTTAAAAGAATGCTGAAAGAGGGGGATGACAAAGAGACTTTTATTCGATAACTGTTAAGTTATGCCTACGTATCCTCTCGTGCAATGAGGAAGTCAGAACACCGTAGTTCGACTCAAAGAGACTGAAAATGAATTGACTATAAACTGCTTGCTTGTCTATGCTCAAGTGTGTGACTCGTCTGGCTCGAGTGCTAATTGTCTTGCATTAGACAGAAGACGCAAGTTCTCGTTTATGAATGAGTGTGATGAGAAGAGAATCCCGAAGGAGACGATTATTGTTTGTTTTTTTGTATTTTCAGTTTTGTTATTGTTTTTGGTGTTTTTGCATAAGTAAATGAGCTTAAGCCTAAATCAAGGGTTTGTAAACTCATTATATCCTCCCTGATTAGGGATAATGAGAATACTTAAGTATGAGATAAGCATCAATTGCCATGATGATGTAGGATTAAGATCATTAACCTACTTGTGATTATTTAGATGTTTTTGGATTTTTGTTTAGTGTTAAGTAATGAGTTTAATCTTTAATCACAAATTAGTGGACTCATTACACCATCCTAATAGAAGGATAATAGATGATAACACTTAAGCTGAGGAAGATACCTCAACTTAATCCATGGTTAGGGATTAAATTCATTATATAACAAAGCCTTTATTAAGTGGATTTTAATTAAAAGATGAGATTAAGAAGTGGATTTTAAGTTTGTAAGACAACTTGAGGAGGACTTGTCCATTAAACATTAGGGTTAGTCCTTCTTAACCATAAAGGAAGAATTAGAACCCTAATGTAAGGCCCAAGTTACAAGATAAAGTCTTAGTGATTATTAAGATGATTTGATTAAGAGGTTTAAACAAATTAAAGTTTTAACACTTAGGATTAAAGTTATACACTCCATCCTAAGAGAAGGATGCAGGCATAACCCTAATTCCAAAGTCCTAAAACTTTAAGAGTTTAGTCTCTGACTATTGAGATGAGAAGAGAGACTCAAGGAGACTCAAAGGTAAAAAAGCTAAGGGGGACTAATCACAACCCTAATCATTATCATGCTTGGATGTTCCTAAGGTTTGTAAGGCTTGAGAGAGATCTTCAAGGAAGCCACCCATGGCAGAAGCAGATGGAAGGAGGAAGAGAAAGAAGAACAAGTTACTTACTTCATTGAAGAAGATAAGTAACTTAAAGAAATAAAGTGAGAGAGATGTAACACAAGTGAACAAGTTCACTTAAAAGACAAGTAATAATGCATGAAAGAGATAAGAAAAAGTGAGAAGTGAAGGAAATCCACTTCTCACAAATGACTTACCACCTGAAAGTGTTAACATGTATGCATAAGATGTAAAGCATAAGGAAATGAATTGAAATGAGATGCAATAATCAAAGTCAGAAGTATTTATGCAATGTAAATGTCATGTAAGATGATGCAAAGTCATACAAGATGCATGTGTGTGATCATACAAAGATGAGATGCAAATGGAAGCATGCTTTGAAGTTTGAAAACACATGAAAGTTAATGAAATGAAATGAATGCAAATTAGGAAAATGAATGAAGAAATGATTGGGCAAGGTTCTAACATGTACTAGGATGTCTAAGATGACATATGAATGCATGAAATGTCATGGAAAATTCATGTATGGATGCATATGCAAGGTGAATACAAATGAACATAAGAAATTAGGGTTATATGGAAGTATGAGATGCAAATGAACAAAACAGAAGCATATGACATGATAAAAATTTGCAATCAAGCTCAAACAAACCCTAATCCCATACTAGGTCACACCCCAAAGGAGAAGGTCAGAAGCCTAACCAATCAAAAGTTATGATTTTCCTAAGTTTTCTAGGGTTTTTGGGTGGTTCAAAGGAGAAAATGCAAATCAAATTGAAAATGCAAGATAAATTCATGAGGAAAAAGACCTATAAACTACATGCAATATGCAAAACAATGCAAAAAGAATCAACTTCAAACTCTTCTTGGTTAGGCAGAAATGATTTTTTTAGTTAGAGTTTAAAAATGTGATTTAATGACCCTTAACTCAAAGAAAATTCACAAACTATGATCAAACCTAAAAATAAATTTGTGTGAAGAGTTTGAAAATGTTTCTAAATGCATTAGTATGTTTCATGATTTTTTTGGTGATTTTTAGAAACCTAAATGCATTTTTAATTAATTAAAAGACTTTAATTAATTAAAAATAACATTTAAATATTTTAAAAATACTTTTTTAATACAAAAAATAAAACAAAAATCATTTTTGGAATGAGAAAAATATTTAAAGTCAGAATGCAAAAGAAAATATTTTTTTTGATGCTTTTTGCTATTTTAAATCAATTATGCAAGAAAATGCAATAAAAAATGCAATAAAATGAATTAAATGGAAAAGTATGCAAATCTGATGGCCCAGATTCAAATGGAAAAGGAGGGAATTGACTGGCGCGTAATCCAGTGGTCAGAATTCAAACTGAGTTTTAATTATATTTTGAATTTAATTAATCAGGATTAAAAGTTAATGGACTAATCTGAACCACTCAATGTCTAACCCTAATCTAGATCCAAGGGCCACGAACCAATCTGGGGATTTAATCAGGGTTTAGCCCTAATTACTTTCAGGTGGCCGGAGAAGACCTCCGGTCATCTTCTCCGGCCAACCCCTCACCTGAGCTTCCTTAAATCACCACCCCAAGCCCCCAAAACCTCCAAAATTAATCAACTAACTACCCTAAACAATAATCCAGCCTCAAAAATCATTTATCATTCATCATCAAGAAGATTCGAATGAAAACATCAAAACGACAAAAATTTCAGAATATCATGAAATGCTTAAAACTCAATCATTTTCAAAAGTAAAGACATCAGCATGATCAGTGAAGCATGAGGAATCATTCTATAACATGAAAACACATTTATGGGAAAAAAGTTCTTGATGACTACCTGAGTTTGAGCTTTGCAATCTGGACTTTCAGAGCTCTCCCGTTGTGCAATCCACTCCCCTTTGACCTCCTGAAGCTATTGGCAAGCTTGAATGAAGCTTCAAGTGGCTATTTTGAGTGCTTTGTTTCTGAAGTTGCAGAAATCGTATTTGTGTTTGAAGGTGTTTTAAGCTATAGTGATGGGTGGGAAATGATCCTGGGGTGATGCTGAGTTGATTGGTGGAAGAGTTTGTGATTTTTGTTGGTTGTGTTATGAAATTCGATGAAGGGAATGTTACTTGAGGTTTTTTGTGATTCTGAGTGTGTGGATGGATTCAGGCCTCAATGTTGTGTGAAATGAGTTGCTTATTGTCCACATAAACAATGTTGATTGGCCAGAGAGTTGTTGTGGCACATGCTGATTGGTATGGGAGTTTTTGCAAAAAGTCAAGATCTTGTACTTTGAGGTATGGGCACGGGTCAAAGGAGATTTCATGGAGTGTCTGGCCTCAGCTGGGTTCAAGGATGGCCATGGGATTGGTTTTGATACGCTGGAAGGCTTGGATGAAGAGTTATCACATGTTTTGCAAAATTCCCTCTTTGAAGTTTCTTGGATCATAAGTCATGGAAACCCTAGGCTCAATGCATAATTCTGATCTTTTGAGGTTTGTTTGACATATTGTGAAGTGTTTGTGTACATTTGAAGTCATTAGAATGCTTGAACATGCCAATTTGCAAAATCCCTCTTTGACATAAAACTTGAAATTATGTGATTTTCGCAAACTTTGAAAGGCCATATCTTGAGTTCTAGGATGAATCAAGACATGTTCTTGTAAATTTTGAAAAGGGAGAGACCTAATCTACAACTTTCATGACCAAGAATTTTTCATTTGAAGCATTTTTGGTTAAGAAAGAGGAGGTTGAAAAACTTTCCCAAAATGGAAAGTTTGCATTTCAAGTCATTTCCATTTTTGGCAAGTTTGCAATTGGCTCAAAATTCTTCAATATTGTGAACTTCTAACCTCTTCTAAGATCAAATAAATATCATTGGACTTCAATTTGATGAAAATACCCCTTTGGTTCCATTGTTGGGGGCCTCAAATGCCCTGATTTTGACTTAACTTGCTCAGGAAGTTACCCAGTGAACAAATGACTTCCACAATGAGTTTCTTCATCAAACTTGGTACACATGATCCTTATAACAATTTAAGAACAATAGAAACAAGAATGTCCCAAAAATTTGGAGTTAAGGCCTCTTAAACCAAAACCCTAATTTTGGTCATCTGTGCAGTGAAACCCTAGCTCTGCTTCCATGCCTTTGCCAGTTCTTGTGATTTCTTGACTTCCATGAACCTTGAGGAGAATAATATGATGATAGAACACACATGGACCCTCTTGGAAAGCTTTAAGACCTTTGGGATGGCTCAGATGGATTTTTGGATTGCTTAGATCACAAACCCTAGATGCAGATGAACTTGAACTATGCAGTGAAACAAAAATGCAACATGAGATGTAATGCTTATGTTAAAACAAAAATGAAAGATCACAAGCCATGGTGTGATAAAGAGTGAGGGTAAATTTGGGGTGTTTACAGCTGCCCCTATTCAAACACGAGTTAGCTGTGCAGGATGTAAGCGTCTGTCTTAACAGACAAACAAGATAACTTGTGGTTGAATACCAAAGACAGTCCGAAATTTGCACTCACTGGGGATAAGAAGAAAAGGGATATAAATTGTAAAATGTAGTATAATATGATTATCAAATGAAGGTGATGGAGGATGACCATCGAGCAGAGGACGACTGCTGGGGATAAAGTGGCAAGTAAAGCAATAACGGGGACGACCGACAAGATGGGGAAATAAAGAGACCATGACAGGGACGACCATCAGGTAAAGAAACAAGATTCTATGGGAATTAAAGTAAAGGCAATGATGGGGACATCCATCAGGTTTGCAAATTAAAGTAAACAACGATGGGGACGACCATCGGTTTAAAGAATAAATGAAATAATGATGAGGGACGGTCATCAAAGGTGAAGGACGATCACCTAGCAGGGGACGACTGCTCTTTATCACGACATAGGACGAATGTCGGATAGAAAAAAGTCGACGATGGGGACGACCATCAGATAAGCATGATGAAGGATGATCATCAAGAGGTGAAGGACGATCACCTAGAAGGGTACGGCTGCTCTCGGGGTTTATCACGGCATAAGACAAATGTCGGATAACAAGATCAATGATGGGGACGGCCATCGGATGAGATGATGAGGGATGGTCATCAAAAGGTGAAGGACGATCACCTAGCAGGGAACGGATGCTCTTTATCATGACATAGGACGAATGCCGGATAGAAAAATATTCCACTAATGGGGACTCTGTTGGGGAAAGGATGAGGGACGGTCATCCAAAGGTGAAGTACGATCACCTGGAAGGGTACGAGCTGTTGAAAGTATCACGACATAGGAAGAATGTCGGATAGAAGGAAATTTTTTTGTTGGTGACTTACTAGGGAACGGTAAACACGGACGAGTGTTCACGCTTAAGAATAAAAAGTATAAGTGTTTGACGATATGTATAGATTAAAGATGCGGTCGAGTGTCGCTCCCACCAAATGACACCCAGGTCAAAAGGGGTACAGACGCGAACGGTCGGCGAAAGGAGAGAACACACAAGGGTGAACTCAGAAGACAAGAGAAGAGTCGCCAGCTAGGCATTTTTATCCCGGAGGAAAGGTAATGCTGCATAAACCTAAGAAAAGATGGATAAGACGGTCGCGAACCAGAGAGACTGAGAAAGGGGGTTGGTTACAACCTGGGAAGGTATTAGCTCCCAGATTGTCCGCCGTACTCGACGGGATCCACGCTTAAGAGATTTGTGTTTTAAAGGGGTAGTGTCAGTGTAATCTGTGTATCAAAGCTGGAGAGAATGCAAATGTCAGTGTAAAAGAAGTGTGAAGTGTATAAGAGAAGTGTCAGTGTAAGAACAAGAGTAAGCTCAAGATTATGAGGCTTAAAAGAGTGAAGCTTGAAGAGGGGGGAATATACAGAGACTTTTGTTCGATAACTGTTAAGTTATGCCTACGTATCCTCTCGTGCAATGAGGAAGTCAGAACACCGTAGTTCGAATCAAAGAGACTGAAAGGTAAATTGACTTGTGAACTGCTTACTTGTCTACTCTCAAGTGTATGACCTGTCTGGCTCAGGTGCAAACTGTCTTGCATTAGACGGAAGAAGCAAGTTCTCGATTATGAATGAATGAGATGAGAAAAGAATCCCGGAGGAGACGATTATTGTTTGTTTTTGTGTTTTCAATCTTTTATTGCTTTTGGATTTGTCATAAGTTAATGAGCTTAAGCCTGAACCAAGGGGTTAGTAAACTCATCACATCTTCCCTCTAATTAGGGGTAATGAGAATACCTTAAGTATGAAGTAAGCACCTCACACTTAATCACCATGATGCAGGATTAAGATCATTAACCTAATTGTATTTATTTAGATGTTTTTGTTGTTTTTGTTTAGTGTTGAGTAATGAGTTTAAGCCATAATCAAGGATTTAATGGACTCATTACACCATCCTAATAGAAGGATAATAGATGAGAGCATTTAAGCTGAGGAAGGCTCCTCAACTTAATCCATGATTAAAGATTAACCTCATGACAAAACAAAGCATTTATTAAAGTTGATTTTAGTTAATGGTGAGATTAAGAAGTGGATTTTATGGTTTGTAAGACAACTTGAGGGGGACTTGTCCATTAACACTAGGGTTAGTCCTTCTTAACCAGTTAAGGAAGAATTAGAACCCTAATGCAAGGCCCAAGTTACAAGTTTGATGTCTTAGTGATTATTTGGTTAATTGATTAAAGGATTTAAACACATTAAGGGTTTAACACTTAGGATTAAAGTTATACACTCCATCCTAATAGAAGGATGCAGGCATAAGCTTAATCACAAAGCCTTAAAACCTTTAAGGTTTAGTCCTTGATTATGAGATGAGAATAGAAGACTCAAAGATGACACAAAGGTAAAACTAAATGGGGGACTAATCAAACCCTAATTATTATCCTGCTTGGTTGTTCCTAGGGTTTATGAAGCTTGCCAGAGATCTTCAGGAGAGAAGCCACCGGGAAAGAAGCAGATGAAAGAAACAGAGAGAAGCAAGACAACTTGCTTCACTTAAGAAGACAAGTTGCTTAAAGGAAGAAAGTAGGAAAGAGCATGAATGAGCAATCTCACTCCAATACAAAGATAAAATGCAGCAATGATGCATAAGAGAGATGAAAAGAGATTGTGAGAAGTGAAGGCAAATTTACTTCTCAAAACAACTTACCACCTGAAAAGTTGGCAAAAGAAATGAAATGCAATGCAAATGAGATGAAATGTCATGATACAAACCAAAGTCAGAAGCATAAACATGATGTTAATGATGCTAAGAGATGATGCAAACACATGACAAGAGATGAGAGTGATCAAACAAGCATAAGGATGCAAATGAGGCATGCTTTGAACCATAAGGATTCATGAATGTTTATGAAATGAAATGAACATATAACATGGAAAAGGAATGATGCAATGATCAATCATGGTTCTAATATGTCCTAAGATGTCTTATGAATCATGTGGATGCATAAAATGTCATGGTAAGTTCATGTATGCAAGCAAATAAGAGATGGATGCAAAGGAAGGCCCAAATTAGGGTTTATATGCAACATACAATGCAAAAATTCAAAACCAGAAGCAAATGATGAGATAAAAATTTGAAAATGGGATCAAAGGAACCCTAAACCTACACAAGTTCACTGCCCAAAGGAGGGGACCTAACTCTTAACCTAGTGGGAGTTATGATTTTTCTAAGTCAACTAGGGTTTCAAGGTACCTCAAAAGGAAAAATGCCTATTAAATTGAAAATGGAATATGAACTCAAACCAAATTTATCCTATAAACTACATGCTATGAAGGATGCAATGCAAGAAGAACTATCATCAAACTCCCAATGGTTAGGCAGAATGGATTTTTCTAAGTTTGAACAAAAATATTGCCTTTAAATGAATTTAATTCCAATGAAAAAGGTCAAAATAGTTCAAGAACCAAAAAGAAATTTGTTTTGAGAGTTTGGTAATGTTTCTAAATGTTTTGAAATGCAATGTGAATTTTTTGGTGATTTTTAAATACCTAAATGCATTTTTAATTAATTAATTCTCATTAACTAATTAAAAATAAACATTTAAATGATTAAAAATAATTTTTAATGCAAAAATAAAAATAAATATATTTTTGGGTTCTGAAAATTAATGAAATGCTTGACAAAAAATTTCAGAATTTTATAAAGTGTTTTGCTATTTTTTAAAATTCGTACAAATTAAATATAAAACAAATGAAATTAAAATGAATTTAATGAGAAAAATGAGAAAGTCAAACAATCCAAGGGTCCAGATTCAAAATCAGGGGGGCGGGAATTGACTATGCGCATGAACGAACGGCCAGAATTCAAATCTCACTAATTATGATTAAACCCTAATCCTGAGCCCTAATCACTTTCAGATGACCGGAACAGTGTTCCGGTCATCTTCTCCGGCCAACCATTTTCTCAATCTCACTCAATACGCATCAAAACTCCATCAAACTCTCCAGAATCAATCCTCAAACATCACTGAATCTAAACCCCCCAACAAAGATCATTTATTTTTCATGAATCAAGAGAATCAGATCAAAATGCATTTTACGGGCAAAATTTCAGAACAACATAACATTCTCAAAACTCAATCATTTTCAAAAATAAAAGCATCAACATGATCAGTGCAACTCATAGAATCATTTTATAACAAGAAATCAAGGTTCTGGAAAAAAAGTTCTTGAGCTCACCTGAACTGGAGCTTTTGCCTTAGGTGCTTTCTGGCTGCTTCTTTGGTCCAAACAAGCTCCAATGATCCTCCCCAGAAGTTTGTGATGCTTGGCTGGAGTTTATATGGTCTTAAAATGAAAATGGAAGAGGTTCAATTGGTGAAGTGTGGAAATCGTGTTTTTGATTATGGGCCTTTCAGAGCAAATTGATGGTTGGGAAATGATCAGAAGGCTAGGGTGAGTTGTTCTGTGGGATTTGTTTTGAGGTTTGAAGCTTGTATGGAGAGATTAGAATGAAAATGCATAAGAGGTGAGTTTTGAGGATGCTGACTTGTGGGAGGTTTTAGGCTATGTTGTGTTATGTGTTGAGTTCCATTTTGTCCATGTATCAAGTTGGGATAGGTCAGAGAGTGGTTGCTGGCCTAGCTTGATTGGTATGGGCCATTTTGCCAAAAGTCAATGTGACTTGTCCTTTGAGGTATGGGTCATGACAGGCTGGTTTAGAGGCATGGCTTGGCTCAGATGTGATCAAGGAGAACCATGGAAATGAATTTGAGGCAAACTTGCAAGTGGATTAGGGTTTATGTGAGGTTTTGCAATTTTCACAAAGTTTGGCCCTTTTGGAAATTCTTAAAGATCAAGGCATGAAAATGAACAATTCTTTGGTGCATTCTGATTTTTAGGTCATGGTTTATGTTTGTGTAATGCATAGAAGTCCATTTGAAGTCACATTTTGCCTTGGCATGAGGTTTTGCAACTTTGCCTCTTTGGTGTAAAACTTGAAATTATGTGATTTTGTCCAACTTTGACAAGCCATAACTTTTGATCCAAAATGAATTAGAATGAGTTCTTGTACTTTTTGAAAAGGGAATGATCCATTCTACAACTTTCATGACCAAAGTTTTCCCATTTGAAGCATTTTTGAATCAAAAAGAGGAGGTTGAAAAACTTTCCCAAAATAGCAAGTTTACATTACAAGTCACTTTCCCAAAAAGGCAACTTTGCAAATGGCTTGAAATTCTTCAATTTTGTGAACTTCTAACATCTTCTATGATCAAATAAAGATCATACACATTCAAAATGATGGATAAACCCCCTTGGTTGGGTCATTGGGGGCCTCAGATGCCCTGATTTTACACTGACTTGCTTAAGAAGTCAACTCTTGATAAGATGCCTTCCCCATAGAATTTCTTCATGAAAATTGATATGCATGATCCTTATACCATATAGAGACCAATAGAAACAAGAATGACCAAAATTTTGGAGTTATGGCCTTTGAAACCAAAACCCTAATTCTAGGTCATCTGTGCAGTTAAGCCTGGCTCTGCTTCCATGCCTTTCTCAGTTCTTGTGATTCTTTGACTTCATTGACCTTGTAAGGATATAATATGATGATTGAACATACATGGACCCTCTTGAGATGATTGAAGACCTTAGGAGTGGCTCAGATGGCTCAGGGATTGCTCAGATCACAAACCCTAGATGCAGATGACTTAGAAACAATGCAGTGAAGCAAAAATGCAATATGAGATGATGTGATTGAACTTATGCATATGAAAAGATCACAAGCCATGGTGTGAATGGGTGAGGGCAAATTTGGGGTGTTTACATCGAGCATCCTTAGGACCATGATACGGATGAGTATTCGTAGAAACAAACGCTGACACATGTTTAGAGATGATGATACAGACGAGTATCAATTGGTTAACAAGGAACACGGACGAGTGTCAGATCTGTTGAGGAGTGATATAAAAAGGATACAGACGAGTATCAAAGACTTCTGTATAAGTATGAGTGAGTATTGGTTTGTTGGTTGAAGTATGAGCAAGACACGGACGAGTGCTTGATCTGCTGGGGAATGTATGACACGGACGAGTGTCAAGTATGTATTATATAAACAAGCATTTGTTTTGAGAATGCAAAGAATATGCTTCGGATTTCTGTGGGGATAGGATGACATGGGTGGGTGTCGAAAAGAGCGTGTTATAAACAAGTATTTGTTTGCAGAATGTGTTCTGGCAACCTTGCTGGGGAAGTACGACACGGACGAGTGTCAAAAAGAGCATGTATAGGTATTTGTATTTGAGAGTGCAGAGGGGACGCTTCGGCTTTTATTTGCAGGGGATGTGTTTTTATATACATTGCTAATGAAATGGTGATGGTAATTGCAGGTGATTGGCTCAAACCTGGCTTGTAACATGCAAATGTTTGATTTTTGCCGTAATGCTCCGTATTAGACGGAATTCTACGCTTATTTGGTGAATATGATGCAAATGCTATGTTTATGCAAAAGGGAAACCGATTCGGGATTCTGATCCCGCTGGGGATAAAGATCTCTGGCTGATCTGCTTGGAAGGATGTCCCGGCTAGGGAAGAGCTCATTGGTAGTTCTAACTGCAAAGAGAGCTCTGCTTGGGGAAATAGATCATTGATAGATCTATCCGGAGAGAAGACTCAGCCGGGGAGAAGGAAGCTTCAACAACTCTGCTGGCAAAGTAGGCATGCATTGTTCTCCTGGGAGAGAAAGGAAACTATATGGGGAGATAATTCTTTCCACCTGCTGAGGATGAGAGATCTGGCACTCTGGTGGAGATCTTAGCTGGGGAAGCTCCTGTTGGATGGACTTGTGCTGGATGAGGAGGCTTTGGCAACTTCGCTAGGGAAAAGCAGTTCAGATATTGCTCGGGAGATCCCGCTTAGGGAAGTATCATGTTGGGGATTCGATGCTTGGCATGCCCCTTGTTGCGTATTGAATAACTGCAACCTGTTAAGACAAAAGAAACGCACAAGTATTCCAAGACATCCCTTACCGGATTTCGTCATAGGAGTTAGGCTTTCCTGAAAGTAAATTTATTTCCTGCAAGCATTTATTAAAAACGGCTCATTTGTTTTATGCAAGTATTGTATCATGAACATCAGACATTTTGCAAACGAAAACCAAAATATACAAAACAAGGTGTGACTGAAAACTTTGATTTCATTAATCTGGGTGCCATGAATTGGCAAATACAGTAAAGGAAACAAATCCCTTGGAATGGGGAGATTGCTATAAATTGAGAAAAACAAAATGTTGGCAATGTTGACGATGTTCAGGTGAACTTCCTTTGCTATGACCTATATGACCTTGACGTTCTTCTCATATTGCTTTTTGAAGAAGGTTGATTCTGACCAATGCTTTGTCCTTTTGAAGCTTGCCATGTTGTGAGTGATACAGACGAATTAAGAATGCAGTTGTTCGCTTATTCCCTGATTTTGCATGGATCGCCCTTTCGGGTTTTCAATCCACCGGGATACCCATTTTTGCATGAGCTGTCCAATGCGGTTTTTCAACTCAGCGGGTGTACATTTTTTTAATTTTCCCTTATTTTTGCCCGAGTCTTTATTTTGTTTTTGACTCGCCGGGATGCCCTATTTTTGCCTGGACGTACATTCTGTTTTTATGTCCAGCGGGTCAATTTATGCGAAGTATTTTTTAATTGCATCTGAATTCACGGGGGATAAGAAATATTCACCATCCATAGTAGTGAGCATCAGTGCTCCACCAAAGAAAACCTTCTTTACTATGAACAGACCGTCGTAATTTGGAATCCATTTGTCCCTGTGGTCTGTATGAGGAGGAAGAAGTCTTTTCAACACAAGATCTCCCACTTGGTATTCCCGAAGCCTGACTTTCTGATCGAAGGCTTTCTTCATCCTTTTCTGATGCAACTGCCCATGACAGATGGCAGCTAGCCTCTTTTCTTCGATCAGATTCAGTTGATTGTACCGAGAACGGATCCATTATGCTTCGTCTAGCTTAACATCCATCATTACACGTAAGGAGGGTAGCTCAACTTCAACAGGTAGGACAACTTCCATACCGTACACAAGCTGATAAGTAGTTGCCCCAGTAGACGTTCTGATTAAGGTTCGATACCCATGCAGAGCAAATGGTAGCATCTCATGCCAGTCCTTGTAGGTAACTGTAAACACCCCAAATTTGCCCTCACCCATTCACACCATGGCTTGTGATCTTTTCATATGCATAAGTTCCATCATAGCATCTCATATTGCATTTTTGATTCACTGCATTGTTTCTAAGTCATCTGCATCTAGGGTTTGTGATCTGAGCAATCCAAGAGCCACTTGAGCAACTCCAAAGGTCATCAATCACTTCAAAGGGGTCCATGTATGTTCAAGCATCATATTATATCCTCTCAAAGTCAAGAATGTCAAAGAATCACAAGAACTGAGAATAGCATGGAAGCAGAGCCAGGTTTAACTGCACAGATGACCTAGAATTAGGGTTTTGGTTTCAGAGGCCATAACTCCAAATTTTTTGGTCATTCTTGTTTCTATTGGTCTCTATATGGTATAGGGATCATGCATATCAATTTTCATGAAGAAATTCAATGGGGAAGTCATCTGATCAAGAGTTGACTTTTTGAGCAAGTCAGTGCAAAATCAGGGTATCTGAGGCCCTCAATGACCCAACCAAAGGGTGTTCATCATCATTTTGATTATGAATGATCTTTATTTGATCATAGAAGATGTTAGAAGTTCACAAATTTGAATAATTTCAAGCCATTTGCAAAGTTGACTTTTTGGGAAAGTTGACTTATAATGAAAATTGCCATTTTGGGAAACTTTTTCAACCCTTGCTTTTTGATTCAAAAATGCTTCAAATGGAAAAACTTTGGTCATGAAAGTTGTAGAATGGATCATTCCATTTTCAAAAAGTACAAGAACTCATTCTAATTCATTTTGGATCAAAAGTTATGGCTTGTCAAAGTTGGCCAAAATCACATAATTTGAAGTTTTCTACCAAAGAGGCATTTTGCAAAATGGTATGATCAAGTGTTCTAAAGGCTTCAAAAGTGTACAAACTCTTCACAACATGATCACATGACCTCTAAAGATCAGAATGGGCCAAAGAATATTGCATTTTGGTGCCTTGAATCTCAAGAATTTCCAAAGGAACCAAACTTTGTGAAAATTGCAAAACCTATCACAAACCACAAACCACTTGCTGCATTACCTCTAGACCTTTTCCATAGCTTTCCCTGATTCAAGCTGAGCCAAAGCAAGCCAAAAAGCAAGTTGTACCATTGCCCATACCTCTCTTACACAAAGTTTGACATTTTGGCAACTTGCCCATACCAATCACCATAGGCCACCAACAACTCTCTGACCTATCACCACTTGATACATGGACCAAAGCCAGCATAACACACCACACACTTCATGCTGAAACACACTCCAAGCCATAGTTATCAAAATTGCTCCATTTTGCAAAACCATTCGAAACACTCTCCACAAGCATCAAACACACAAACAAACTTCACAAACAATCTCAACATGCCTCACTGATCACAAACCACCCATCACCATAGCCTGAAACTCACTGAAATCAAAACACGATTTCTGCCCCTCTTTGAACAGAACTTCAGCAATCTTTCAAACCAGCCATTTTAAACTCCAAACAAGTATTGCAAGCTTCTCAGGAGGTCCATTAGAGGTGTTTTGGATCAAAGGGCCAGCCAGAAAGTTCCAGAAATCAAAGCTTCGATTCAGGTAGCCATGGAAATTCATTTTTCCAGAACTCTTATTTCTTTTTTCTAAATGATAAAGCATGCTTCCCTGAGTTCACTGAACCTTTTACTTTTGAAAATGATTGAGAAATGAGCTTGTATCGTGTTTCTGAAATTTTTGCAGTTTTTGATGTTTGATTCGTATCTTGATTTTGAGTAGGAATAAATGGATTTTGTTGCTCGATTATGTTTTGTTGTTGATCATTGATTGTTTCTGGAGCTTTTGGTGAGGTTTCATGGCGTTTTGAGGGATTCAGGGGAGGGGGTTGGCCGGAGAAGATGACTGGAACACTGTTCCGGTCATCTGAGAGTGATTAGGGTCAATTAATTAGGGTTTAGTCTTAATTACGGAAGTTTGAATGCTGGCCGTCCAGATGCGCGCCTAGTCAATTCGCGCGTTTCCAAGTTTGAATGCTGGCCCTTTGATCTGCTGACTTTCTCATTTTCAGTTTTAAATCCATTTTATTTTTCATTTAAATTCATTTCTTTTGTACATTTATTTAAAAATAGCAAAACACTTTGAAAAATTCTGAAAATTTTTATCAAACCTTTTATTAATTTTCAGAAACCAAAAATATTTTTATTTTTATTTTTTGCATTGAAAAATATTTTTAAATCATTTAAAAGTTTATTTTTAATTGATTAATGAGAATTAATTAATTAAAAATACTTTTAAGTATTTAAAAATCACAAAAAAATTCATGAAACATTTAAAATCATTTAGAAACATTGTCCAACCTTCAAACCAAATTTCCTTTTTGATCTTGATGCCTTTTGACAATTTTCAATGGATTTAATTTCATTTCAAGGCATTATTTTGCTTCAAACTTCAAAAATTCATTTCTGCCCAACCATTGAGAGTTGGACAATGATTCTTTTTGCATTGCATCTTGCATATCATGTAGTTTATAGGATTAAATTGGCATGAATTGATCTTGCATTTTCGATTTGTTTGACATTTTTCTTGACAAGGTACCTTAAAACCCTAGCCAACTTAGGAAATTCATAACTTACACTAGGTTAAGAATTGGATCCCCTCCTTTGGGAAGTGAGTTTGTATAGGCTTAGGGTTCCTTTGAATGCATTTTCAATTTTTTATCATGATGTTTGCCTCTGGTTTTGAATTTTGTTTTGTGCATTGATCATGAACCCTAATTTGGGCTTTCTTTTGCATTCATCTTACATTTGCTTGCATACCATGACTTGCCATGACATTTTATGCATTCATTTGATTCATGATGCATCTTAAGACATATTAGAATCATGTTTGATCATTGCATCTTTCATTTGCCATGTTGTATGTCATTTGCACTTCATAACTTTTCATGTATGTTCATGGTTCTAAGCATGTTTCTTTTGCATTCCATATGTTTGTATGATCATCCTCATGCCTTGTTTCATGTTTTCATCATCTCTTAGCATCATTAACATCATGTATTTTCTTTTGACTTTGTTTTGCATCATCACATTTCATCCCATTTTCATTGCATTTCATTTCTTTCACTAACTTTTCAGGTGGTAAGTTACTTTGAGCAGTGAATTTGCCTTCACTTCTCACAATCTCTTTTCATCTCTCTTATGCATCATTGCTGCATTTTTGTATGTGTATTGGATTGAGCTTGCTCATTCTTGTTCATCTCACCTTCTTTCTTCAAGCAACTTGACTTCTTAAGTGAAGCAAGTTGTTTTGCTTCTCTTTATTCCTTTCATCTGCTTCCCTCCCTGGTGGTTCTTTGAAGATTCCTTTCTTAAAACCTCACAAACCCTAGGAATGACCAAGCATGATAATAATTAGGGTTTGATTAGTCCCCTACTTAGCTTTTACCTTTGTGTCATCTTTGAGTCTTCTCTTCTCATCTCATAATCAAGGACTAAACCCTAAAGGTTTTAAGGCTTTGTGATTAAGCTTATGCCTGCATCCTTCTATTAGGATGGAGTGTATAACTTTAATCCTAAGTGTTAAACCCTTAATGTGTTTAAACCCTTTAATCAACTCACTTAATAATCATCAAGACATCAAGCTTGTAACTTGGGCCTTGCATTAGGGTTCTATTTCTTCCTTAATTGGTTAAGAAGGACTAACCCTAGTGTTAATGGACAAGTCCCCCTCAAGTTGTCTTACAAATCATAAAAATCACTTCTTCATCATATCATTAACTAAAACCCACTTAATAAAGGCTTTGTTTTGTCATGAGTTTAATCCCTAGTCATGGATTAAGTTGAGGAGTTTTCCTCAGCTTAAACATTCTCATCTATTATCCTTCTATTGGGATAGTGTAATGAGTCTGTTTAATCTTTGATTATGGCTTAATCTCATTACTCAACACTAAACAAAAACAACAAAAACATCTAAATAATCAACAAGTAGGTTAATGATCTTAATCCTACATCAAAAGGTGATTGAGTGTGAGATGCTGACTTCACACTCAAGGTATTCTCATTACCCCTAATCAGAGGGAAGATGTGATGAGTGTACTAACCCATTGGTTTAGGCTTAAACTCATTAACTTATGGCAAACTTCAAAAAAGCAATAAAAGACTGAAAATACAAAAAAACAAACAATAATCGTCTCCTTCGGGATTCTTTTCTCATCTCATTCACTCACAAACGAGAACTTGCTTCTTCCGTATAATGCAAGACAGTTTGCACCTGAGCCAGACAGGTCATACACTTGAGCATAGACAAGTAAGCAGTTCACAAGTCAATTTATCTTTCAGTCTCTTTGGGTTGAACTACGGTGTTCTGACTTCCTCATTGCACGAGAGGATACGTAGGCATAACTTAACAAGTTATCGAACAAAAGTCTCTGTATATTCCCCCTCCTTCCAGCATCATTCTTTAAGCCTCATGATCTTGAGCATTTCATTCTTTTTCTTACACTGACACTTCTTTTATACACCTCACATTTCTTTTACACTGACACTTGTATTCTTTCCAGCTTTGATACAAAAATTGAACTGACACTACCCCCTTTAAAACACAAATCTTTTAAGCGTGGATCCCGTCGAGTACGACGGACAATCTGGGTGCTAATACCTTCCCAGGTTGTAACCAACCCCCTTTCTCAGTCTCTCTGGTTCGCAACCGTCTTATCCATATCTTTCTAGGTCTATGCAGCATTGCCTTTCCTCCGGGATAAAAATGCCTAGCTGGCGACTCTTGTCTTTTCTTGTGAGTTCACTCCTGTGTGTTCTCACATCCTCCTTTCGCCGACCGTTCGCGTCTGTACCCCATTTGACCTAGCCTCATTTGGTGGGAGCGACAGCTTGGCGACTCTGCTGGGGATCCTTATACTGTAACCAGGGCTTCTGGTTCTTTTTGTGGGTTCCTCCTAGCGCTTGTTTGATTTGTGTTTACTGGGGTGTTATGTGCTAATTGTGTTTATATAGTTGCTTTTATTTATTGCTTTATGTACAATTGTTTTATTGCTTTCTTTATAGCTTTATATACATCATACTGTCATACTGTTATCTGGCTGGATCTGTTTTCTGTCTTGATGGGTGGGGTTCTACTGAGAGTTTAAGGTCCTATACCTGGGACCTGAGTGACACCTAGGCTAGAGTGGTTCATGTTCTTTCCCATTCCATTTCGGTCTGGTGCGGGAATATGAAACACGGTTCAGATATGGGTTTCTTCTTGAGAACTCTGTGCTACATATCTCCTGTAGTGCTAGGGCTATCTGGGAAGCCTGCTAAGTCTGGATGACCTTTATTATGACCTTCAGAAGCTGAGGTGAATTAGAGGAGGATCTTTTATGGTTATTGTAAACACTGTACCTCCAGGTTAGAAGTGTTTACACTTCTCATAACTGATCCAAGTCTGAGGATCCTTGTTTTAGAACATCACCTGTGAGGGGGTTGGGCTGTTTACAGGTTTGCAGATACCATTGGCCACAACATACCCTGATACTTTGTTTGATTAAGAGTACTCCACTTTGGACAGTTCTTGTGATTTAACCCAGGACATGTGACTCTTTATTTGAGTCCCCCACCTTGGTTACTGGACTTCTGAACCTCCATCTGGACTTCTTAAACATACATGGACTTATATCAAAGCAGTAATCAGATCCAGCTTGATCACAAACCCTTGCATATCATTTGCATACATCATCATTGCATCATTTAACATTTGCTTATTTGTTTTTCAGGATATCAATATTACTTTTGGCTTGGTTTTGACCCCTTTATCTGATTAGACCCCTGTTCATCAATTATCTGCTTCAGCCATCCTCATCAGTTGACTGCTTCAGCTACTATTATCACCAGTCTCAGCCTATCAGTAGATCATCTTCAGTACCAGTCTTCATCATCAGTATCTGTTTTCAGCTCTTCATCAGCAGACATGGCACCCAAGAAGAGCAACATTTCATACCACTTCTTTGAGCCTGTGCTGGCTGGCATCAGGCAGGTCCAGGCACTTATCACTCCAGACCATATCCCACTATTCAGAGAACATTATGGAAGCATCCTTGATATGGTTATAGACTTGGACCCTTCTCAGAGGAGTTTGATTCACACTTGCCTACAGTTCTATGATCCTCCTTTGAGATGCTTCACTTTTCAGAATTTTCAGTTGGGACCCCTGTTGGAGGAGTTTTCATCATTGGTTGGAGTGCCTGTTAGGGGTGGTATCCCCTTCAACCCAGAGATGGCTTCTCCCAGCAATGAAGAAGTGGCAAAGGCACTGCATTTGGAACCTATCCTGATTGAGCAGAACATGACTACAAAAGCTAGCATCCCTGGTCTGCACTTGGATTTCTTGATTTCTCAGGCCATCCTGAAAGCCTCCTTGGGGGAATGGAGGGCAGTTTGTGCATTGTTAGCCCTCAGTATATATGGGGTTATACTATTTGCAGATGAGCCCAAAGGAATGAGAAGCAGAGAGGGAGGTTAGTAAGGTGTTGTGCTCCTCTATTCCATACCTGGTTGCTCAAACACTTACCTAAGACTGATGCTTTCTTGAACCCTCACCAACAGAAGAACTGGGCTAGAAGACTTACTGCTTTTACCTCAGATGACATCAGGTGGTGCACCCAGAGCACCAAAGGCAGGGACATGATTACTAGTTGTGGGCAGTTCCCCAATGTACCTCTGATAGGAGTTAAGGGTTGCATCAACTACAACCCTTTTCTATTCAAAAGACAGTTGGGCTATGCTCTGGTTCACCCTCCTAGAGTGCAAGACTTGGCTGAAACCCTTTATTGTGAGATAAAACCTAATCTAGCTGTTGTCAGACAAGCATCCTGGGCTTGGGACAACATCCAGACCAAAGGAATGGCCATTCTTGGGAAATGCAACAATGCGGCTTCAGCACAGTATTATGAGTGGTCTCATGCTAGAGCTCAGATTTTTGGGATGCCTTTCACCGTTGAGGATGCACCTGGACCATCCACAGCACCCCCTCCATCTACTGTCAGCCTAGAGGAATTTGAGAAGCTGGAAGAAAGGAATGAGAATCTGACTCAAGCCCTGCAGAAGACCCTCTGGGAGAGGAGTAATGGTCGTCTAAACATTGAGAGGTTGGAAAAGCTAAAGGTGGAGCATCTAGCCAGGATTGAGAAATCAGAGGACTACATCTAGAAATCAAGAGCAGGAGAGCAAATTTTGAAGAATGCCTGTAAAGAGGCCCAGTTTCAGAAAGCTAGGACTAATCTCTATCTGAAAGAAAGTCAAGCTAGGTGGGTCAGGATCACTGAGGCTCGCACTCAAGAAGATAAGAGAACTCAGGACAGGATTGAGCAGTTGGAGGCAAATGAAAAGAAGCAACAGGAGGCTCTGCTGGCAGCCCAGAAGGAAATCTCAGAATTGAAGCTTAGGGCTGGTGTGAAGAGGTCAAAGGACCAGGACAAGCACAAGAAGCTGACTGCTGCTATTGCCACCAGGAACCTTCTTATCAGAAGCATTACAGAGCATCCGGCTGGCCCTGTAACTGAAGCACTTCTGAAAGAAGTTAAAGAGGATGAGTTTGGCTTAGATGTTTGATGTCTTTGTTTGTTGTTATTTCCATTTCATGTACCTTTCTTTTTGTGTTGTATTTTGGTCCCTCAGGGGCATATGTTGTAAAAACAAACTATGTATTGATTCACCATTTGTAATATATTTGTTAGTTTGTTTTATTGAGTTATCTTTCTCAAGCAACATCAAAACATCTTCCTCAGGGTCTGGAAAGGTCAAAACCAAGTGCCAAGCCGGATACCTTGGATACAAATAAGCATACTGCATTGCATACTGACTCTTGTTTTGTTTTGTAGGTTTTTTGTTTTGTTTGTTACTAACTCTGTTGTAATTCAGGAATTATTGCTCGCCGTCGGGTGTTCCCTCTCAACCGTCCACACAGATATCCTACTCGCAACAATCTTCCTGGTATCCAGATGGACCAAGTACAGCAAGAGCTGACAGAGGTCAGAACCCAGATGGTCAACGAAAGGCTGGAGATGAGAAACCAAATGACCCAGTTCATGGAAGTAATGAATGGCTTGGCTCAAAGCCAAGAAAGATTGAGGGCATTGGTAGAAAGGCAGACCCCAGAAGAACCCCATCTAGGGACTGGAGGAACAAGTAACAATGAGAGGGTTCAGCCTCATGTTAACCCACCAGTATATGGGCCTCATCTTCATCCGGAGATCAACATCCCTACTAATGTGCAAGGGAATGCTACTGCAGGAAGAGTCTTACAGGAAGACCCCCAAGAAGATCAATTCACTGTAATAGGAGCTGGGGATGAAGCCTATGATAGAAGGCTTGATAAAATTGCTGAGAAATTGAGATCTCTGGAGTCTCAAAACTCCTTGGGTTTTGATGTCATGGACATGGGGTTAGTGGATGGGGTAAGAATCCCTCATAAGTTTAAACCCCCGTGCTTCGAGAAGTACAACGGAACTTCGTGTCCACGAACTCATTTGCAGTCTTTTCTAGGGAGGCTTAAGGCATACACCATGGATGAAAAACTGTGGATGTTTTATTTCGAAGATAGTTTGACTGGGGCCTCAAGGGAGTGGTACTCACACTTGACCAGAGCTACCATCAGATGCTGGAAAGACCTAGCTGAGGCCTTCATCAGACAGTACCAATATAATCTGGACATGGCTCCTAACAGGACCCTTCTGATGGGAATGTCTCAATCCTCCAGAGAAAGCTTCAGGGAATATGCCCAGAGGTGGAGACAGCTTGCTGCTGCTGTCCAGCTACCCATGTCGGAAAGAGAAATGGCCGACATGTTCATGAACACGCTCCAAGGGACATATATTGACAGGCTAGCTGCCTTTTCTTCCACCAGCTTCGCGGATGTAGTCATAGCTGGAGAAAGAATTGAGAGCCTTCTGAAGATGGGCAAAATTACTGATAACGGTGCAAGTTCGTCAAGCAATCCCAGGAAGCCTTTTGTGGGACCAAGAAGAACTGGTGAGACTAATGCTATTCATGCCAACAGGGGAAGACCTCAGTATGTTCATAGGTCAGTGGCAGCTGTCACTATTCCAGCTCCGATTCCGCAGCAACCAGCATATCAACCACAGCAACCACCCCACTATCAGCAACAAGTTCAGTATCCACCTCAGAGAAACCTGATCTGGCACTTGTGGCATTTCCTGGCATAAGCACAACAGTCTTCATCCATTGTGATCCAGTAGTAACCTGATCTTAATAATTTCTTAGCCATTGCATGTCCTCCAGCATGGGTACCAAAAGATCCTTCATGCACCTCGTGCATCAGCATGTCTGCTTCTTTCTTATCAACACATCTGAGCAGTACCATGTCAAAGTTTCGCTTGTATAATGAACCATCAGCATTAAGGAAGAAGCTACCGGCCAACCTTCTTAATGTCTTCTTATCATTGGATGATGCCCCTGGTGGGTATGTCTGATCCTCTAAGAAGCTTTTGATGTCATGGAACCAAGGCTTGTCATCTTTAGCAATGTCCACAGAGAAAACGTATGCTGGTCGGTCCAATCTGGATACCGAAATCCGAGGCACATAATTTGCAGTTTGAACCTTGATCATGGAGGAAATGGTAGCTAAAGCATCTGCGAACTGATTTTCGTCTCGAGGGATATACTCAAGTTTGACTGTTGTGAAGAAAGTCAATAATCTCCTCGTATAGTCACAATATGGAATCAGATGCTCTTGGTGAGTGTACCATTTGCCATTGGTTTGATTGATTACTAAAGCTGAATCTCTGATACATTCAATGTCTTGATCCTGAGGTCAATGGCTTCCTCAAGACCCATGATACAGGCTTCGTATTCAGCTTCGTTGTTAGTGCAGGCAAAGGTGAGTTTTGTCGAGAAAGGAATATGAACTCCTTTAGGTGTAATGAGCACTGCACCAACTCCATGACCATTCATATTGACAGCCCCGTCAAACATCATTGTCCACTCTTCTTCTAGATCAGGACCTTCAGTGTGAACCGACTCTTCACAATCTTTTGCTTTTAAGAACATGATGTCTTCATCAGGGAAGTCAAATCTCATGGGCTGATAATCATCAATGGTTTGCTCAGCTAGATAGTCAGACAATACACTGCCCTCGATGGCCTTTTGAGATGTGTACTGAATGTCATACTCTGTCAAAATCGTTTGCCATCTTGCAACCCTTCCGGTAAGTGTTGGCTTCTCAAATATGTATTTGACGGGGTCCATCTTTGAGATCAATAAGGTAGTGTGAGTCAACATATACTGTCTTAGTCGGCGAGCAGCCCACGCTAAAGCACAATAAGTTTTCTTGAGCAGTGAATAGCGTTGTTCACAGTCGGTAAACTTTTTGCTCAGGTAGTATATTGCATAATCTTTTCGACCAGACTCGTCATGCTGGCCCAACACACACCCGATTGATCCTTCTAATACTGTCAGGTACATTATTAGAGGTCTTCCTTCAATCGGAGGCATGAGAATTGGAGGTTCTTGTAGGTACTCCTTGATCTTGTCAAAAGCCTTCTGACAATCTTCGTTCCACCTGACCGTTTGTTCCTTTCTTAACAATTTGAACAGGGGTTCACAGGTTGCAGTGAAGTGAGATATGAACCTAGATATGTAATTCAATATACCTAAGAACCCCCGAACATCCTTTTCAGTCCTAGGTGTAGGCATCTCCTGAATGGCCTTGACTTTGTCGGGATTAACCTCAATTCCCTTTTCACTTACGATAAATCCCAACAACTTACCAGAACGTACCCCGAATGTGGATTTGTTGGGGATTAACTTCAATTGATACTTTCTCAGACGCTTGAACAACTTCAGCAAATTTACCAGATGATCTTCTTCAGTAAGGGACTTGGCAATCATGTCATCCACGTAGCATTCAATTTCTTTGTGGATCATATCGTGGAATAACGTTACCATAGCCCGTTGATAAGTTGCGTCGACATTCTTCAGTCCAAATGGCATTACCTTGTAACAAAATGTGCCCCAAGGTGTGATGAAGGTTGTTTTCTCCATGTCTTCGGGTGACATCTTGATCTGATTATACCAAGAAAAACCATCCATGAAAGAAAATACCGAGAACTGAGTTGTGTTGTCGACCAATACATCAATGTGAGGTAATGGGAAGTCATCCTTCGGGCTAGCTCTATCCAGGTCCCGGTAATCCATACACATACGTACTTTGCCATCCTTCTTAGGCACGGGTACAATGTTAGCAACCCACGGCAGGTAACTAGTTACAGCAAGGAAACCGGCATCCCACTGTTTTTGTACTTCTTCCTTAATCTTCATGGCCATATCTGAGCGAGTACGGTGTAGCTTTTGCTTTATGTAAACACCCAAAATTTTCCCTCACTAATTTCACACCATGGCTTGTGATCTTTCATTTTTTGCATAAACATAAGCATACCATCTCATATTGCATTTTTATTTCCCTGCATAGTTCAAGTTCATCTGCATCTAGGGTTTGTGATCTGAGCAATCCAATATTCCATCTGAGCCACTCCAAAGGCCTCAAAGCATTCCAAGAGGGTCCATGTGTATTCTATCATCATATTATGCCTCTAAAATCTCAAGGAAGTCAAGAAATCACAAGAACTGCAAGGCATGGAAGCAGAGCTATGGTTTTCACTGCACAGATGACCAAAATTAGGGTTTTGGTTTCAGAGGCCTCAACTCCAATTTTTTTGGTCATTCTTGTTTCTAATGTTCTTAAGATGTGTCGCTCCCACTAAATGAGGCTAAGTCAAATAGGGTACAGACGCGAACGGTCGACCAAAGGAGAGAACACACAAGGGTGAACTGGAAAGAAAAGAGTCGCCAACTAGGCATTTTTATCCCGAAGGAAGGGTAATGCTGCATAAACCTAGAAAGATAGGGACAAGACAGTCACGAACTAGAGAAACTGAGAAAGGGGGTTGGTTACAACCTGGGAAGGTATTAGCACCCAGATTGTCCGTCGTACTCGACGGGATCCACGCTTGAAAGATTTGTGTTTAAAAGGGGGAGTGTCAATGCTATTTTGTATGCAAAAAGCTGGAAAAGAATGCAAGTGTCAGTGCTGAAAGAATGTAAAGTGAAATAAGAGAGTGTCAGTGTAAGGAAAGAATGTAAAGCTCCAGACAATGAGGCTTAAAGAATAATGCTGGAAGAGGGGGAATATACAGAGACTTTTGTTCGATAACTGTTAAGTTATGCCTACGTATCCTCTCGTGCAATGAGGAAGTCAGAACACCGTAGTTCGACACAAAGAGACTGAAAGATAAATTGACTTGTGAACTGCTTACTTGTCCATGTTCAAGTGTATGACCTGTCTGGCTCAGGTGCAAACTGTCTTGCATTAGACGGAAGAAGCAAGTTCTCGTTTGTGAGTGAATGAGGTGAGAAAAGAATCCCGGAGGAGACGATTATTGTTTGTTTTTGTGTTTTCAATCTTTTATTGCTTTTTGAAGTTTGTCATAAGAAAATGAGCTTAAGCCTAAACCAAGGGTTAGTAAACTCATCACATCCTCCCTATGATTAGGGGTGAATGAGAATACCTTGAGTATGAAGTAAACACCTCACACTTGATTACCATGATGTAGGATTAAGATCATTAACCTACTTGTATTTATTTATATGTTTTTGTTGTTTTTGTTTAGTGTTAAGTAATGATTTTAAGCCATAATGAAAGATTTAATGGACTCATTACACCATCCTAATAGAAGGATAATAGATGAGAACATCTAAGCTGAGCAAGGCTCCTCAACTTAATCCATGATTAGGGATTAACCTCATGACAAAACAAAGCCTTATTTAAAGTGGATTTTTAGTTAATGGTAAGATTAAGAAATGGATTTTATGGTTTGTAAGACAACTTGAGGGGGACTTGTCCATTAACACTGAGGTTAGTCCTTCTTAACCAGTTAAGGAAGAATTAGAACCCTAATGCAAGGCCCAAGTTACAAGCTTGATGTCTTAGTGATTATTAAGTGGATTGATTAAAGGATTTAAACACATTAAGGTTTTAACACTTAGGATTAAAGTTATACACTCCATCCTAATAGAAGGATACAAGCATAACCCTAATCACAAAGCCTTAAAACCTTTAAGGTTTAGTCCTTGATTATGAGATGAGAAGAGAAGACTCAAAGATGACACAAAGGTAAAACTAAATGGGGGACTAATCAAACCCTAATCGTGATCATACTTGGATGTTCCTAGGGTTTATGAGGCTTGCAAGAGATCTTCAGGAAGAGTCACCAAGGAAGAAGAAACATGAAGGAAGGAGAAGCAAAAAGAATCAATACAACTTTCTTCACTTAAGAAGATAAGTTGCTTGAAGAAAGAAAGTAAAGAAAGAACATGAGTGCGCAAGCTCACTCTAAGACAAATACAAAATGCAGCAATGAATGCATAAGAGAGATGAGAAGAGATTGTGAGAAGTGAAGGCAAATTCACTTCTCAAAGTCACTTACCACCTGAAAAGTTAGCAAAAAGAAATGAAATGAAATGAAAATGAGATGAAATGCAAAGATGCAAACCAAAATCAGAAGCATATTCATGATGCAAATGATGCTATGGGATGATGCAAAAACATATCAAGAGATGTGGATGATCATACAAGCAATGAAGCATGAAAGGAACATGAAAGTTCATGAAAACTTATGAAATGCAATGGATGCATAACATGGAAAATGGATGATGCAATGATCAAACATGATTCTAATGTGTCCTAAGATGTCTTGTATGTCATGTGAATGCATAAAATGTCATGGCAAGTTCATGTATGCAAGCATATGTAGGATGAATGCAAATGAAGAAGCAAATTAGGGTTTATACATAGCATGCAATACAAAATTCAAAACCAGAAGCAAATGACAAGATAAAAAATTGAAAATAGGACCAAAGGAACCCTAAACCTATACAAGTTCACTGCCCAAAGGGGAAGACCTAACTCTTAACCCTAAAGAAGTTATGATTTTCCCAAGTTGGCTAGGGTTTTAAGGTACCTTATAATGAAAAATGTAAAACAAATTGAAAATGAAAGATAAATTCAAACCAATTTTATTATAGAAACTACATGATATGTGGAGTACAATGCAAAAATAATCAACATCAAACCCTTCATGGTTAGGCAGAAAGGATTTTTCTAAGTTAGGGAAAAAATATTGACTTTTAAGGACCCTAAATCCAAAGAAAAATGTCAAAATAGGTCAAGAACCAAAAAGAAATTTGTGTGAAGGGTTTGACAATGTTTCTAAATGTATCAAGATGCAATGTGATTTTTTTGGTGATTTTTAGAAACTTAAATGCTATTTTAATTAATTAATTCTCATTAATTAATTAAAATAAACATTTAAATATTTTAAAAATACGAATTTTATCCAAAAAATAAAATAAAAATTATTTTCAGAATGAGAAAATTTTTTGAAAGGGAAATGCAAAAGATAAATTTTTTTTAAAGTGTTTTACTATTTTTAATAAAATGTAGAAAGAAATGCAATAAAAATGAAAATTAAATGAATTAAAATGGAAGTATGCTGATCCAGTGGCCCATATTCAAACTCAAAAGGGAGGGAATTGACCAGCGCGCGCAAATGGACGGCTCACATTCAAACTACGCTAATTACGTCATTAAGCCCTAATCTGAACCCTAAACACTTTCAGGTGACCGGAACAGTGCTCCGGTCATCTTCTCCGGCTAGCCTCTCAAGCTATCTCACTCAATACGCAACCCCAAGCCCTAAAACTCTCCAGAAATGATCCTTTCCCCAACCCCAACAAGAATCAGCCATCAAAATTCATTTATTCATCATCAAAAGCACGAATCAAAGCAAAACGGAAAATATCTCGAAAATTTCAGAAGCTTATGAAATGCTTATTTCTCAACTATTTTCAAAACCAAACATATCATGGAAATCAGGGGAACACATAGAATCATTCTATAACATAAAATGAGAGTTCTGGAAAAATAAATGCCATGGCTACCTGAAGTTGAGCTTTCGAAACAGGAGCTTTCTGGCCAGTTCTTTGCCTCAAATCCACTCTAATGACTCCCCTCAAGAGCTTGTGATGCTTGGTTGGAGTTTAAATGGCCTCAAAGTGAAGTTGGCAGAAGTTCAGTTCATGAAATGTTGAAATCGTGTTTTTGATTCTGAGTGTTTTAGGGCAAAATGAAGGGTGGGAAATGATCAGTGATGATTATGGAGTTGTTCTATGGAATTTGTTTTGAGGTTTGATGGCTGAGTTGTGAATTTCGAAGGCTTTTGCAAATTTGGGGGATTTTGTGTATGTTGTCTTCTTGGAGGTTTCAGCTTGTGTTATGTTATGTGTTGGGTTGCTTTTGGTACACATATCATGTTTGGATAGGTCAGAGGGTGGGTGCTGGCCTATGTTGATTGGTATGGGCAAGTTGCAAAAATGTCACCAACTTGTGTACTTGAGGTATGGGCTGGTTCAGTGGCTGTTTCAAGGCATGGCTCGAGTCAGCTTGCTTCAAGGAAGTCCATGGAAGTCATATTTTGTAGCTGGCACAAGTGGCTGAAGAGATTTGATCCATTTTGCAATTTTGGGGAAGTTTGGCCCCTTTTGAATTACTTGAAGTCCAAGGCATGAAACTTGGGATTTCTTTGTTTAATTCTGAATTTTAGGTCATGTGTGATGTTTGTGTAATGCTTAGAAGTCAATTAGAGGTCACATTTGGCTTTGGCAAGAGTTTTTGCAAGTTTCCCTCTTTGGTGCATAAGTGAAATTTAGTGATTTTTCCCAACTTTGCAAGGCCCTAACTTGAGTTCT